>JAFIRS010000550.1:0-522500 GCA_018342105.1 Gonioctena quinquepunctata
CCCACCCCCCCACCTCCACCTCCCCCCCCTCCCCAAACGGCTGCCGCCATCATCCCTACCCCCACCCGAAAACCACCCCCTCAACCGCTCGCCAAAACCCACCCCTAAATAGGGGTTGCGCCAGAAGTGACATAGCCCTACTACTAATATTTACATCAGTGACATAAAGACTTGTTCCATCAACTCGAAATTCTTAATATACGCTGATAACGTGAAAATTTACCGTGATGTGTCTACAATGTTAGATAACGTACCCGTCCAGGAAGACCTTGATCGATTTTCTACTCACTGTCGAAATAATGTTCTCTTTTCAAAACCCGAAAGGTGTCATCAAATTACCTTCTCGAAGGATATGAATATCATTAACACACAGTACTCGCTCAATAATACAACTTTAAATAGACTAGGTGAAGTTAAAGACCTTGGCATATACTTCGACTCTAAGCGTTCATTCGACACACGTGTAAATTATATTTGTAAAAAAGCCAATAAAATGTTAGGCTTCCTAATTCCCACATGCCACGATTTCAGAAACATAAGTTGCATTATAAACTTATTCGTGGCGTATGTCAACAGTGTCCTCAGTTTTGGCTAGGTCGTTTGGAACCCTCGTTACAACATTCATATCAGAGCATACAAAACAATTTCATTCGATATATTTCAAAAAAATTCTATCAGAACCCTGTAAATCACAAAGTTATAGTTATCTCCCTGGTTCATAGACGTCAACTTTCGGATGTTAAGTTCATCTTCAATCTGGTCAACTATGAGACCAACTGTAGTGCAGTCCTAAATGGAGTTGACTTCAACATTCTCTCATACAACTCTAGAACAAAATATGTCTTCAAAATAAACCCAAGTCACACATATTATTATTCAAATTCACCACTGCAGAGAAGTTGTAAATCTTTCAATACATTATCCGCAATTTTCGATATCGACTCTTACTCTACCTCGTTAACAACTCTTAACCTAAAAATAAAAAAACTGTACTTATCCCACTTAGAATAGAACACATTCCACATAACATACCCTCTGTCTGTTTGTTTAGCATTTTTACTTTGTAATACATATATAATATTGAAAACATAACTGGGCTTATCCTGCCTGTATTCTTTTTTGCCAAATAAATAAATAAACATATTTTGTATGTTTCTCAGCACCTAACATTGGAAAAAAAAACGTTTTTCAGTCGAGTCTGATAGATGACTATTACTTCCCAGTGATTCTATCCATTGCGATATCAGGGCAAACATTTTACAACGTTAATTCTCGTATGATTTTTCAGCTCGATGAGTGCAGAGCTGCAGTGTCAATGAGTGCAGTAGCTGCAACTACATTGATTCACATTAGTAATGTAGCTCCATTCACATATGATATTGAACCAGCATTGGTTGGTTAGTTGAAAGCTAATGAGCGAGACTGTCCATTTACACTGAGACCTTCGTGGCTTTATTGTATTGCTCTGTAGTCAATAGTTCCTAATTGTATAGGACTAAATACTAGGTGTTTCGGATTCCTACCTGTTTCTGGTTTGATTTGTCCGAACGCTCATCTGCGACTTTATCAAAGATGATGGTAGAGGCTGTTTCCTGCTACTTCTCACATATTCCTTCTGTATTCCACATTCCTCTATGAATTTAGCTTACAGGTATTTCCTCAGATAGAAGTATCACAATGGTAGGCCGATTATTGAAAACACATAGATCGTAGGAAAGAAAAATGATTTTCCCGAATAAAGTTGTATCATTTCCACATAAGTCCATTTTCCAATTATTCATCCAGCTGATGGGGTATGTTTCTAACCGACGAAACCAAAAAGGAGGATGTTCTCTATTCGACCCGTATATTTTATGTTTTTCCATCATATTTTTTTATGTATGATCACGCATAACTTTTTACTGAGACGTCCGATTCCGATAATTCTTTTTCCAGTGGATAGGGTGTACTTCGACTTTGGTCCTATTTGAATTCAAAAGATGAAATCCACCCCTAAGGGTAGCGAAATGAAGGATATTGATCACTCACCCTCTGAATTCTGGTCCGTTAACCGATTCTATCAGGCATAACTTTGTACTGGGTTTATTGGGTTCTTCGATTTGGATGATTCTTTTTTTAATAGATAGGGTATACCTTATATTTGGATTTCGAAGGGGATTAGCCACCCTCACAGGTAGAAAAATAGGGGATAATTGATTTTTCACTAGTGAACATTAGCACACACATACGTAGTTGACAATGACAGATCGCTACTGACATTATTCTTGTTACGCCAAAATCAGTATACTTTATGAGAGGATGGAATGATATTCAAAGTAATGAAATAAACTAACCAGAACAACTAAAATAGTTTATATTACAACAAATAGTAAAAGTAGATAATCATATTATTTAACTGGTAATAGTTGAAGTGAGGTGGGTAAGTAAGTATTTTGGAAGTAATCAAAAAACAAGTAGGTAGTAATTGGTAGATTTTACCCACAAAAAATTGAAAAATAAAAACTTCTTAACAAAAAATTAAACCGACGAAAAAATCAACTGAAAAGCAAAAAATAAAATAAACCTTCTTAGTCTAAATGATAATTGAGCTCCTAAACTAATGTATGTACTGATTTTGAGTCGGCGCCAAACAAACTAGTAGTTGAATTAGGTGAAGCGTAAAATGATGGCAGCGAGATGCACGGCTGCGTTTTGATGACTTCTTTCATAGATAATGATCTTCGATAATTGTTTGTTTGGCGCCGACTCAAAATCAGTTACTCATAGTTTAGAGCTCAATATCATTAGACTAAAGGTTTATTTTATTCTTTCATATTTCTCATCGTTTATTTTGTTAAAAAGTTTTTATCGAAAATGCTATTGTAAATGAAAGTTCCTTTAAAGTCGAGCATAAATTCCAGTTTCAAGATACAAAAGTCTATCTGCTCACTGATTATCCAGGAGTATTTGGATAGATGTTATGAAGCACCAATTTCAATTTCGTCCCCTTCTGATGTATTCTTATTTACATCAAGAAATTATCAAAAGTTAGTTTCCAGTACACTTGTGGTTGGATCGACCGGAAAACGACTTTTTTTTGTTTGCCATAACTGTTTTATTTTTGTAGGGTGAAATGATATGAGAGAGTGTTCTCTAAATGTTTTTCTCACAACAATAATAGGGGAATATGATCATAGTTCATATCCCCTATTCTCTAGTTTCGCGAATAACATCCTGAAAATCATGGGTTCCAGAAATTAGTTTGGTTGGTATTTGAGATCAAATAATTCATGATTTAGGTGAAACAGGTGAGTGAGACAATGGAGAATATATCAACTTATGCAATTTATTTAAAAAAGTAAAACATTGCAATTATGTTCAAGTGGAAACGGTTTTAAAAACATCAAAAGTGCTTCTGTACTCATTGGAGAAGATGTGTTGAAAAGCAGTGAAAATCAAAAAGCATATAATATAACATAGTCTGCTACGGCCCTCACAAAATCAAGAAAAGAATAAAATAAAAAGGTAAAAAAACTGTAACTCGACCACGAAAAATATCAAATGAACTAAAAAGTAAGGAACAAGTTGTTGATTGATATCGTCGTCTCATTGAGTAGACAAGTCTTTTGATTTGATATGTTAGATATTCCTGTTTATTTAGTTCTATTGATGTCTTGTGGCAGTTTCACATCAATGACATTATAATTCAATTCAAATGCCGTGGTCGTGCATTGTCAATTACAAAAAGCCTACATTTCAGATATACAAATAAAAACAATGGAGATGCCGTCAATCAAGAATAATAAAAAAATACTAATTAAGAACCTATTTAAAGACAAGCTTTTATTCAGGCAGTTTATAAAATAAGTTTAAGTCATCGCTGACAATGATTTAATTATTTTTGTTGAATTATTCGGTTCCAAAAAGCTTGTCGCGAGAAGTGGTCATAAAAGTAGGTAACTACCAAGTTATGTAATTGGACAATGATTGGTTGGTGAGTAACAACTTGTCGAAGTATGAATTTTAATACAATTCGCGCGACAAAAGCTTTTTGAAACCCAATAATTCAACAAAAAATAATAAAATCATTGTCAGCGATGACTTAAACTTATTTTATGAGTTTTAGTGCACGGCTTAAATAGAAGCTTGTCTTTAAAAAGGTTTTTTATTAATTATTTTATTTCTTGCTTTTGAGTTGGTTCGCCTTGAACTGTTCATTTTCAGTAGAGCATCGTTATTGAAAGGTCTGCTTCCTGTAAGTTTTGAGCTGAAAGAAATCATGATCTCAGACCCCAAAAACTTCCACACACCAATTTGAATAGAATCTGACCATAATCCCAAAACTCGTCCCCCATCTTGGGGCCAACATTTCGAATTTATTATTGTTTACAAAAAATTCAAAATCTCCGACCGCGAAAACCGCTGCATACCAATTTTGAATCGAATCGGGCCATAATCACAAAATTCGTCTTCCATCGTTGAGCCGTCATTTCGAATTGAAGCATTCTGACAAAATATTCATGATCTCCGACCCCAGAAATCCTCACATACCAATTTTGAATCGAATCGGACTATAATCACAAAACTCGTCCGCCATCTTGGTGCTGCTACCTTGAATTTATGAATTTTGATAAAAAACTCGTAATCTCCATCTCTTGAAACCCCCATATTCCATTTTGAATCAAATCAAACCATAATCACAAAACTCGTTCCTTGGCGCCATCTTGGAGCCGCCATCTTGGAGCCGCCATCTTGAACTCAGGAATTTTGACAGAAAAGTCATAATCTCCGACCCACACAATTTTGCATCGAATTGGACCATAACAAAAATTTTGTAATGCATTGTCACCGGAATTAAGAACATCTGCCAAATTTCAAATCAATCGGACGACTAGAAAATGGTCAAAATTCACTTGCAAGATTTGACCCCAAACTAAATAAAATCTTGTAAAATACTCATAAAACGGCATTTGAATTGAATTATAACGTTATTAAAAAAGGAAGGCTGGTGATTTTTAACCGACGAAAATAAAAAAGAGGAGGTTCTCTAGTCGACGCGGGAATTTTTTTTTATGTATGACAATGCATAACATTTTCCTGATACGTCCGATTCCGATAAATATTTTTTCAGTGGATAGGGTGTACTTCGAAGTTGGTCCCATTTGAATATAAAAGATGGGATCCACCCCTAAGGGTAGCAAAATGAAGGATATTGATCAGTCATCCTCTGAATTCTGATCCGTTAACCGATTCTATTAGGCATAACTTTGTACTGGGTTTCGAATGGAATAATCCACCCTTACGGTTGGAAAAATAGGGGCTAATTGATTTTTCACTTGTGAATATTGCCACATATATGTAGTTGGCAATGACAGATCGCTACTGTCATTATTTTTGTTCTCCTACCTCCGTCATAATCATTATATTCTATGAGAGGATGGAATGATACACAGAGTAATGATATTTACTAACCAGAACAACAAAAATAATTTATATTTCAACAAATAGTAAAAGTAGATAATCATATTATTCAACTGGTAATAGTTGAAGTAAGGTGGGTGAGTATTTTGGAAATAATCGGAAAACAAGGAGGTAGTAATCAGTAGATTTCAGCCACAAAAAATTGAAAAATAAATACTTTTCAACAAAAAATTAAACCGACGAAATACGGAACTGAAAAGAGTAAAATAAAATAAAACTTCTTAGTCCTAAACTAATGTAAGTAACTGATTTTGAGTCGGCGCCAAACGAACAATCAACGAAGATCATCAAATTACTTCAAAAAAATTATCAGAATGTCACCGCGCAACTCGATGCCATCATTTTACGCCTTACCTAATAAAGGACCCTGCAAGATCCTTATGGGAAATGGCTCTCGGCTAAATTCGCCGAAACTCTGCAAAAAGATAGTATTTGGTATGCTGATCAAAAGTCTTGATGAGCAAAACCCTCCATTTTCAACCCCAGACCCTCTACAGCCCCCCAAAGCCCCCAAAGTACACTTTCCGGTGTGTTATGCATAACAGTTTCAATTCATCTTCAAAGCGTTTCCTTTCACTGCCCACCCCTTTCTCCAACCGAATCCTACATTCTACCCCCACCCCCGCACAACCCTTCATTAACGCCCCATTGTACACTTTCAAGGTTAAAGATTCTTCAACGAAAACACAGAAAGAGAATATTCGGCAACTATCCTCAATAAGACTGTTGCGCGCACCCAAGGAAAAGTTCCAAAAGAGCGTCGATAACCTGATCGACAACCCGAAAAAAAAAAAAATATATATATATATATATACCTATATATAAACAGTGGGGAATAACGGGGATCTTCAGTCAGCAAAAGTGTTGAAATATGAAAAACTCTTTAATACTTTGGACCAAGCTTTCGTTTCAATTTTGAAACTTCTTCAGGGTCCTAAAGTATGTAAATTACATTATTGAGAAAAAATACTTAAAGTGAAGGGAGTACTTACAGTAATGTGAGTGGTTGATTGACGAACATTAACTTTTAGAAAAAGAAAACGTAAAATATGAAAACATTGGTCGGAATGGTGGTATAGCTTTGACGTTTCAAGTGACATTGAAAGATTTGAAATTACTGCTACTACTACTAAAATTTTCAATATTTGTTTTTTTGTTCATATTTTGATTGGATTTAATAATTTCAATAATTTCAAGAAATAATCTTTTAGATAATTTTTTTTCTGAATGAAAAACTTGTGCTTTATCGAATGATATTTTATGGCCTGTTTCAATAGCATGTTACATTCAGATTTTTTTTTATCTAAAGATTATTTCTTGAAATGATTGAAATTAATAAATCCAATCAATATATATATATATATTTATATATATTAATATATATATATATATATATATATTATTACATATTATACACATGAAAGATTTTAATAAAACCAATTGAAAAATATTTAACCTTGCAATTGTGTAATGGGGCATTCATAAAGGATGGGGTGGTGATGGGGTGCGGGGGGTGAGGGGGGGTGTGCCTAATGTATATATATGATGACAGCTTCAAAAGATTGAAATGAAACAATTTAAAGAATCTTTAACCTTCAAAGTGTGTAATGGGGCGTTAATGAAGGGTTGGGTGGGGTGTGGGGATGAGGGCGAGGTGTGGTGAGGGTAGAATGTAGGATTCGGTTGGAGAAAGGAGTGGGCAGTGAAAGGAAACGCTTCGAAGATGAATTGAAACTGTTATGCATTAACACACCGGAAAGTGTATTTTGGGGGCTTTGGGGGGCTGTAGGGGGTCTGGGGTTGAAAATGGAGGGTTGTGCCCATTAAGACTTTTGATCAGCATACCGAATACTATCTTTTTGCAGAGTTACAGCGAATGTAGCCGAGAGCCATTTTTCATAAGGATTTTGCGGGGTCCTTTGCTTGTTTTTTTGGCGCCGACTCAAAATTAGTTACTTACATTCGTTTAGGAGCTTAGTTATTGAGACAAAGAAGGTTTATTTTATTTTTTACTTTTCAGTTCCGTATTTCGTCGGTTTAATTTTTTGTTAAAAAGTTTTTCTTTAAACTTCAATAGCCTATCAATGTGCAAATTTTACTAGCTTCATAAGATAAAAATGTTTTCACGTTATAGTTCATGTTACTAAAAACAAAATCCAGTTATTACTCGATTCACTCCAACTGAATAATGTGGCAATATAGCAAACTTTGTGTGGCTGAAGGACTAACGTTCATAGGGAAAAAAAGGGAAAAAAGTAAACTCCACCCTTTTATTGAAAACGAAAATATATTTAAAATCTGCGCTAAAAAATTGCTATTACGGACACGACCGTCAACGACGTCTGCCCTCACATGCCTGACCCATTCGGTTAGCTACCTCAGTGACATTTGATTTTATTAGAATTATTTTTTTGCATCTAATTTGTACCTTATTGTACCTCATTGAAGTTATTAATAATATGTGAGATTCTGAAATTAATGCCTATCTAATAGAAACAGAAACACGAAACAGGTGGGGTGGTGATTCTATTGTTTTCACATGATTGATATTCAGAACTGCCGATAGAAAGCGCTAGTAGTTTTCATAAACGCTGAAATATAGTATAACATTGTTTTTCTGTTTCTTGTTTTTTTATATCTAATATTGTACCATATTTATATGTAACATCCGCCATTTTGATTTCACTTGTATAAAATGTAGCCTATGTCACCCGGACCATAATGACGAATCGATTGAAATCTTATTTATCAAAATCGGATTGGTAGTTTAGGCCCTACGGTGGAACATTCGTAAATACAAACATAAATAGACTGCTAAAATCATTATCCTCTCTTCTCGGCTGTGCCGTAGTCGGGTAAAAACAAGAAACAGTTGCTGAAGAAGCAAGCTCTGTGGGTAATACCAGCAGCACCCAACAACAGAGACAGAAAAGTAGATCTGAACCGAGTGGGCAATTCAGAAAATGTAATATAGTGTGTAACCAATATTTAAAAGTAAAAGGAGATTCGAAACTTTACCGTATTTGTGAGAAGTTCAGAGCAGAGCAACTACTGAAAGCCTCGTGGTTCAACCTTGATGTAGTTTTTTTTTGGAACTACATTGGGAGAAGTAGTTAGAATTTTGCTGCAGACGTCCACTGTCACAAGAACTGTATGACGAAACACATTTTGAATTACCAAAGAGATATTGAAAAAGATGCAGCCGAAAAAACTGCTGGTTTCACTTAAATTTGAAACCAAAATACCTAATCGAAGTATTTAACGGAAAACATTTGTCCAGTGACATCCATATTTCAAAGATAAGTATAAAAGGTTTACTTATAGAGCTCTTTGGTGGAAGGATCCCTCTGTATCACGAATTGCATTTTCAAATGAAATAACTTTGGCTAAACTTGCAGAACTCTGATTGTGTTGCTAAAACCTTGCACAGTAATATTGAAAAATATGATTTTGGTTTAGAAAATATTGACTGCAACGCAAAAGATCTTTTTGAATCGTTCACAGAGGAAAAAACAAAGTATCGAAATTCTGATTGTAATTTAGCTCAATTATGTTTCCCTGCTACCAGACCAAGTACAGTCGAAATGAGAAGCAGTTTTCCAGATACTTTTTTATTTAATACACAATGTTGCACACAGTACCTACCCCTCTGCACGTCGGATTGGCTCAGCTGTTCATGGAATCACTGGCTCTAAATTGTTATTAGAGATTATGAACCGTCTTGGAATTAGTTAGAATATAATGCCTTAGAGAGACATATAACGTACTTGATTTGAAAATTTAAAATTACTCTAGTGGCATAGGCGTACTCCTTCCTAAGGTGAATACTATAACCAAAAGTGAATTATTCATCGTTTTTCTTTTCAAATATGTCACTGAACGAATATTTCGCGTTAAATTAATTGCGAAGATATGCAATTGGGTATCCTTAGGTTTCAAATTCAAGTGTAGCCACAAACGTTGTAAAATATTCTCCAAGGCCCTCAGAACCAGAGGTTTTTTCGGTTGCATCTTTTGATCAACTTGATTCTACAACATTCTATTCTTGTTTTTCTTCAGCTCGTTTTCCTTCGTGTATGTTAGGTCCGTAGCAGGCTATGTAATATTTTATGCTTTTTTTTTAACTTTGATGCTTTCCAACACATCGTCCCCAATGGGTTCACAAACATTTTTGATGTTTCCGTTTGAACGTAATTGCAAAGAACGTTTAACTTTCAACATAGAATGCACAATTTAATGTCTTTCCCATTGTCTCTTTCGAGGATTGACCAGCTTCCTTGTATCACTCATTTTTATCTTACTATTTCTAATTAAAACGGACCTAAATATAGCATTATATTATGACAACAATAAAAAAGCGTATTGTCTAAATTTCTTCGCGAGTTGGCAATATTAAAAACCTTGTATCTCAATAACTATTAGATTCACCTAAAATTGTTTCACCACAAGGTTTGTTTGCCATCAGAAAAGAAGTAAGATGGGCTGTGAAAAATTGAAATGGGATCACTGGTTACGGATATATACTGAAATAAAAATATAGCAATTTGGTAGCAATTTTTTAATATGGCGTCCAAACGACCATGATGTGAACCATATGACCATTTTCTTTTCTATAAGTATTTATTAAAGCCCCGCAACAAAATTTAGGGCACATACAACTACACACATGACATGGGCTAGCGCCTAGACTAATTCTCATTGTTGAATATTTGCCAGTACGTCATTGAAAAAGTGACCGCCCTATATACGGCTGTAGATCAAAGTGATAAGTTGTAATCTTGAGTGGGATATACATTAATATAAGAAACCCTTTGTTTACGTCAATGGATGCTTAAGTTTGTACAAACGACGAAATAAAAAAATGAAATGTCAAGCGATGAAAAATATAAAAATCCAAACAATTGAATCACATCGCCGAAATATCCAATGACCCATGTATTTTTCACAGACCTCTGTAAACAGATGCAAATGATACGTCACTACGACTAACGCTCATCCCGTTCATATAATGGGAGTGTGGGAGGAATATTTGTATAAAAGTTTGATCAATTCAACTGACGTCATACTGACAATATTTCAGGAACTAATAACGGGAGATATTCGCGTCTCGTCCACCTACAACGCTGAAATAAGGATAATGTTTTCGGGGAAAAGTAAATTCATGTACCTATTATACAGTTTTATGAAAACCACAAAATGTTATCAGTAAAATGACGGAATAGTGGATTTAGGTTTCCATTTAGGATCGCAATTATACTGGTTGTAAATTCATGGCTCTTTTTTTGTTGAGTTTCGGTGATTAAGTATTACAAAAGTAATCTATTTAAAACTGACACAAAATATTATTCAATGAAACAGTAGGCAAGACATATTTATCACAGTTTTAAGTGGCCTTGACTCAATTTGGAACGTTTATTGCTAATATGCTTTCAGTTTTTCTCTAGCATGTTTTTCATTTTTCATACAAGGATTGTCGGAAGCAGTCTCAAATGTTCTATGAGCGTCGGTCTCAGAATAGGGACAAAATGTGCGTTTTGTGTCTCGCTAAATCCATACTTAGATTGCATTCCTACTTCCTACAGCTGAATGGGCCAGTTAGTGTTATCATTGGCTACATAATTGTGCGAAATGATATGCAATTCAATTAAACTTTGCCCAATTGCACAACTTGGTGAAAAGTTGCACATTTCCATTGACATTGATATTTCACCTAATACCAGTAGTATCCCAACTAGCATTTTTAGTGGACGGAACGTAAAGGCCAAGATTTTGGAAAACTTTGAGGTGTTTGACCACAACCACTGCCACGTAATATACACGGTTCTATCACGCGGCGGCTACCAAAATGGGGAACACTTTTTTGGTGGCCTCTACGTTCCGATCTACGTTTCTGGATCTCAGATAGTTACATTCCAATCAAGTTGTGGTCACCTGGCGAAAACGTGGATATGTAGACATAGTGGCCTACACTAGACACGTTAAACAACTGACTGCGCTTGTGTAATTGATATTTAGCTCGATCTCTGTCCTGCAACATATTTTTTTAATAAATGTTCCTCATTCTACCATTTTGCCTGATTCATTCCTAACACTCGATCGACTATAAGTATAAGAATATATAACATACGTGAGTGAGTATATTGAATTTCGATATTTCTGGTCGGGATAAAATTGAAACGATTTAAAGTTTACTGTGAAATATGGATGTCGCAGCACGATTGTGAGTACGCGCCATCTGAATACTCTTTATGTAAGGAAAACATAATAATTTTGGAAATAACTCGCCTCTGAAATTATGAAATTTCTCAAACATTTTTTTAATCAATCTTGGTTACTTGAAACGTTACTCACGTTTCGTTCATTTTTTTTATTGGTGCCCCTTTTTACCCATTTAAAGCACGCCTCAGCGTGTTTAAATCGAACTTTAAAAAACGCGCGTTTTTTAAAGTTACCATGACAACATCAACAAATCGAGAAACGTGAAGTCTAAATGACAAATTTTTTATTATTGATCTGACAGGAGTACCTTGTAACGTCAAATAAAATATTACTAACAATTCGTTCATTCATATGTGCTCCTTCATCCATTTGATGAACTTTTCATATTCTTTTTTATATACATCACTGGATTTTCGCGCTATTAACCGCGATTCTGCCTCACTATTCACAAAATCGAAATTAGAATAATTCATTTTTGAGCTCTGGTGACAACAAATATTGATCTTTCATAACAAATTGCAAATGAATATCTGATTTTCTCATTTCCATGACAACGAAAGGTATACTGATGTCACATCACGAATTCAACCTTCTTGCATTATTAGTTCTTATTTCTATTTTTTGTAGTAATAATACCAGTATATATGATCTCAAAGTGCACCAATAAAAAAAAATACGTAAAGTATTCGTGGATAACTGGTCTTAAAAACACTTGCTCTATTTCGAGCACTCCAGCTGCGCCGTCGTGCTCGAAAAATCGCGCGTGTTTTAAAGCCCTTTTTATCCACTTATACTTTAATATACTATTAATATTGGCGACCCAGCATATTTCTGTAAATATGGCGCGTTTTTGATAATATAACTTTGAAGTGGCAGAAACTGAAAATATATCACTCTAAAATTCCACTCATCATGAAGTGACTCGTGGAATTGACTTATTAATTTTTGACTCAACACTTCAAAGTTATAACCTAAAAATAACAATAGGTCTTATACCATTGAAAGTGGCAAACACGACGCAGCTCTTATAATCTGCCTCTTCAAAGTTATAACCTCGAAAGTCCGGGTACCAGTCAATTAATTTAAAAAAAAGGGCATGTAGCAAGTATGGTGGACTTTTTATATTGGCGGTTATGTTCCATCTTCACCTCCTTTTGATGATTTGGGAATACTTTATTATTGGTGTCATGGGTTGGCCTATGCTGGCATCTCGGTGACCTATTGATGTGCACGAAATTTCGTGCCATTAAAATTCCACGATATTAGGTCTAAGCTTCGCCGCACAGATTATAGGTGTCACTATCTATAATTTGATGCTTTCCACATTTTCGTATTTGCCGGTGGGTATTAACACTGCGAGAGATTTGATACAATTTGAAAGAGACCACAAGCCGTCCTGATGATTGGGAAACCATGAAACAGCTGTTGGCGGATGGTGGACTCTCTTGGATTCGTAACAAATTTCTCTTTATCTAGTTATTTGTTTTGCGTTACTCTGAACGCACTAGGAGTACGACTATTGGTGTCGTGGGTTGGCCTATGCTGGCATCTGTCGGTGACCTATTAATGTGCACGAAATTTCGTGCCATTAAAATTCCACGATATTAGGTCTAAGCTTCGCCACACAGATTATAGGTGTCACTATCTATAATTTGATTCTTTTCACATTTTCCTACTTGACGGTAGCTATTAACACTGCGAGAGATTTGATACGAATTTGAAACTAGTCCCCCTGTTAACTTTTGAACGGTTTGACGTAGAATAATGAAAAAAAAAACGTACCGAAAAATATCACCGATGCTACTTTTTGAAATTAGGGACACTGTCATTGCTCGATAGATGGTGCAGGGGGGGCACATCAACTTAAAAATTACAAATGGCATGCGGCGGGGTCAAGTGGCACATCGTTGATAAGATAATTCCCTTCTCTTTTCAACAATCCTATTTTTTATAATTTGGTTAAAACGTTTTTTCACAATATGCATTTGAAATGTCAAATATAAGTGCGGATCTGAATTGTACCGTTACCTCAATAACTTTTGAACGGTTTGATGTGAAACAATGAGACAAGAAATTTATTGAATGGTATTACCGGTCCTACTTTTTGAGAGAAGATACATTGCAATTACTCGACAGAGGGCGCTGGAGGGACATCAACTTGAAAATTATGAAAGGCATATGGGTCGATTTGCACATCGCTGAAAAAGTAATTCAATTTGTTTTAAACTATGGTTGTTCTACGGAATCACAATTGCGAGGGCGGCTTTTTATAGCTCGCCTCCTTCCGCCTCACTGTTAACTTTTGAACGCTTCGACAAAGAACAACGGGACCAAAAGCGTTTTGAATGATTTCACCAATACTACTTTTTTGAATAGAAGACATTGTGATTGATCGATAGATGGCGCGGGGGGCACATCAACTCAAATATTTCAAATTGCATAGGTGGTCAAGTGGCACATCGTTGAAAAAATAATTCAATTCTCTTTCCAACCATCTGATTTTTTTGAATTTTGTCAATTCTTTTTTTCACAATATGCGTTTTGAATTTTATTATACTTGACATTTCAAATGCATATTGTGTAAAAACCTTCCATGCTATTTGAAATTTTTAAGTTGTCCCCTCCCCCCGCGTCATCTATCGGGCAATCACAATGTCATTCATTTCAAAAAGTAGTATCGGTGATATCATTCAATACGTTTATTTTTTTCATTGCTCTACGCCGACCGTTCAAAAGTTAACAGTTAGAAGCCGCACTGCATATATATACAGAGTGGTCCAACGAAAAGTATGCACCTAGCTTTTCTCCTTTGTTTAGAATTGAAAGCAAAAATGCTCGGACACGTGGAGTTTGCTTTTGAGGGGGACACATTTTAGACTAAAATTTTAAATGGAAAGTGGGGTCGAGTGATATATCATTTGAACGGGCACAAAATTATCTTTCTAATGATACCCTATTTATTGAAATTTATTCGAACAGTTAATGCGAAAACGGCTTTAAGAACATTTACCCGATAATTTAGATATTAATGAAACATACAAATAAGTTTTGGTTAAATTACTTCATTTTACCGAAAGCAACATTTAATGTAATTTTTTTTCATCACAAAAAATCCCCATTTATCGTTTGCGTTTTTTTGTCGAAAAAAACTGCAAATAAGTGTAGGAAAAGAATTTAGGCAAACTTTTATTTCAGTCCCTTCATTGATTCAGTCTGGTCGCTTTTGAAGTTATTTTAATTTCACTGTACAAAATGGTTTATTCCATTCCAGAACGAGTTGAAATTGTTAAACTTTATTTTCAAAATAATAGTTGTGCTAGACTAACTGCTCGCTTGTTTAAGGACAGTCATCCCGATAAAAATGTTAATGATTCGTATGTTGCCAAGTTAGTTAGAAAGTTTGTCGATACCGGATCTGTTTGTAATGTGAAACACCAGCCGCAGAACCCCATCAGAAATGAAGCTGTGGAAGTCGCTGTTTTGGGGCATGTTCAATTGGATCATACTCAAAGTACCCGTCAACTAGCTGAAGCCTCAGGAGTCTCCCGTTCATCCATAATACGGATTTTAAAAGCGTACAAATTTCATCCGTACAAAATTAAATTAGTACAGGAACTAAATGAGGATGATCCTGATCGAAGGCTGCAATTTTGTGAACAAATGAGCCAGCGTTTAATTGAAGATCCGCACTTATTGTTTAACATTTGTTTTACCGATGAGTGTACATTTTATTTGAATGGAGCTGTGAATAGGCATAATTGCCGTTACTGGGATGACAGTAACCCACATTTATTCCGTGAGGTTCATACCCAATACCCTCAAAAATAAACGTCTGGTGTGGCATATTAGGAAGTCATATCATAGGACCACTTTTCATTCCTGGAAATTTAACTGGTGAAGTCTACCTAAACATGCTTGACGATGCAATTGATCCTTTCATAACACAGATAATAGAAGACGACCAAAATCATGATGCCGATCGGCTTCATTTCCAGCAAGATGGAGCACCTCCGCACTATGCTGCTCCTGTAAGAGAATTTTTAGATAACCGGTTCCCCGGACAGTGGATTGGAAGGAGAGGCCCAATTGAATGGCCTGCCAGGTCACCTGATTTATCGCCTTTGGACTTTTTTCTATGGGGACACTTGAAAAATAAATGTTTTGCTACGAAGCCCGAGTCCATAGAAGATCTTCGCCAACGGATTACAGCACAATGCAGAAGCATAACACCTGATATGCTACAAAATAGATTTGAACAAAATATGTATTATTGTATGGAAGCAAGTGGGTCACATTTTCAACACTTGTTGAAGTAACGTTTTAATAAATCAATTTAACAGCTTGTTTACTTTTTTTACAAAGCACTGTTACAAGTAACAAACATTGAAACGTAAGTACTACTAATTGTAAATGTTTTGATTCTTAATAACCAAACCTTATTTGTATTTTTCATTAATACCAAAATTATCGGGTAACTGTTCTTAAAGCCGTTTTCGCATTAACTGTTCGAATACATTTCAATAAATAGGGTATCATTAGAAAGATAATTTTGTGCCCGTTCAAATGATATATCACTCGACCCCACTTTCCATTTAAAATTTAAGGGTTGTGACACCCCCTCGCTAGGGCGTTAAAGGCACAGGTTAAAAAATATGTCTAAAATGTGTCCCCCTCAAGCATTTTTGCTTTCAATTCTAAACAAAGGAGAAAAGCTAGGTGCATACTTTTCGTTGGACCACTCATTATATATTATATAAATATATTATATATATATATATATATGTATATATATATATATATATATATATCTATTTACATATATATACATATGGAAGAATTTTAATGGACATAGCCCTCAAAGAAAAGTGTTAACCGTAGACACGTGTTTGGGGCTTTCGGCCCTTATCAGTACAGTGAAGAAGTACAAGGATGAACAACACTTGGTAGTGAACGACAAATCAACGGAGTCAACAAATAGAAGTCAGCCGCACATGTGGTTTCGGTTAGCAGACCCTGCATTCCAGGGCAACAACCACAGTTACCACGGAGGCAACTTTAGCCATCTGCGTGACATCCGAGTTCAGGATTATAAAGATGAAAGGGAGAAATATCGAGGAGACTGTAAAAACAAAATGGAAGAAATTCGATGAGCATAGCCCTCAAAGAAAAGTGTTAACCGTAGACACGTGTTGCGGGGGATTTCGGCCCTCATCAGTACGGTGAAGAAGTGCAAGAATGAACAGTTTACTACCGAGTGTTGTTCATCCTTGCACTTCTTCATCTGTTCAGGAGAGTTCAATTTAATTCCTCTTCCCCTCAAATTGTTCATAACGCTATTGTACAAAATCTACACATCGAACAGAAACCATCCTGCGCAGAGTTTAATTACATGTTATTATTTATCATTGTCCGTATGATTGTTTGTCCAGCTTTAAATTTATAAAAATTATGAATTTAAAAAAAATTGTCTTTTTTAGAGGTTTTCTCGGATTTTCTCAGTGAAAAAGGCGCCGATCCGGTCGCCCAAAAAAACATTTGATTGGTTTTCAAATTCTCTACAAGAGTTACATCGAGTGTGAAACGATTCCTTCGAAGCTTCTTCAGATTTTTGTGAAAAACCATAGAAATTGTAATTTTTTACAATATTTCTTGTTAAAAAAAATCCACAAAGCAATTTGGCTGTGGTCGACACCGGGGTTTTCATCTACGAACTACATTTTGGAAGGTAGTACAGGTTATTTGCGTCTTCATTTGAATATGAAAATAGCCTTTATTTTATCTCTATTGGTTGGCCTAATAGGTTTCATTCCGAACTGTCAGTACCGATCAGGTGATTATCACGACAAACAACTCGGAAATTTACGAAGAAAGAATAAGAAAAATGAACCCATTATCACCCACTGTACTCATTTGAGTACACCACGGATTATTGTCTCCCACCGACATCTATTGAACTACTGTTTTGGTAGTATTCTGCAATATAAAAGAAACCCGTAATTCCAAGGTCTCCTTGTATTTGATGTTCATAACAATTGAAGAAGTTTTGTAAACGAGTTAGTTTTCGCATCGTGTATGTTGAAATATCCTATTTGATGTGGTAAATTATCTTCTTAGGTATGTATTTCAGTTATTTATAATATTGGGACACACATTCTTACATTATTTCCCGAAAACAGCTGAAACATCGGAAGTGTACTCATTTGAGTACAATGGAAAGATATGCATAAGTGAATTCGGAATATTTTTTCAGAAGTGGGTTCGACATGGATAATTTCCAGCCAATTTCAACAGAATGTTTTTTATGGCAAACGTTTCAAAACATTGGGAGAAGCAATGGAAAGAGTTTCCTGTTCAAACCGTGTGCCAGAAATAATCATTATTTCGCCTGAGGTAGATATGCGAAAAGATGAGAAAGACTTTGACGATAACGATATGGGTAGTTTCAACTTTCCCAGTGATATTCCTGGAGAAGTAGAAGTTCAATTTTCTTCAGATGACGAAATTCCCTTATCTGAAGTAGCTACTAGAAGTCAAGCAGTTGTAGACAACGAAACTGACAGTCCCGATGACAACGTGCCGTTATCAGTACTATGTTTCAAGAGAGTCAAAACCTCAAAAAGTGAAAGAAGTAAAGAGGAGGAAGAGCCTATGTGGACAAAAAATTACATAAATATAAGTATGAACAGCAAAACTATGGGTTACAAAGAAAGATTAAAGAAATTATAGAAAATGTGAAGAACGATAGTCCAGTTCAGACTTTTGAAAGATTGTTTGATGATAAGGTTATGCAACTGATCGTTGAGCAATCTAATCTTTATGCTTCGAAAAAAAATAACTATGGTTTCGTGGTTACTGAGACGGAAATAAAACTATTTTTGGAATTTTGCTGCTTTCTGGCTACCACAAATTATCTCGTGGTCCCATGTACTGCAGCGTTGACAATGATATTTCAGTACCGTTGGTAGCTTCCAGTATGTCTAGGAATGAATTCCAAGAAATAAAGAGGTACTACATTTTGCTGACAACACTCAATTGGATACGTCTGATAAAATGTATAAGCTGCGCCCACTGCTGTGAGGAATTTTCCACGAAAATCTTTCAATCGATGATGCAATGGTCAAATATTCTGGGCACCACTCTGCTGAACAATCAAAGGAAAACCGGTGAGATGCAGCCGAACGGACAAATAGACATCAACATGGTGGAAGCTACAATAAAAACAACCCCCCAAAAACTCCCGTCAAGCCTGTACCCGAATGTTGTGATGATATCACATTCGGACGGACAGGCACAAGGAAAAGACACAGTAACAGATTTAAGTCCCGACGAGGAAAAAGTCAGAGACATAAGACCCAAAATAAACATTCTACCACAGTTAGACGGACCTACAGACCCGTCTAGCGACGAGGAATGGATTGAAAGAGGAAATAGCCCCATAACCAAGGGGAAAAACAAGAGAAAAACGAAAAGAAGGAAATCTACAAAGTCTCCTAATTTATCAGACCTACAGGACGACATAAACTCATCCGAAAATGGAAACGGTGAAATCCCCACTATTGAATTGGAAGGCATGTTCTCTTCCTCATTAGATGAAGAAAACCTAGCCGACATATCCACGGAAAAGAAAATAACCCAAGATGTTGGGAATGCCAAGAAAAGAAAAACGGGGAAAACCCATGAAACAATTGAAATAGATAGAGATTATCAAAAAATTGATAAGCCGGCCGAAAAGCCTAGGAAAAAAAGCAACAAGGAAAAAGTCCCGAAACCAACCCAATCGGAACAAGAAATACATAACCGAACCATGCCCCCTCCAATCATTCTAGAAGGCAAGACGATTATAGATGAAAGAACATACTCGCAGCTGAAAAAATGCTGCGCGAAAAAGTTGTATGTTAAATATACCCAAGAAAACACCTTCATACACACGGAGTGTCTTGAGGATTTTGAGAAGATGAAAGACTTCATCAGAAATAGAAAAGTAGGATTCTATACCTACACCCACAAAGATAGAAAGCAGCACGCGTTCGTGCTTAAAGGCATGGACAGCGGACCTAAAATTGAAAAAATTGCCAAGTGGCTCAAAGAGGAACACGCCCTGGAGACACTTGGTATATACAAAATGAAGAAAACAGAGAGGCCACTATAGCTTGTGATTACAAGCGGAGAAGTCACACTCTCAATAATAAAAAGGAGAATTAAAACCCTGCGCAATACGCTTATCGACTGGGAAGTCAGGAAAGCTGATACAAATTTGACACAATGCAGGAGGTGCCAGGGGTGGGGACACGCGGCACCTAACTGCAACCTCACGCCCAAATGCTTAAAGTGTGCCAATGAACACTACACGGCAACATGCACGAAAAGTCCGGATATTCCAGCTAAATGTGCAAACTGCAAGCTGGACCATCCTGCAAATTACAAGAAATGCACAGCCTACTTGAAGAAGCTTGCATATCGAGAGGAACAATCCCAAGCCCGCCCCCCAATAAACAGAGGAACGGAAGCAGTGAATCCAAGAATGAATATGTACCCAAGAACGCCAGCCAACCCCCGAGGCCAGGGTGTTAGAGGAGCTCCCACTTGGATGGAAAATCAAAGAATACTCATAGAAGAACCAAGAAACGCGGTAAATCGACCTGAAACGGACGACGGGAATGGCCCGCCCCCGCAGATTTTGGTTCAGGACTTATTGAATGAAATTAAAAAAGTAATTTTAAATACTTCAAAACAATTAGAAATATTGACAAACATTCAGGATGCCATAATTTCATTAACTCAAGTCGTACATCAGCTCGTCCCCTCGCTGGTGGCAGTGGCTCCAAGGACGTAACGTGGGGGGGAGGTGCTGATCCGTCACCACCCCATGGTCCTTGGTGGTCGCTGTCGCTGACTGGGGGTACGGGTTGATCAACACAACACAAACATTGACTACACCTCAAAACATAAACCACTCAAATAAACTACTCAAAACTTACAACTACCAAAATTAGCACTCAAAGCACCCACAAAACTTAACTAATGCAAACATATACTCAAAATGCCTACAAAACTTAATAACTCAAAATACATACTCAAACGACGTCAAACAAATCACATTTCAACCAGGTTTTTTACTATTATTTTCCTGGAAGTATCCACAAAAACTACATACACAAAACAACCTCATTCACAATAAAATTTTAAAAATACTTCAAAATTCAGCATAAGCGTAAGCAGGAGGCTGAAATTAAATTCAAAAACTAACATGCACTTACTGAACGCTCAAGAGAAACAGCTCCAGAATCTGCTGGGACGGTCCATCTCCTCGCCTGGACGTAGGAAGCAACCCGTCTTGGGACCGGGTCATTCGTCCGGAAACCGGAAACGGAGCTCTGGGGGGATGATCTGGTTCTCTCCGGAATGCTGGTGCGCGTACTCTCATCATTCTGTAAAATGTATATATGTATATATGTAGAATTAAGTTAGTATTTAGGTTGAGGGCGTGAAATGTAAATACAAAAAGCAGAAATAAATATTATTGGATTGGATTGGATTGGTGAGACTCGGATTCAAGGATTGGATGCTGTGTAGTTCAACGGGCTACTGTTAGTACTGTGATACTCACTGTGGAGCTTAACAAAACAATGGCAAGGTGGATAATAGTTTACCATTAGCTTCTGAAGTTGTTTTAGATTCGCTTCAATGTGTGGAACAAGTTTCAGATCACGTTGTATATTTCGATAACTACTTTTCTAGTTATGATCTATTGAAAACGCTAAGATAAATTAGTTTGAGGGCAACTGGCACGGTAGGAGATAATCGAACTAAGCAATGTCCCCTATATTCAGCAAAAGACATGCAAAAAATAAAACGTGGCATTTTTCAGCAAGTATATGAAAAAAAAATCTACTGTTTGTACGATAGAAAGATAATAACATTGTGACTATGGTAACAAATCACAACACCATAAAGCCCCTTGAGAAAGTAAAACGTTGGTCTTCAGCAGAAAAACAAAAAATGTATGTTCTTCAGCCACATTTATTTGTCAGTTACAATTCACAGTTGACTTACTCGACCAGGTAGTGATGAATATGGAATATCTATTCGCGGAAAGAAATGATGGTGGCCACTTTGTACTCATTCGCTAAACGTTGCAATGGTGAATGCATATAGATTGCACCTTCCAGCATATAATGATAACAAAATTGATTTCCTTGCTTTAATCAGAAATGTGGCTCGTCATTACCTCATTATGTCTTATAGGAAGGCAACTTTTTCGAACAGGCAAACCCCATCCCTTCCAAGAAGTATCGCAGAAGACGGCGAGGGTCACTTTCCGAAAAAAATTGAGAAACAACTATGATGCTGTCAATGTCACTCGAGAGCAAGATGGAGTTACCTGAAGTGTGTCGTCGCTTTATGCATCGAACGTGATTCCATTCAAATAATTAAATATCATTCATTTGCAGTGAATTTCTAAAGTTATGAGAGGTTTTTGTAAAATAAAAAAAATTTGAGTTATTTTCGTATGTTTCCTTCCATCATACTCATTCGAGTACAGAACTTTTTTCTCAAAAACCTATCCAAAAATTAAATTTGTCATATTTTTAACCGACGAATTCGAAAAGGAGGAGGTTCTCTAGTCGACGCGTATATTTTTTTTTATGTTAGACCACGCATAACTGTTTACTGAGACGTCCGATTCCGATAATTCTTTTTTCAGTGGATAGGGTGTACTTCGATGTTGGTTCCATTCCAATTCAAAAGATGGAATCCACCCCTAAGGGTAGCCAAATGAGGGATATTGATCACTCACCCTCTGAATTCTGGTCCGTTAACCGATTCTATCAGGCAGAACTTTGCACTGGGTTCTTCGATTTGGAATATTCTTTTTTTATTAGATAGGGTATACCTCATAATTGATCATATTTGGATTTTAAATGGAATTATCGACCCTCACGGGTAGAAAAATAGGGGATAATTGATTTTTCACTTGTAAACATTGGCACAAATATGTAGTTGACAATGACAGATCGCTATTGTCATTATTTTTGTTCTCCTACATCCGTCACAATCATTATATCCTATGAGAGGATGGAATTGATATACAAAGTGACGAAATGAACTAACCAGAACAACAAAAATAATTCATATTATAACAAATCAGATAATCATATTATTTAACTGGTAATAGTTGAAGTAAGGTGGGTAAGTAAGTATTTTGGAAGTAATCAGAAAACAAGTGGGTAGTAATTAGTAAATTTCTACCACAAAAAATTGAAAAATAAAAACTTTTTAACAAAAAATTTTACCGACGAAATACGGAACTGGAAAGTAAAAAATAAAATGAACCTTCTTAGTCTCAATAACGAAGCTCCTAAACTAATGTAATTAACTGATTTTGAGTCGGCACCAAACGAACAATCAACGAAGATCATTAAATTACTTCAAAATAATCATCAGAATGTCACCGCGCAACTCGATGCCACCATTTTACCCCGTATCTAATTCATTTGCTTGTTTGTTTGACGCCGACTCAAAATTGGTTACTTACATTAGCTTAGGAGCTTAGTTATTGGGACTAAGAAGGTTCATTTTATTTTTTACTTTTCAGTTCCGTATTTCGTCGGTTTAATTTTTTGTTATTTCAGTGTAATTGTAACTAGGAGTTGCCGACTGATACAAAATAATCACGAGAATTAAGAAAAAATATCCGTGGGTTAATACTTACCTTACATCCCAGATCAGTATCGGTCAATGATAATGCGTCTTATCATACAGTTTTCAGAAGAACACGGTCATACAGTTTTGAGGCTATTTCCTTATCCTTTCGGATTTAAATCCAGTCGAAAAAAATGGGGAATAGTAAAAAGCGAAATTGCAAAAAACATGATATTCAATCTCAATGACACCAAAACTTCAACTCGAAATTCTCTTGCAAAAGTCACTCAAGAAAAGTGCTGTGATCATTTGAATCAAACTTAAAATTAATATTTGGAAAAAGACTTGACATTGTGGTCGAACCGCTCATTATAAACGTAGATGAAGATAGCAGCAATGACGATGTGAATTACTACAATCATTTTATACCTGGTTAGGTTATAGTAATTGAAACTTTTAAAATAAATGTTTCCTTTCATTTTGTAGTATGTGGTATATACGTTGCTTCTCACAAATACTTCTGAACTCTGAGCCTCTGCCTTCTTCTTTGAACCTCAGTTGTTTTTATTCTCCATAGTGATAAAGAAGTAGAAAGGATATCCAATGCGATTACTTTACTTTTTCAAATCTTCTACCCAATGTCTGGATATCCCAATTATCGACTTCCAAAGTACTTTATTTTTTCCAATATTGCTGAATGTGTCGTAAAATTTACATTCTCCAAATTGGGTGCCGATCTATTAGAAAATCGAAATGTAGTAAATTGTACCAATTTCTTTCTTAGGGAGCGTCTTTCTACAATTCTGCAAATTTTCATAATTTTGCATAATTTTTTGCATTTATAGTTATAAATAGAACGCCATAACTCGAGACATGACCTGTATAATCCACATTGGTGAATTTTTCCACCTTTTGCACATCACTTTTTCGTATGATTTGAAATTGCAAAACCATGACCCCTTGTGTTCAATGATGACACATCGGAATATAAATTTGGAAAAAACCAACCACCGAAGGTTTCACAACTGATCCGAAGGTAATCTTCCATTCCGTTTAAATATAGATATTCATTAGGGTTGAAGTGGAATTGGGGGATTATGGCATCAATACTCATTAAGTGTCTAGCCAAGGATTTACCTGTAGGTACTTGCATTTCACAGAATATGGGTGAATTATATTCGCAATTGATTTGTTGAAAATATAAACACGATGTTCATAAAATCAGATGTGGAATCTTTGCCTCATTCATCTTTATGAGTTCTCAATTGAGACTGGAATAGAAAATCAAATAACTATCTGAATGAAAATGCAAATTTTTCAATTTCAGATTTTTTCTCCTGAGTTAGGGCCTTTTCAGAATATCTATCAGATGTAGTTCAATGTCCAGCGTGGCTTTAGCCGGGGAAGTAGTTGTTTTCTGTTAGACATAATTCATTTTAATCTGATTTTCTTAGAAATTTTCAACTAACCCACTCTCTATGTAAATTTTCAACTAACCCACAAGTTGGTTACGTTTTGAGTAACTTAGTTTCCATATTAAATTTAGTTTTTCTGGTTTTATGCATAAACAATGACTGAGAATTCACTATGCGCATCATTTCTTATTCCTGTCACTATTGGTATTTCTCGGTCTTCTGAGGTTATTTCTCGTTATATGCAGCTCATTATTGATATTTTGGAAAACGAATACACGTATATTCTCCACCCCAATCTTATTTCTCCAATGTCTACATTATTGGCTTCAGCTGCATTTGAAATTTCTATTTGTTCATTCATAATGAAAGCGCATAAATGGGAAATTGAGAATATTTATATATACAAGATGGGGGATTGGCGCGGTGGGTTAGCGTCCGACTCATGATCGAAAGGTCGTGAGTTCGATTCTCGGCCAGGGCAGAAATTTTTCATTTAATTTGAGAGAATTAAATGTTAAATTTCGTAGCTGGGCCGAGGATGGTCCTCGACGAGGTTCCCAACGAATATTCCACTTGTGTCTGGCCGAATGACGAAATTTCTAAGCCAAAAAAAAAAAAAAAATATACAAGAAAACAACACACGAAAAAAGATGATAATAAATCTGTCACTTTCGTTTTCACATCAATCAAAGGCTTTTAATGAAAGCAGCGCTCATTCCTAATTTGCAATAACCCAACCAAAATTATAATTTTTATATTTTGAATTGTGCACAAAAATTATATTTATGTAGTTATGTGGATGAAAATTAAAAATGTGATATATATAGTGAAATTCGAACACTATCCAGAGTTGAATGAATGATTGGTTCCATCTGGTTTGTGAACCATAACTTCACAATTATGAAATATACCGGAGCCAGAGTTGAAAACAATATTCAACTCTGGAGTTCCAGAATTGAACACTGCATACAGTAGCTACCATTAAAAATTGTAATAAAAGTAATTATATTTTTTTGTTATACAGTTTTGTTGGTCAATAAGTGCGACAAACTTCAGGGGGTGATTCTGCATGAACAAATAATGACAGTTTGCTATATAACTTTTGTCCGCAAATGCTTTGTTTTCCGAGATACAGGGACTTAAAGTTTTTCTCAAAAACGGACTATTTATTTATTGCTCTAAAACCGGTCGAGATATGCAGATGAAAGTTTGTGAGTTTTAAGAGGTAGTTATTGCGCATTTTTTGACAAGCAATTAAGAATTTCATGTCTATACGGGTAATGATCTCAATCATTTTAAAGAAAAAAATGGTACGCCACTTAGATATTTCAAACTGAGAATCATTTTTGAATTTCTCGTTCAATTTGTGACAAAATATCTCTCGTGCCTTTTTTCCGTATGGGGCGCCGTTTTATGCAAAAAAATAAAACATCTTAACCCGTATTTGTCATTACTTTAATACATTATCTAGTAGCGATGCTAGTAGGCTACTGTTAACATTCTGTTGAATGCGAATTGTCATATTAGCGTTTCTTCATTTTTAAACTTTTAGTTTGGTATAACATTAATGATAATAAGTAATTAATTTTTCTTTTATCGAAAAGAATGGAAAATTATACAAATGCGGAATTGTCAGACATGCATTTTGTCTATGGTCGAAGTAATGGAAATGCATGCTCAGTTGTATCCAGGACATATTTGCTTGTCTTTACCAAAGTTTGCGCGAAAATGGTACATGTAAGAAACACACGGCTGACTGCGGGCGCCCTCGAGAAGTACGACCTGTGCAACTAGAAGAAGCAGTTCTCGAGTTAATTGCGGAGTCACCTGGAACAAGTACTCGAAAATTTGCCAGCATACTGAATGTAAGCAACTTCACTGTATTTATAATTCTTAAAAAACAGCTATTGTTTCCGTTCCATATTCAACGTGTGCAAGCTCTACTACCTAGAGACTTTTTTCCGCGCCTAGATTTTTGCCATTGGATTCTTCATCAAATCGCTCAAATTCCTAATTTTTTAAATGGCGTTTTGTTTACTGACGTGGCTAATTTTGGCTGACAGTGTATACGAAATTTCCAAAACAATCACCTCTGGGCTGAGGAAAATCCACATTTTCAGCATCAGTTTTCAGTAAATCTATGTCTTGGGGTACTTGATGATCCTCAAATCGGTCCATATTTCCTCCCACAATGACTAACAGGCGACTCTTACCTTAATTTCCTACAGGAAGGGTTACCTGTTCTTCTTGAAGGAATTCCCCTACAGCTGAAACAACACTTCTGGTTCATGCATGATAGTGCACCAGTTCATTTGAGCATTATTGTACGTAATCACATAGATACAGTATATCCAAATCGTTGGATAGGTAGGGGAGGAACATTGGCCAGTTCGATCTTCGGATTTGAATGCTCTAGATTTTTCATTTGGGGTTTTCGTGAGTCATTAGTTTATTCTACTCCCGTCGAAAATGTTGAACCTGACTCGAATTATAGCCGGCTGTGAGACGATAAAAAATACATCAGGAATATTTGCGCGAATATGAAAATCAATGAGGCGAAGAGTTGAATCTTGTATCACGTCTGAGGGAGGTCATTTTGATAATTTGTTGTAGCTTTGCGCCTATTTATTTATTAGTGTTATTTTCCGTTAATGTTCTGGTTTAACGTTATTGTATTAGATAGTTCTTGATAATGTATTAAAGAAATGAAAAATACGCGTTAAGATGTTTGATTTTTTTGCATCAAAACGGCGCTCTATACGAAACAAAGACATGCGAGATTTTTTGTCACAAATTGAACGAGAAATTCAAAAATGATTTTCAATGGTTGGATGGAAGAGCAAGTGCAATGATGTTTCATGCGCAGATATTGAATCCTGCCTTTTGTTAGGTTCGATGTACAGAGTATGTAACCTTTCAATAAAAGCATTTATTATTATTATTATTTGGAACATCTCAGTGGCATACCATTTTTTTCTTAAAAAAAATTGAGATCATTACCCGTATGCGCGCCAATGATGAACATAAAATTCTCAATTGCATGTCAAAAAATGCGCAATAGCACCTCTTCAAACTCACCACGCATTTGCATATCTCGACCGGTTTCAGAGCAATAAATAAATAGTCAGTTTTTAAGAAAAACTTTGACACCCCGTATCTCGGGAAACGAAGCATTTGCGGACAAAAGTTATATAGCAAACTGTCATTATTTCTTCATGCAGAATCACCCCCTTAAGTTTGTCGCACTCATTCACTAACACCCTGTATGTGAAATAAAGAAGTTTGGGAGGACGACGACGGACTTATGGTCTTCGCTATATAATTAATGGCCTGGATATTGTTTTGTTTAAAAATATGAACGGGATGTTCATAAAATCAGATGTGGAATCGTCTGCGACTGAAAGATAAACTTCAGTCACTATCTTCCATCGTTCAAGATAACCACTTGTGGGGATGTTGAAAAGGAAAACATTCTCAATTGAATATTGAATAGAACGATTTTTCTGTGGATTGAAAAATCCACGATAAAAATGGAGTTATTTTTTGTGAATGTCACACAGGAAACAACTACTTCCCCGGCTATAGCCACGCTGGACATTGAACTACATCTGATAGATATTCTGAAAGGACCCTAACTCAAAAGAAATATTCTGAAATTGAAAACTTCTATTCAGATAGTTATTTGATTTTCTATTCCAGTGTTAATTAAGACCTCATAAAAAAGAATGTTTTCCAAAAAAGAGTTCTCACCAGAAATCATTTGTAACATTGATGCAAGAGAGGCATCGCATTCACTAGGTCTTCAATACATTTTTGTCGATGAAAATCTATTTCACGCTTCCATGCTCATCAGGTAGACCGAAAGAAATGGGAAACACATTTTCTAGAAGCAATCTCACTTTACAAAGATGGAAAAAAGTAAGAAACATTTCTTTTGGAGAGACACTTTGAAATTAGTGTTTTTCTAACATTAAAACCAGTCATGGCGTATGATAGATTGATTTGTTTGAAAATATGAACAGGATTCTCATAAAATCAGATGTGGAATCATCTGCGACTGAAAGATAAACTTTAGTCACTATCAGATGTAGTTCAATGTCCAGCGTGGCTTTAGCCGGGAAAGTAGTTGTTTTCTGTTAGACATTCACAAAAGATTACTTCATTTTCATCACGGATTTTTCAATTCACAGAAAAATCGTTCTATTCAATGTTCAATTGAGAATGTGAGTGAAATAGATTTTCGTCGACAAAAACGTATTGAAGACCTATAGAATGCGATTCCTCTCTTGCGTTACAAATGATTGCTGGTGGGTACTCTTTTTTGGAAAACATTATTCTTTGCCTCAATCATCTATATGAGACTGGAATAAAAAATCAAATGACTATCTGAACGAAAATGCAAATTTTCAATTTTAGATTATTTCTTTTGAGTTAGGGTTCTTTCTGAATATCTATCAGATATAGTTCAATGTCCAGCGTGGCTTTAGCCAGGAAAGTAGCTGTTTTCTATTGAAAATCACAGAAATATCTTTATTCTCATCGAGGATTTTTCAATTCACAGAAAAATCGTTCAATTCAATATTTAATTGAGAATGTTTTCCTTTTCGAGCTGGATATATTTGAAACTTTATCAAACTCTAATTGCATTCTTGTACAAAATACCCAATGTGCTAGGTGCCACTTGTGATCGAATAGTTAGTGAATTATTATGCGTAGCTGCTGAAGACGGATCACATTTTTTTATAACTATAAGTAACATACGGAGAAAATGATCGCAAATTGCATGGAAAGTGTTGTCTATAAGCTGTTGAATTCTAACAGAATATTTTTGAGTACTTCCTTCATAAAAAAAAATGTTATAGTATTTTGTTGATACATCTGATTTACCATTCACTGGAAAATCTATTGAAACATTAACGATGCTGATGAGTAACATTGAGCTTTGAGGAAATCAATCGCATTTACTTTATGAAAACATCATCTGGCAATTCAATTTCGTTCGGGCATTTTTCTGAGAAATAATCAAAGAAACGAAGCTCCTAATATTTTCTTGCCATTTCACCCAGCTGAAATATAGCAATAATATTAGGAAAGAGCAAATAGATCGAAACAATTGAAATGGTTTTCTGCGAAATGAATTCATCAGACAAGTTCAATAGCAATGAGGGACGTATGAAAAAATGCTGACACAAAAGAGAACTAAAAAACCTTTTCGACTCAATAGAATCATTTTTGTTTGAAGGTTGTAGGCGATGTGGTAAGTTCATTTCTCTCGTTTCGGACGTCTATCGTCGTAATGGATTTGAAAGTTTTTCACGACGTTTCGATTGCTTGTATCTGCAATCGTCTTCAGGTGAATACTTCAGATACAACAACTTGAAAAATCCTGTAAAACTTTCAAATCCACTGAGACGATGGACGTACGGATTGAGAGTGATCAATAATCATTATTGATATTGTCGTTTATATAGTGGATCAGCCTGTATGTTAGGAAAATAATTAATGAAAAAAACAAACAACTTTCAATTCAAATGCGCTAAAAAGTTAAAAATTATTGCCTTGGATGTGCGGCGTGGGTTATCCGTGAGTTATAGAATCAAATACTTGTCGCTTTTGTATTCGAACTAAACATTTTGCGCGACAAGCTCTTAAATCTATAACCTACGTCACACATCCAAATCAATTATTCTTTACTTTTCAGCGTATTTGACTATAGGCTTGCCTTTAAAAAGTTTTTTTTATCAATTATTTTATTTTTTAGTACGCCTCAATTCATTCATTTGAGTTAATGCATCTTTATTATGGGGCCTTTTTCCTGTGAGTTCTCAGCTTTCTAGTTATTCAATGAGGAGACCATCTATAGATCAACTCCTCCGCCATCCTGGAGCTGCCATCTTCAATTTATGAATTCTGACAAAAAATCATTATTCTTCGACTGAATTCATAATCTTCGACCCCAAAAACGGTCCATTATCACAAACCTTGTCCACCATCTTGGAGCCGCCATCTTGAATTTATGAATTTTGATGATAAATTCAAAATCTCCGACCCCGAAAACCTCCACATACCAATTTTTAATAGAACGGATCATAATCACATATAGCGTCCGCCTTCTTGGAGGCCCCATTTTGATTTCATGAATTTTGACAAAAAAATCATAATCTTCAACCCTGAAAACCACCACTTACCAATTTTGAATAGAATCCAACCATAATAACAAAACTCGTCCGACATCTTGAAGATATTCTGTTAAAAATTCATAATCTCCGACTCCGAAAACCTCCACGTACCAATACAAAATAGAATCGGATGATAATCACATATATTGTCTGCCATCTTGAAGCCGCCATTCTGATTTTATGAATTTTGACAAAAAATGTATAAAAACCTACACATACCAATTTTGAATAGAATCAGACCATAATCTCAGAGATCGTCAACCATCTTGGAGCCGCCACTTTCATTTTACGAATTTTGACAAAAAAAAAATCATAATATTCGACCCCGAAAATCCCCACATAGCAATTTTGAGTCGAATCCCACCATAAATACAAAGGTCGTCCGCCATCTTAGAGCCGCCATTTCGTTTTTATCTCTAAGATCCCATAATGCATTTTCACGAGAACTATGAACACCTGCCAAATATCACGTTAATAGGGCAACTAGAAGTGGGTCAAATTTAACTTGCAAGATTTGATTACAGACAGACAGACAGACACCGGGACATCTGAAACTGAATGAAAGCTTGTAATGTAATAATAAATAGTAGTTTATGTAACAAGTACGCTAAATGAGGCTTTGGCGTACGTGTTGAATGAAATATTATTCTGCATAAACTTTCCAAAGAATGTTTCATGTAGGAACTGTGATATTATTTCTGCTATCAATACGCAAATATATTTGTAGGCAGCACCGGCAGAAGGCCGTGTGAAATATCGAATCAGATTTGTTGTTACCGACGTGTCACATGTCAAATATGTCAACTAGTCAATAACATTTGCGTTTGTTGTTATGTTCTCTAATTGTATTTTCAGTAATTTTTCCGGGATCTAACTATACTAACGTATTATGGGGATATAGATAGTTGAATACAATGAACTTGTAAGTAAATATGACAACCATTCAGAAAGATACTTCAAATTTGGAAGAAAATTGTAAATGTATTCAGTATACAGCAAAATCCTGTTTTCGCCTAGTTTGACATTCGAATCGTAAACGCTAGATGTCGCCCGCTCTGTGGTAATCCTGAATAGTAAGTAATTGTTATCATCCAATAAATGTATGTAGGTTTAGGTGTGAAAATCGAAACTTGATTTGAACCCAAACTAAACCATTAGGGTAAAAGCCGGATAGTTGCCACACTTTTTAAAAAGCTCCTTTAAAAAATGTGTACCAATACATTTTTTATTCAAAGTGTATTCTCAAACATAGTTCATCAATCTTCTAACATACCCTATCTATAAAAAAATTATAAATATTATAAATTTTAAGTAAATCCAGTTCAATATGACCTCTAAAAAAGAGGATAGTTGCCAACTATAGCGGATACTAGCCTAACGTTAAAAATGGTTGGAGGGATACTTGCCCAATGTGAGGATAGATGCCCGTCTGTTTTTTTTCCAATAAAAATGAACTTATATTAATTTAAATAATCAGTTTTTATTGTTAAATACAATATTTTATTAAGTATTAATTAAAGTTAAATTATAATTATAAAATTATAACATTTAGTGAACATGTAATTTTTTAATTAAGTATTAGTATTTATTGACATGATTTTTGGGTAACCTTCCACAGTCTGAAAATGAAAATATAATCAGGAAAATCTATACAAGTGTAGAAAGGGCAAACTGATTAGTTCACCCCTTAAATATTAAAAATATGGTAATCAACTTTGGCATTAGCATTGATTATCACCAGAAGTCAAGTTTTTCAACTTGCCACATCTCATGCAATGGTTTTTGAGTGTTGAACAATTTTCATGCAACCACATTCGACACATCTGACATTCAATCCAATCTGATTTCGATTTAGTTAAATTATAATTTTCAAAACATTCTACACAATAATCATGAACTGAAACTTCTTTCTTGGTATTTTCTATTTTTGAATTAATATTTTTTACTTTTAATATATTTTCAGTGTCTCCAATAGATAATTTGTTTTTTTTGCCTTAGATTAGTAGTGCTTTAGTTGCTTTTCCTTCAGATATTTTTGAACTTATAACATTTTCTTCATTTTCACTGCTAGGACTGTAGATACGAGTTTTTCTTTTCCTTAGAGCCCTTCCTTCAGTCAGTTCAATAAAATCTGTGCTATCTGATTCTGATTCACTGCTAGTAATATCTCTATATTGTTTTGATTTTTGATTTTTTTGTAGTTGCCCTTTTTTCTTCGTAATCTTTTCTTTGCTACCAACTAGTTTGTTTTTTGTTTCTTTCGTTTGTTTCATTACGCTTGTTTTCTTTACTTTCTTAGTTTTATTCTTCTTCTCGATTATTTTTTCATTCGAGTTTAAAATTTCTGCTGATTGTTTAGCCCTTTTAGACATAGGGTAACAATCCGCGAAAGACAGTAGGCAACTATCCGATTTGATACGGATACTTGCCCTTTTTATTTACGAAATAAATAAAACATATTTAACAATGAAACCTAATAAACAGTGTAATTTGAACTCTAATGCACTCAAAGAAATATATTTTTGACTGAAATCACAATCAGTTATGAAAATATTCAACAGAGATTACTTACTAATATAATTCTGGCGCTCGTCAAAGTATCGCCGTGGAAGATGTTTTCTCACACGTACAAAACACGTGCGCCTACTTCAACGGCTTATGCGGCACTGAGGCCTGCGCGGGGGACGCTTTTAATTATGATCAAAAAGAAACACTGTCAATTCGTCTAACATAGAGCATTTGAAACTGAGGCATGTATCCGTCCGAGGCAACTATCCGGCTTTTACCCTATTCGTATATTCTTGTAAGTGGATTATACCTTGTTTGAATTTACCATCATTTTGTTTGCGATTGTTCGAAGAAAAAAAGTGTAAAAGGCATCATGTTTACCGCAGCAATAACCATAGACAATTTTATTCTGAAAAAATCAAAATTCCTAGTTTTTCTGCGGCAAAATGTTATTGGCTCATGCTTTTCACAGTATTTATGAACACGCGTTAATGTTCAGTTATGTTTTATGAATGAATAAAATTCAGTTCGTAATGTGTTGCCATGGCAACACTTCATGGACCATAAAAGAAGTATTTTACAGATTTTTTTTAATTCCCAAAGCTGCAGTTTTGAGAAGCGTATGCAAAAAAAACCTTTTCAAAAAACAAGCTTTCATTTAAGCCGTGAACTGAAACGTATAAAATAAGTTTAAGTCATCGCAGACAATGATTTAATTATTTTTTGTTGAATTATTTGGTTTCAAAAAGCTTGTTGTGCGAAGTTTTTATAAAAGTAAATACCAATTAATTTCATTGGACAATGATTGGTTGGTAAGTAACAACTTGTCGAAGTATAAATGTTATTACAATTCGCGTGACAAGCTTTTTGAAACCAAATAAATCAACGAAAAATCATTAAATCATTGTTATCGATGACTTACACCTATTTTATACGTTTTAGTATACGGCTTACATAAAAGCTTGTTTTTAATTCGTTATTTTATTTTTTGCTTCTTAGTTAGTTCGCCTCAATCTGTTCATTACTAAAAGAGCATCGTTATTACAAGGTCTCTTCCCTGTAAGTAATCACAAAACTCCTCCTTCCGCCATCTTGAATTAATGAATTTTCATAATCTCCGACCCCGAAAACCCCCACATACCAATTTTGAATCAAATCGGACCATAAATACAATTCTTTTTCTCTAACAAACACCTGCAAAATTTCAAATTGATCGGACGACTAAAAGTCGGTCAAAAATCACTCGCAAGATTTGACTCAAACTAAGAAACGAACGAAGGAACTAACTACAAGTGATACTAAATAACGCTTGTAAAAAAGACACGGGATGGCTTCGGAAATACTCTTTGCAATGGACATGTCGTCAAAATAGGTTTTTTAAGGGGGTATCGGAATATTTCTTTCCATATTTTCTCTGGAAGTAAGAAATGCAAGTTATATGTTCCAAACATAGGAAAATTACTAGATTTGCACCGATACATTACTGCGTTTTCAGTATATGGATTCAAAAATATATAAAAAAAAAATCCAGCAACGTACCGTTTGAAAATGTTTTCCCATAATATTTTACAACAAAAGTTGTATTGAAATTTTTTAATGAAAAATATACTTCCTTCAATGACTTTTCGGAAATCACCTCTCTCCCTAGTATTTGAGAAAGGGAACAGAGGTGATTTCGGAAACGTCTTCAATGGTAGTAAATTTTGTATTGAGAATTTCTGCTATAACTTTTATTGTGAAACATTTTAGGCAAATCATTTTCAAAAGGTACGTTACAGGCATATTCGAAATTTAGTAATTTGCCCTCCCTGGATCAGATAACTAACAATTTTAACTTCCAGTGGAAGAGAAATCCCAAAATATGGAAAGAAATATCAAAATAGGTGAATTTATTCCTGAACTATACCGGGTGTTAATTGACAAACTTGGGAGGTGATTTTTGGAAGTATTCAGGATGAAAAGTTCATATAAACTATTTCCCAAACGACTTGGTTTTCGAGGTACAAGGTGTTCAAAATAAATTTTTTCAAGATTTTTTGGACTTTACTCAGACATTTTCGACAATAGTCAATTCAAATTAGGCAAGTACAATCCATTCAACAGTGCGCACGATTTGTCAGTGGCGGCGGAAAAAAAAATCCAAAGGGTTGACTCTGGAAAAAGGAGGACCCTGTGACTTATTTGAGAAATGAACTATTTTGTATCGTGCGCATTGTTGAATGGATTATACTTGCCTACTTTGAATTGATTATTGTCGAAAATGTCGAAGTAAACTCCAAAAAATCTTGAAAAACAAATATTTTGATCACCCTGTACCTCGAAAACCAAGCCATTTGGGACATATGTTTACATGGCCTTTTCGTCCAAAGAATCACCTTCCGGAGTTTGTCAACGTATTTAATTAACACCCTGTTTAAAAAATATGTATTGAATTGAAAACCCTTCTCTGTTTGAACTTGGTTGGAATAATAGCTTGTCAACAGAAATTTCACAAAGAAAAACATTATTTGTTCTCAGATGTACAGGCCTACGAAATGCAGATAGATTTCGAGAACTCGCATGACCCCATATCACCATGTTAGAACGACGTGAAAACAAGCTATTTCCTGGTATAACATTTCATTATCTGACTTTCTATCAAACTCTGAAATCAACAGAGTCATAGGTTTCGCAGACTACTGATCTAAAAATGCATCTTTATCGCTTAAGCGATATTGACCACTTATCAAATAATCAACTCATCCTGTAAACACGGAAAATAAATTAACTCGCTTCATTCACGTTTCAGCTTAATGCTTTTGCCTACAAAATATTTGATGACAGAATGACATGCTGAAAAATTCAATGATAAATACGTTTTATAGAAAAACACCAAAACTAATTTGATTGTGTACTTCTTTATGGGCAAATTGTTCTGCAAAGGGAAATCATAAATATACTGAGATAATAACAAAAAATTAAACCGACGAAAAAATCAACTGAAAAGCAAAAAATAAAATAAACCTTCTTAGTCTTAATGATAATTGAGCTCCTAAACTGATGTCAGTAACTAATTTTGAGTCGGCGCCAAACAAACAATTATCGAAGATAATCAAGTAGAAGTAATCGAAACGCCGCTGTGCATCTCGATGCCATCATTTTACACTTTACCTAATTCAATTGCTAGTTTGTTTGGTGCCGACTCAAAATTAGTTACTCACATTAGTTTAGGAGCTCAATTATCATTAAAAAGGTTTATTGTATTTTTTGCTTTTCAGTTGATTTTTTCGTCGGTTTAATGTTTTGTTAAACATTGTTTAGGTAAATATTCTTGAATGTATTTTCTGACGGTGTTGGACGATATGCACTTTTAGCTGCACGTTTATTTTCGTTGTTTTGTATATAACTAGTATATATTTGAACTTTTTATTACTCACTGTAAACCATTTTGATTATTCCATTAGAGAAATATCACTAAACAAACATAATGAAATAGTTTCATAGCTTACTTTAAATATGTTAACATTCATAGGATATATATCTACAGTACCAACTAGTCTATAACTCAAGAACGGTATGAAATAGGGGTAATATGTGGTATATTTTCGAAATCAGGAGAAAAAGATGATTCCAAAAATTCAATAATATTCAGGGTATCCCATTAAAAAAAATCCCCTGAAATCTGCACCGTACTGTGTTTTTGATAGCATTTTATCAAAATTCAGTCATAACCACATAACTTTTACATTTTTTTTCTATAGGCAATAATAACGATGATAACGGGTGGGGGTAACATTACTGCATTTTGTCCTGAACAAATTTCATACTTATAGCTTCAGAGATTATGTCAACACATGTAATATATACAGTGTGTCAAATTCAAAAGTTGTCAGTGGAAATATCTCGGAGATAAAAAAATAATATCAAGAAATGCCCGAACCGGTTTAGAGGCAAGATCGGCGTCAAAATAGCGTATGAGTAATCCTCGATACTCTAACCACCTCCGCCCCAACAATCCACACTTCGAAGGTTTAAATATCAACCCCCTTCCCCCCCTTCCCCCCCATCATCGAAAAGCTCTTTGTAAATGCTTTTCAGTAGTACACACTTTTGGAGGTGTTATTGTCAAAAATACTTGAAAAAATCCCAATTGAGAAATGTAGACGAATTAATTATGAAACATTTATATCGTCCATATACAGTGTATCCTTTCTTCCACTGAGGAAGGAACAGAAACAAAAGCTGAAGAGATGACCAAAATGGAAAAACTCACAAAACTGGAACGTTTTTACATTTTTGGTCGGCAGAGGAAAAAAAAGACGAATGCTATTAGTAACTTCGTATTATCAGGTAGGTATACCGTTTATTGCTGTTTCTTTCTGCTAATTTGAAATTTTGAGTACCTATTGGATTTATTTGTTAGTTTTGCGAGTGTACTGGTGTTGAAGTTATAACTCATTTTATCAAGTTATTTTTGGGTTGCGAACATTCTCGTTTGATTTTAATTGGTTGAGTTTTGTTAGAGATTTTTGGGTTCGCGACACTGGTTTATTCTACGAATGAAATAATTGAAATGATTTACCTGTACGCGAAACAGGATAATTGTTTCAGGAGAACTGCATCACTTTTCAACGAACGTCATCCATACTTTGCTAAAAAAAATCGAGAAAACAGGCTTGGTAAAGAACCAACACCACGAGTACTTGATGGAGCTGCTAATGTGGAAGTACTGGGAAAATTTGCAATGAATCTTTGATTTTCATTGCGAAAGGCTGCAAGGGAAACAATAATTTGTCATGAATCGGTGCAGAAAGTTCTGAAGCATCATAGTTTTTCCCTTATAAAATGAAAATTTTGAAAAACTGATAGAAAAATATTATTCTGCGAACGGATGAGTAACTCAATTGATGCTGCGCCTGAAACCATTTGTTTTAGTAATGAATGTACTCCCTTTCCGAATGGAGAAGTCAATAAGTAAAACTGTCGTTATTCGAGTGGTTAAAATCCGCACATATCTGGGAAAAGGCGCACTCAGTATCCTCAAAAAGTAAATGTATGGGCTGGAATTACGGCCCTGTGAGATAATGGTTGGATGACCATCAATACAACCGTTGGATTGAAAAGAGAGGACCTATTGAGAGCCTCCAAGATCTCCAGATTTGACCCCCTTGGATTTTTTCATCTGAAATCTGCACTTTATAAAACTCAACCAACCTCAATTGAAGAACTCAATAATAGCACTGTCAAAAATGCTGAAATATCTCGCGTAACTTTTGAAAATGTGAAAAAGGATTTGAAAACAAGCTCTATTATTGTTAGGGAATAACGAAAATAATTTTGAGTATTCACTGTGATCGAAAAAATCGTTTTTGGAATACTCTAGGAATACTTATTGTCAGATTCGATGGTTGTTTGTTGTTTGAAAGCTTTCTTCAATGGTCACTGTACAAGACGCATACCAAATGACCTTGACATTGACTACCAGGTGAGTTACTCTGAACTTATAGATAGTATTAGAACTGATTTTCTCGAGTATTTTCGACAATAACACTCCTCAACTAAGCAAAATATCTACCAATGTTGAATATCAAGCGGATGCATGATTCAGAGCAAATAACCTAAACATCAACAAGAGCAAAGCTCAAAAGATGATATGCTCGACAAACAGAAATCTACGTGGTATGACTCTCGACGATAGCTTGAGTTGGCGAACCCTGCTGAGACGTCTTAAAAATTCAGTTGATCCTCCTATCCTTCTCTCTTGTTATCATGCACTCTTTCACTCACATTTGAATTATGGAATTCTTCAATGGGGAACTCGCCTCACTCTGTTAGAGCTTTCCGACTTCAAAAACGCATAATGACTGATGCCCAATATAATGCTTCATGCCGAGAACTCTCCAACAAACTTAGGATTCTATGTCTTCCTTGTGTTTACATTTATCAAAGTATACTTGAAATACACGCACAGAAAACTGAATTCGACAGAAACAACGATTTCCATAATTATTCAACCAGGGAGGCCTCCAAGGTATAAACTTGCAATCTCACAACGCAATTCCCTCAACCTACATCTCTACAATAAACTACTATCTGAATGGAAAAATCTCTACCCCATTCCTTTTAAAAGGAGGTTGAAAATTTTCCTCGAAAATTTTAATTTCTATTCGGCAGAAGAGTACTTAGGCTATGAGATTTTAAAATAATATGAATCATCTTTCCTAGAAAATTACAAGTCTATTATTCTCTAATTTTATGTATTTAATTTTCATATTTATTTTATTCTTCAACTGCGTCTAGCGTTCACTATCTCCCAGATATTTTCATGATTTTTTTCATCTATCTGATTCACCTGACCTGCTACAAATGTATTTCCATGCATAACGTAGCTAAATAAACGATTTGATTTACTGAAAAGTTTTTCAAAGAGCTTTCCAATGAAATGTCACACATGGGGGGTTTCCAATTAAAATTTTGAAGTGGTGGTTGATGGGGCGGTGGGGTGAGAGCAGTGAGGTTCGCTCATATGCTATTTTGGTTTTCTCGACCTTGCCTTGAAACGGGTTTGGGCATTTCTTGACTTCTTTGTTTATTTCCGAGATATTCCCACTGGCAACTTTTAAATATGACACACTGTATATGCTTTATCGGGTTTCTCTCCGCGTATTGGCTATCAAATGGTCAGATTTAACGACGTTTTGACTCAGTTGATAGTAGATATCATCTGGGGATGGTAAATCGGATTTTTGCGAAACGTCTTAAATTCAGACCAATAACCCAATACGCAGAGAAAAAACCCGAAAAGCAGTTCAGCTTCTTCTGAAAGCCGAGAGAGACCTCGTTTCGTTTCTCGACAAAAATCCCTTGTCTCGACGACATCACAATTCAAATCCAGTCAATATAAAATGGAGTGATTTAGTATACAAGGTGTTATGTAATAAGTGTCCTATATTTCACAGGACGATTCCTCAGTTATTTATAAGGTGAAAAGTTCATTTAAGCATGTGTCCGCAAATCCTTCATTTTTGATATACAGGGTTTTAAAAATTTAGTTTTATTTTGGTTTTTCGTAACAATTTTTTTTAAAATAATGTCGGTATTTGGACAAAAATTGGTATTTGGGGATTTTTTAATGCAAATTAGATTGGCCCTTAATTGTAGGGGGCGCCGCCTACAGGTCTTTGTCTCTTTTGGGAGTCACAACTTTGTCGTGCATGTACAGGGTGATTCAAAAGTACTTTGACAAACTTCAGGAGGTGATTCCTCACAATATTCTAATATGAATTGTCCAAATAAATATTTTTTTCCGGAAACGCGTCCTCTCCAAGATACAGGGTGTTAACGTTTTATTTTTATTTTCGTCTTTTTTAAATAACTCTCGAAATACTGACTTTAATTGTACGAAAATTGGTATTGAGAGGTTTTTTGAGGCGTAGGGGGCGTCTTTTTATTTTTTGAAGATTCATAAATTGTTTCAGCTTATTTCTATCACATTTTTCATTGAAAAAAATCAAATCCTCAATTATATCTACGTAAAAAAGCTACCCTTGTCACTATAAGCAACCGTTTTCTAGATATTTGGACTTGAAAATTTCAAGTCGATTATTTGATAATGCGTGTTGAAGTTATTACCATTATTTGGCATTTTTCACAAGAATGCTTGGGAAATGAATTTGACGTTTATGTAAGTATTTTTGGTTTTTTGTAGGGGAGCCACCTATTCTATTTATTTTCACTCGTTTGAAATAGTTATTTTTGTATCAAGGGTGCAAAATCTGTATTTGTTTCAATATAATTTGCAAGAAATATCAACATTTAATTTTAAGAAATTTTGAATATGTAGAATAAAATAAAATAAAGGAAACTGAATTGTATTCAAATAAATTGTTCAAAGCGTCCACCTTCAGCGGAGATACAGGCATTCAGTCTTCTAGTCATTGAATCTCGTACCCGCTCAACAATTTCTTATTGTTTCACAGGCGTCTACTATCCGGTTTCTCAGATCTTCGTCGTTCGCTACTGGAGTTTTATGAACTAGTGACTTCAAATGTCCCCAAAAATAAAAATCTAGCGGGTTTAGATCTGGGGACCTTGGTGCCCACGCCTGGTTAGTTTCTTCTACAACTTACCGGTCCATCGATTTGGATAGACAGTGTTAAGAAATTCCTTGGCTAGAACGCTAAAATGGGCTGGAGCCTCATCATTCTGAAGTAGTCCCCGCAATTTAATTTCTAAAAAGTCCCTGTAAGTTGCGCCATTTAGTCGGAACGGAAGAAAGAAAGGACCTATCAAGTAATTATCAATTATTGCCGCCCATACGTTTACAGAAAATTGATACTGATAATGTCTTTCACTAACTGCGTGCGGATTTTCCAGAGCTCAAACATGGTTGTCATGAAAGTTTGTGATGGAATTTCGGGAGAAGTTTGCCTCGTCCGTGAAGAGTACATATCTTAAAAATTGAGGATTTCCAGCCAATTTTCTCAAAAACCACCGACACATAGTAATGCGTTGGGGAAAGTCTCGTGTCAAAAGATCTTTTACCCTTCGAATATGGTATGGATAAAATTGTTGATCGTGGATAATTCTCCAAACTGTGGACTGAGTAGAATTGAGAGCTTGAGCAATTATTCTTGTACTTGTTTCTGGATTCTCCTTGAGAGCGTTCAAAACAGCTTCTTCCAATTCTGGGGTTCGGACTGCTCGTGGTCTTCCAATAATATCAGCTGCCCTCTTGAAGCTACCTATTTCTGCCAAACGACGGTGGAGACTGGTAAATGTTGGAGCTAAAGGCACTACTAGATTAGGAAATCTCTCCTGGTAAATACGTCTTGCTTCGCTCGCATTACCATCCGCAAGGCCATAAACGAAATGCATATCGGCTAAATGAGCATTATTGTTTAAATAATCCATTTTTTCAAAACTAGTATTTCAAAACTTACAGAAACTTCAACAAAACAACAAAACGTTTAACTGTTACATAATATGTAATTACCAAAACTACTTACTCAAACGTCAAATTCATTTCCTAAGCATTCTTGTGAAAAATGCAAAATAATGTAATAACTTCAACACGCATCGATTATCAAATAATCGATTGAAATTTTCAAGTCCAAATATCTAGAAAACGGTTCTTATAGCGACTTGTAACAAGGGTAGCTTTTTTACCTAGATGTGAAAGGAATTGATTTTTTACTGAAAAATGTACTAGAAGTACGCTCAAAGAAATTATGAATATCAAAAAAGAAAAAGACGTGTAGGTGGCGCCCCTACGAGTAAGAGCAATAATAACATCAGGTTCGAATTTGATACCTCAAAAAACCTTCAATACCATTTTTGTTCATATTCGAAGTTATTTAAAAAAACGAAAATAAAAATAAATTCGAACACCCTGTATGTTGGAAACGAAGCATTTCCTGAGATATATTTATTTGGACAATTCATATTGAATTTGTGAGGAATCAACTTCTGAAGTTTGTCAAAGTACTTTTGAGTCCCCTGTATGTATCATATCTCCTCTATCATTTTACGTGAAAAAGGTGTGGTTTTCAACAGTCGCTACAAGCTGCCGTTTTCGAGATATTGTGATTTAAATTAATCGATGCATGTGTTTGTCAAAAAGTGAAACAATTTTGAAGACTTTTTTTTTATTCAACATTTCAAATGCTAATTTTTGTACAACAATAAACAACAGAACACTAATATTAATCTAAATCAAAATCACAATAAATGTTCGAAATGTCCACCTCCTCCCTGTTTGCACACATCCAATCTTCTTCTCATTGATTCGCGCACTCTTTGGAAAATTCCTGGAGTATTTTGAATCATTCTACAAGAGTTAATTATTCGATTACTTGATTCTTCTTAATTTTGGATGGGTGTCTAGTAAATTAAGGATTTTAGATGTCCCCACAGAAAAAATTACACACTGTTAAGGTCTGGTGACCTAGGGGGCATGGTTGTGGCCCTCCCCGACCTATCCAACGGTTGCCGAAAGTTTGATCTGAAAATTCTCCCTCTCCGTTTAATCTTCCTGTAATAAAGAAAGGACCTATCGAAGATTCCTGCCCACACGTTAAGAGAGAACTGTTCTAGGAAATGTGATTCCTGTAGCGCATGGGGGTTTTCCTCTGACCACAAGTGATTGCGTATAGCGTTGCGTGAGAAATTTGCTTCATGGGTAAACAGAATTTTATTTTCAAATAAAAGATTTTGAATAAGGCATTGGATAAACCAACGACAGAAGTTGATACGTAACGGAAAGTCACGAGGGAGTAGGGCCTGAACTCTTTGAATAAGGTAGGGATATAACAAATTATCAATTAATTTTCCATACCAGAGAATGAGAAATATTTAACGTCAGCGCTATTTTTCTGGAGCTTGTTTCCGGCTGTTCTCCAACTAGTTTAAACACTGCTTCCTTGGTTTCTGGGGTTCTTACCGTCCGATATGCACCCGACGGATCACTAGCTTTCTCAAAACTTTCTGTTCCCCTTAACCAAGCGTGAATACTTGAAAACATTTTTGAAGTAGGAGTTGTGCGGTTCGGATAACGCTCATGATACAAACGTCTAGCCCTATATGAATTCCCGTTAGCAAGTCCGTATGTAAAATGTATGTAAGCATACTCTGCATCAGTAAAGTTTACCATTTTTTAACAAATAATCACAATAATAATAATAAATAAAACTATTTAACTAAACGTCAAGACATTATTTTTGACATGACAGCACAAGAAAACATTGGAATAATCAATGAGAAGAAGATTGGATGCATCGAATAATTTAAATCGAAATATCTCGAAAACGGCTGCTTGTAGCGACTTTTGAAAAGCATGCCTTATTCACGTAGAAACTATAGAGGAATCAATTTTTCTTCTAGAAAATGTGATACCTACATACATGCACGACAAAGTTGTGACTCCCCAAAAGAGACATAGACCTGTAGGCGGTGCCCCCTACAGTTAAGGGCCAAACTAGGATCAAATTTGAATTTCTCATATTAAAAAATCCCCAAATACCAATTATCGTCCAAATATCGACATTACTTTAAAAATTATTTACGAAAAGCCAAAATGAAAATGAATTTTCAACACCTTGTATATCAAAAATGAAGGCGGACCCATGCTTATACAGTGCTTCTCAAAAGTCCCCTCCACCCCTCTTATTTTTGGAACGATTATACATAAACAAGTGAAATTTGGAAACTGAATATTAAAGGTTGTCAACTTCCCTACTAGTGATGATAGATGACGAAATCGTCAAAGATGACGTCACAAGGCCATTGTGACCAATAATTTTGAATGGAACCCTACGGCAAGCGACACCTCTTTTAAAAGGTATCGGAGAAACCTATTCAATGATACTAATTTTGTTTGGTTTATGGCAGTTTTAATGGCTCAATAGTAAACATTAAAATTTAAATTCCATTCAGTATGACATTAATTACAGAATCAGTATCTACTCAAAGAAATTACTCGAAGTGACCTCCATTTACTTCCTGACAGTGAAATATCCTATTTTTAAACTCTTCTCGTACTTTTGCAAATGTGTCTGCGGAAATATGTTGTTTTAAAACGTCAATATTGTCAGGTTCAGTGGCGTAAACCTTCGATTTAAGGTACCCCCACAGAAAAAAATCCAAAGGTGTGAGGTCCGGTGATTGAGCTGGCCATTCCGTTGAACCTCGTCGTCCAATCCATCTACCACGATACTCCTCATCCAAATACCGTCTTACTGCACCGTAATAGTGTGGAGGAGCACCATCCTGTTGGAATGTTATTTCCAATTTGCCGAATTCATCTGGATTATCTTCCAAAATTTCAAGGATTAACGGTTCTATTGCGTTTTGCAACAGCTCCAGATAAACCTCACCAGTTAAATTAGTATTTAAAAAGGCCCAACGATGTGGTTTCCCAGAATACATGCCCAACCATTCACCTACTGGGGAAATTGGGTATGTGTTTCACGGAATAGGTGAGGATTTGCGTCACTCCAATACCTCACATTCTGTGTATTTACATTTCCATTTAGATAGAAAGTACTTTCGTCACTTAAACAAATTGTTTTGACATAGTCTGGCTGTTACTTTTAGTTTCCATATTTTCACAAAATTCTAGTCTTTGGTCTGGGTCGTCGTCGGAATTTTTTTAATTTTTATGGATGAAATTTGTTTTTTCTCAACACCCTGTGTACTGTACTTCGACTGACTTCACAGGTAGAAGCAACGTGGGTTGTTGAAGAAGTAGGATTAACTATTACTTCTGCCAGTATATCAATTTTATCAGAAATTTGTGGTCTGCCAGATCGTTCCGCATCATTAATACTACCCGTTGTTTCAAACTTACGAAGAAGCTCCCTTAAATAAGTCATCGAAACCGGGCGATCGGGAAACCTCTCATCAAAAATGCGTTCTGCTGCATGAATATTTTGTCGAATTAGAATCGCTGCTACTTTATCACCTAAAACACGTACCATTTCGCTTCTTGAAGCACTTAAACGTTCGGCTCACAACAGTTTAACAAATTATTAAAAGTACCAAAAGCTGCTAAAACAGTTGAACATTCGATCAACAATTCACAAATTATTAAATGTACAAAAACTTGGACAATTACAAAAACTAACAAAAACGTCAGCTTATTTGACAACTATCCAGAGGCGGAGCTCGAATTTGGAATTTTAGTATTAACTGATTTAATTCATCACAGCTTTGCGTTTTTTAAAAGCGAGTTGCCAAAACTGCCATAAACACAAACAAAATTAGTATCATTGAATAGGTTTTTTCGATACCTTTTAAAAGAGGTATCGCTTGCCGTAGGGTTCCATTTAAAATTATTGGTCTCAATGGCCTTGTGACGTCATCTTTGACGATTTCGTCATCTATCATCACTAGTAGGGAAGTTTACAACCTTTAATATTCAGTTTCGAAATTTCACTTGTTTATGTATAGTCGTTCCAAAAATAAGAGGGGCGGAAGGGGACTTTTGAGAAGCACTGTATGAACTTTTCACCTTATAAATAACTGAGGAATCTCCTGTAAAATACTTAATAAATACATAACACCCTGTATAATGTATTTGATTGTATCATATTTTTAAGAAACGACTGTATATTGATATTTTTGAAATAATTGATTTCTATTCCAGCTGAAACCAGATGATTATACTCGAAGTAGTCTCCAACTTCCCCACTGCTGCATCCTTCTGTAGCCGATTATAATCTGCCGCCGCCTCGAAACCGCGTATAAACAATATCAAAAATCGAAAAATCCTTGACAGCATGAAACTGAATAACTGAAATACAGGAATTATGTGTTGAATCCTTGGCGAACATGGATTACATGGAAGGGATACGCCAGCAGAGAGAGAGACTACAGAAAACATTTACCAGTGTCGAAGCGACCATTGCAGAGAGCGGCTCTCACAGGCGATTTGTTTTTGATGAGGTTCGCGATTTCAGCGGAAACGCGCGCGTGTGGTTTTGTTTTGTTTTGATTTTTTGTTTGTCGGTTGACAGTTTTGAGTTCCTGGTGCGGGACGATTTTTCGTGGTTTCTCTCAGATATTGTGTGAGTACTTCAATGAATCCTTATTTTCTTGTGAATGTGAGAATGTTGTTGATATTGTTATCATTCATTTTGTCTATTATTTATCAATACATTCATGTTAATCTTCAGTCTGCAAGCTGTTAGACTTTTTCCGGAAACGTGACAATCAAGAACTTTCAAACTTTCGAATAATACTCAGTACATGATGATTATATGAAAGAATTCGGTCTCTTTATTGAAAATTTATTAGTAGTTTGAATGCATAGTTTTAGTTGAAACTTCATGGGTGCGTTGCAAGAAAAATTCAATGAATGCAAGGGATTTATGTTTCAAGTATCAGAAAATTTTTGGATAAATTTACACGCTATCTGAAAAAGTCACTTTTTATTGAAAACGTATTTTGTATTTGTCAGTTTTTCTTGAGTTACCAAGGAGAAATGATATTAGTTGGTGATATTTTCTACAAGTTTGAAGTTAACAATAATTTTTAGGATTTGTTCAAATTTTCCCTTTAACTTTTTGAAATTTCACCAAAGAAGATGGTATCAGGAAAAAACGGAAGTAAAAATGCAAATCCGACTATCTCAAAATTGTTATGTTTCGAAAGAAATGTAATTTTGTCCTCATTAACATAGTTATTTTTGCTGAAAAAGTAATAAAAGCAGTTTTTATTTTTGCACATTGAAAAAATGGAAAATTACAGTGATTTCCAATACCTAGTGGCTATTATAAAGAATAACTATTTAGAATTCACTTTATTTTTTCGACGAGAACTTATTCGCTCGTTTTGTTTTTTCTTTTTTTTTTCATCGGACGGTTTTTTCATTCGTATATCAATAACAATTTCGCTGCTACTTTACTTTTGGTGATATTAAAATTGACGTTACAATTCAAACCTTAAATAATTTGAACTTGAGTATTCAAAATGTTTATCTATATCCGAGTCTATATCTATACTAATATATTATAAAGAGGTACTACTATTAAGGTATATTTTTTGTTTGTGGTGGTAATCTCTGGAACTACTGAACCGATTTTAAATTTTATTTCATTAATAAATATCTAAACTATCCAAGAGTAATATTGGGTGTAATCAATTTTGATAAAAATCAGTTTTTACTTTGAAATCTCACTATTTGTGAATTAAACCGGAAAAAAAGCGCTGATTGGCTGCTTAATCGGCGTGCACTAAACAAATGGTTGGTTAAGAATGCGTGAAAATACCGGCCAGATTTCCAGTTTCATGCCTTTTTGATCTTTATATATGATAATGGAAAACGAGATAACGGGATAACCGAAAACGAAACAACGGGAAAATGGGAAACGGCATAATAGGAAACAGGATATCGGAAAACGGGAAAAGCATGAGCTAGATGAAACAAGACAAATAAAAACACAAGAAAAATACAAATTCCACGCAAAGTCGCAGGTACGAGCTAGTAAAAAATTTTTCCGTTTATTTATTATGAATTAAACATTTTTTGTTATATCTAACAAAAAACAATAACTTTACCGGCACGGTGTTAACGCTGGTTGTTGAACTGTATATGATGGATATTTTGGAAAGAATCCATTCCTAAAGAAAAAAGTTGAATATATATATATATATATATATATATATATATACAGTGACCGGCAGAAAGTACGCATCATATGGGAATTTTTTTTAATATAATATTTTGACTGATGTTGATACATGCAATCGCTTCTGCATCAAAAGGAACCCTAAAAGATGTTGTACAGTGCCGTTCGTCTTTCCTTGTTTGGCGGGAAATTTAAAAAATTTAAAAATTATGTCTCAAAACACACTTATTTGGGAAAATATTGAAAAATGTTATTTGGAAAAGTTGTTTAGAACGACATTTTATAGCTATGTACAAGTTTAAAAAAATGCTAAATAAAACTTCCAAAAAAAAATTAATTTGGAAAAATACATTTCTGACAAATAAACTCATTAGTAGAGCCCAAGAGTAATATTTTGAATAATATTTTGTAAAGATTCACCAGCTACTTCTATTTTATTCGAAGAAAATTTTAAATCTGTGGATTTGCCATATGTTTAGCTGCTTCATAAGAGGTCACAGAAATATCTTCAGGACATTATAATCCCGATACTGTTTATTATTGACAAAGAACCATGTATCTACAGAATTTCAATATGAATTTTTCATTAGAACAAAAAATTGATTCAATTTTTTACATAATTACATTTTATAATAAAATTAGAAGCTGAAATAATTATAAACCAAACAATTTAATGCATACTCGAAAGTTTGTAATCAATTTATTTTTTGTTTGAATAAAAAATTCAATTTGAAATTATGTAGATACAAGGACCTTTATTAATAATGAACAGTATCGGGATTATAATGTCCTGGAGATATTTCAGTAACCTCTTATGAAGCAGCTGAATACATGGCAAATCCATAGATTTCAATTTTGTTCCGAATAAAATAGAAGTAGCTTGCGAATATTTACAAAATATCATTCAAAATATAACTGTTGGCCTTACTAATGAGTTTTTTTGTCTAAAATGTATGTTTCCAAATAGAAATTTTTATTATGGCAAAAAATTGATTTTTATTTTTTTATCTCAGATTTTTTTCAAAACTTGTACATAGCTATAACATAACGTTCTGAACAACTTTTTCGAATAACATTTTCCCTACTAAGTGTGTTTTGAAACATAATTTTTTTTTTCTTTCCAAACACGAAAAGACGAACGGCACTGTACAACGTCTTTTGGGGTTGCTTTTGATGCACAAGCGATTGCACATATCGATATTCGTCAAAATTTATTAATAAAAGAATTTCCCATATGATGCGTACTTTTATATATATATATATATTATATATATATATAAATATATATATATATATAAATTATATATATATATACATATATATATATATATATATGTATACATATCTATCTATATGGCATTTTATAACGAAATTTTGAAAAAAAAGTTGAAAATTTTCCTCTTTTTTGTCAAATTTGTAAAAAATTTGAGTACCGGGTATTTTGTTTGTATTATTGAGGATATAGTAAAAATTCTGAAGGAAAATATTTCTGTTTTGGTGTACTATCAATGGTTGTGCAAAAAGTTAAATTACACCCTGTATATAAATATTGAAAAATTATTTTTCCGGAAATGAAAAATATACGATAATGGAGTATGCATTTTTTATGATATTTATGAGTCTCCAATGAAGAGTGGACTTTAAGAACAAATATCGGATTCAAAATTAAAATTTTAATTTTTTTAAATAATTTGTTTTTTCACGATCCACCTTTTACCATATTCAAAAATCTATCAGATGTAGTTTAACGTCCAGTGTGTGAGTTTGGCCGTAAATGTGATTTTTATTACAAACAGTGCCTGATATTTTATAATATATTTTTCACTTTAGAGATTTTATTTCCCAATATTTTTTGAGAATTTTTTCTTTCCAGTATCATATATTTTGGCAACTTGAGATTTTCATAGTCACTCGATATGTTGAATATAACTGGTTTTCAGTAGGTTGACGGTTTTGGGTTCCTGATTATTTTCCATAGTTTGGATTACTATTATTATAAATTTAAAAATATTGTTGACATTGTGATCCATTGGATTTATCCAATATTTCGCGAAATGATGGGAAGTTGATGAAATAAATTTGTTTTATTTGTTTTTACTTCACCACCAGCTGCTAGATCACTTTCGGAAAGTCATCACTTCGAACACTTTCGAATAATCTTCAGTTGAGAAATTTAATAATCAACATACTCATGTCAATTAAGGCAAACTAATTTAATTGACTTGTATAAACTCAATACAATCTTCGGAACTATTCAGAAGATTTGATTGAAATGTTAATAGTGGAAATATTTGTTTTCATTTAAACTTTCCGAGATTGACAGATTGACTTCAATATCACTCAGTCTGTCTGTACGTCTGCACGATACTTTCTTACAGCCTTTTGAAATCTGAATCGTACAACCAACAGATTGGAAATCATGCATTATTATAGGGTTAGATGGCCCAAATATATTTTATTAAATATTATTCTGTTCATTTTAGGGAGTCAAAATTAACCACAAAAAAACCTCAGGCGTGGGGGGGTATCATGTCAAAGCTGATTTGATAATGATCTCGTTCATGAAAAAAAAAATGATTGAAAAGCTTTTCTCGATTCAGCGATTCGAAGAAAAATGATACTCAGCGAGAGAAATATTTCTTAATCTTGCCTTGTGATATAAAATGAAAGCAAATAAAATCCAGAAATCATTATTATATGAGAAAGGGCAGTTGAAAATACTTGATCTGTCTAAACCCAAAGAATTATATGAAATTTTCTCACCAACTATCTTTCATGCATTGTATTTTTAACGAAAAAACATTTTTCGAGGTTCTACTCTAACTTGACCACTTTTTATTCCGATACTGTTTATATATCAAAATATCATTCGGGTAGGTAATAATAATTATAAATGAAAGAAAAGGTGATAATTATTTCATTAAAGCATATCCGAATGATTTTTAACTGAAAACTTTATTGAAATGTCATTAATTCGTGAAATATTGTCATGGCAATATGGGCATTTATGGATGAATTCCATGTAAATTGCAGGATCAAACGCCCCTCAGAAAAATCCGGCTTTTGTGATTTTTTTATCTTTAGGAATGTTAAAACGAGCTCTTGAAATGATTCAAAGTTCGAATGGTGTCTATCATAAAATATGTTGACTCTTTTAAATTCATCAGATGATATTACCGATTTCAGTAGTCACAACACGCGATTTTTCGTTTTAATTTTTTTCTGTAGTTTTCCGAAGTACCGTGATATCTTCTTCAAATCTCTCCGCTTTATTTTTAACCGAAAAAGTGTCAATCTGAAATTTTTCTTAAAAAATACATGAACTGCAAAGTGACCAATATAAGGGTTTATGTTGAAAAGGGAAAAATTATCAATTTAATATTGAATAGAAATATTTTTCTGTGAATTTAAAAATCCACAATATTAAAATGTCGATGTTACAAATTATTTCTGGTGATCTCTTTTGGAAAACATTCTTCTTTGCCTCATTCATCTATATGAGTTCTTAATTAAGGCTGGAATAGAAAATGAAATAACTATCTGATCTAAACTCATCACCAATTTCAACATGGTAGTTTTGGGCAGGATGCAAAACACTGGGCAGGCGTATTACATAGCTGGCCTGATTATTGTTCTGTATATGGTTTGTTTGTTTCGAGTTCCTAGATATTGAGGTAGTTCCGCCACGAGACAGTTGAATTAGGAAATTATTTTCGACGGAATCGAAAAATTTCAAAGGACTTTTCGATTTGAAACGCGATAAAAACAATTTTTTGAAGGGGGGCACTTGCCCCCCCAATCGACTCTAGAAAATTTCTTCGTTATCGAAAGTCGGCGACTCAAAAAATTGATGTCCCCGTCCGCCGTCTTCAACTCAGAGATATAATCCTCCTAGAATGGACGATTTGTGCTAAATCGCGATTAGTCGATTTAATCGCGCTTTGGAGTGTGGTGAAACGATACATTACATTAATCGTGATCTGAGACCTCACTAAGAACTAAATCGAGATTAAAGCTTTTGGTGAAACTAAGACTTAGGGATCGATTTCATACATAAAAAAAATATACGCGTCGACTAGAGAACCTTCTCATTTTTGTTTTCGTCGGTTAAAAATCCAAACATTTCCAAAGTGAGAAAATAATCCCGGAAAAATGGTGGATCCAACACATCAAAATATGGGAAGTGATATGGAGGATGATGAAAGGAGTAAAGGAGCTTCGTCCTGACCACACACGGTTTTATTTGAAGACAAATAAAATAGTTTAGAATTTTTTAGATTTTTTGATTTATAACAAACAACGCCGAAAAAGCAAATAGTAAATATTCATTATCTATAAATAGGAATTATCCACTTTAAATAAACTTAAAAATTATTGATGAATTCATTTTTGATAATATCACCCAAGAAATGATTTTATTAGGAATATATTTATGTCTTCAATTATAAATATATCGACCTCAAATTATTTGATATTTATTAGTAAATTATATTATCGAGATTGTTGATATTTAATTAAATTACTTAATAGAATAAATATAAATGTTCTTAATTTATTTGTAATAAAAGGCACCCGAACAAATATCTATCAACTATGGGGCTACGAAAACTTACCTAAGGCCACTTGAGGTAATACAAAGAAGATTTCTGAAACTCATACTCAATAAAAACTCAAGATATGCAACTGAGAACTTGTATAATGAAGCAAAAGTACTCGATATTAGACAACTACATTTCAAAAATCTCATTCTAAAACAATTTAAACAAAATAATCACAACCTGAAGCAAACACATAATCACAAAACACGCAATAAAAACCAATACATCATACCTTACGCTACCCAATCAATTAGACAACGACACGAATTTCTAGGGCCAAAAACATTCAATAGTTTACCCCAAGAAATACAAAAATTAAATTCAATTCATAAACAAAAAAAATTGTCCATGACTACATAACTAAAATGCCTCGTCTGTCGATTCATAAACTGATTGACAACAAATAAAAAAAAGGCCTTCCACTGTGTTTTTAATTATATATATTATTTTTTATTGTTATGTATTACTGTGTTTATTCCTATTCCTTTTATTATTAGTAACTCTAATGTGATCTGTGAATATATATGTATGTATATGTGTCTATACGTATATATAAATGTATATGGCATGACATATGACTAATACTATATATAAGATTTTATATCAAGATATATTTTGTAACCACGCACAAGGAGATTTCCATCCTTCTGCGGTAATTTCAGTTTATTCAGATTTTATCTGAACATTATTATTCTGTAACCAATCTGTATGATGCTGCTGAATAAATTTCATTTATTATTTATTAATATTATTATAAGCCCTTTTTTTTCAGGGTATTAAACCTCATAAACTCTTCTCAAACAATTTCAAGTTTTCCTTTGATGTTCGATTTTTCTTGCATAAGATTTTTGAGCTCGTAGTAGATTGCGATCTCCAATCAACCATCCAGATTTTGATAGACCGTGTATTTTTCTCTACGTTTAAATATTTTCAACTGGGCTACATCAGTAATTTTCAAATTCCATTTCAACAGCCAATTTTTTCCCATAGTTCAATATTTTTAATTCGATTTGAAAAGGCAATAATAAACGTATCCGAATTATTGATAACGAGAAAACTCCAGTTGTTTAGCTACTATTTTGAAATGATGTACTTGTTACTTCAATTTCGCATGTGTTTATGGTTTATATTGACATTTGGAGCTATTAGACTGGGAAAAACATAACGTTGGTCAAAGGACTCGTAAATGATTTTCAATCAACTACCAAACTTCTCTTTGATCGGCTCAACGGATCATAAAGACTCTATTTCCAATTATCGGCAAATCATTCTGGCAAATTGAGAGTACCTAACTGTCGGACGCGTTAAAACTTGTTCATGGGATTCGGAGAAGGAATCAACGTAATTCCAAGAGATCGATTGTATACAAATGGGTAATGAGCTAAAAACTTGTTCAGAGGTCACCAACATGGAAATTTTGAAAAAAAAATATCTATGGACCTGACAATGAATATGTGCATATTAATACTTCCTGCAGATTCTATTCATTTGGAAGGTATGCCGATCCTTTCAACACATCTGGCATGGTTCTCTTGAGTAATTACTCCTGCAATCATCCAACTGTTAAGTTGCTAATATGCTCTTGATATCCAAAATATGTGTAGGCATCGACCGACCGCTGTAATCAGAACAGGTAGCTTAACAGAATGATAGAATGCAAGATCCGCTTTCCTTCTTCTTTTCGGACGATATCCATTTCGAGTGTCATAGCTACCCACAAAACTCATGATGCCGCGTTGATACGATGGATATAGGCCTAACTTTATATAATAATAATAATAAAGGTCTTCATTATTTTCTAGTAATATACATAGAAGTTATTATATTTTAATAGTGAAAAAAAACAGATTTCTGAAAATAAAGGGCAAAGTTCATTTTCTGCAGAGAAAACAGTAGCTTCACTACGAAAATGTTCTTCCACTAAACCCTGATACAGTGTGCCAAGGGGAACATTGCAGTATGTAGCCTTCTGATTGACAATAGACAATGAGAGAAAAGTGATGATTATCTTTATACTTATCAGTTTTTTTGGGCAGCGAGGTAGAGGAATATCTAGTCTTGTTTTTGAATAGTTCATTTTTATATTCAGATCTGAAGCAAGTAATGCTGAGGTTCTTCATACTTTCAGGAACGGAGTTATGCAAATGGTAAATTTGGTAAGTGAAGGATCGCCTGAATATTTCAGTTTTGAATTTAGGTGGGGATAATAAACCTTCAAATCGTAGATTCAAGTTATGTATATCTGTCCTGAAAGATATTTTATGGAGCAAATATGTAGGAGTTTTAAATAAAACAATTTTGTGGTATAAAGTGACTGCCTGATGAATTCTTCTATTTTGCATATTCAACCATCCAATCTGTATTAATTTATGTGATATTCTCTGGCTTCTTTTTATACCGTAAATTAGCCTTAAACAGGAATTCTGCACTTTTTGAATTTTATTTTTATATACAGCTGTTAAGTTCGGACCATATACGGAGTCAGCGAAGTTGAAATGCGATAGAACTAATGCTTCACATAGTTTTATTTTGATGGTTCGAGGAAATAAATGCCTGTTTCCATAGATCAGTTTCAGAGAGCTATATGCACGATGAATCAATTGACTGACATGTTTTTCGAATCACAAGTCTATGTCTATGATAATGATTAGGTTTTTAGCTTCTTTAACTATAGCGATTGATTCGTTATTAATTTCTATATTAATAGGAAACTGAAGTCTAGCCTGATTATACATAAAGCCAAATAACATTACTTTTGATTTAGCACAATTTACCAGTAAACAATGCCCAGAAGCGAACTTAATAAACGTCGCCAGTTCCCTATTAATAGTTTCATAAGCATTATCTGCTTACTGCGGAGAAAAATTATGATGGATCTGTGTGTCATCAGCATAGACGTTAATCTTACATTGTTCTAGGGATTTTATTGAATTGATGGTATGAATCCAGAAAAGCAAAAGGCCTTGTGGCACCCTAGAGTTCAATTTCATATATTTGGACTATTTAGTTTCAATTTTAACACACTGTTTACGATTGTTTAGATAATTTTGTATAAGGCCAACGGCCGTTTATGAAAAACCTTTATAGTGCAGAATATTGAGCATTAATTTGAAATTAACGGTGTCAAATGCTCTGCTGAAATCTAGCAGTACCAACATTGTACAGTGACCTCTATCAATTGAGGCAATGATGTCGTCGACTATTTTCAGTGAGGCCGTAGTACAACTGTAGCCTTTACGAAAGCCAGATTGAACAGCCGGCAGTAGTGAGTGGTCTGCTAAGTATTGTCTCATCTGTACTACAATTGATCTTTCTAGAATCTTGGAGAGCATGTTGGACATGCTGTCATCATGATGTCTCAGGCGCCTTTTGAGATTGATCTTATCATTCAATCATTCATTAGTGGAATGATCAAAACCTTTTGGCACTTCAACGCATGTTCGAATTATTGGTCATCTGGTCCACGGAGTTGTCAGTGGTCTAGTCACCTAGTGCTTTGCTGTAGTGCGGATTTCGTGTTTTTTTTTTGATAAATGATAGAATCGGGTTGAGCCCGACACTGAGGCCTCAAAAAGGCCCGTCTGACGCTGCCAACATGCTGATGACTTCGGTAGACTAAGGTTTTGACCATGCCCCCTCATGGCATCCGACTTCAGCTTATCCGAAAGAGATCGTGAGCCTTTGGAATGATCCATAGTCTTTGATATTCTTCTAGAAGGCACAATGCAGCCTCGTATGGATTCCATCTATATTTCGTGTTTTTGGCGGTTAACGAACGGATAACATATTTCCACTGGTTTTCTTGTAGAAGCTTTGACGATATTTTCAGGAAATACGTCACTTCCGGTAGTTGCAGGTAACTATCAATATACGTATATTTCAGAAAAATTGTCAGAATTGCGTTTTGTAGATATCATATTTTTTTTAAATCCATTTTCTATTTCCTTTTTTTAGAAGAAATAAGTGTATCCAAAGATATAAACGAAATTAGAAACAAAACGTGAAATTACTCGGTAGAGTTTGGAGAATATAACAACCATGATATATATGCTCGACGTTTTTTCGGAAATGAGATGAGGAATTGAATCTCAACTCAATATTGCATCAATATCAATATTTTTCAAAACGATCAACAATTTTTTACTTTTTCTCCAACCGGGAGCGATAACTACTATTTTTACGGGTGAAAGTCAAAGTGCTCTGAATGTTTCTGCCCAAAATGTTAATAGGTCCTTGATGGTCCTATAATGAAACCGAAAGGAATGAATTGAAAGTTATATTCGCAGATATAATACTGTGAGAGATCCAAGTCCATAAACTAATTCACAATAACCTACGTCGCACATCCAAAGCTATTACTTTCTCTTTTTTAGCGCATTTGAATGAAAGCTTGTCTTTAAAAAGTTTTTTTTATTAATTATTTTATTTTGTGCTTTTTAGTAAGTACACCTCAATCTATGCATTTTTGTTAATGCATAGTCATTATGAGGCCTTTTCCCTGTAAGTTCTGAGCTATCTAGTTCTTCAATGAGGAGACCATCTGAAGATTAACTCCTACGTCATCTTCAATTTATGAATTCTGACAAAAAACAATAATCTTTGACTAAATTCATAACATCTGACCCCGACATACCAATTTTGAATAGAAATGTTCCATTATCAAAACCATGTGGAGCTGCCATCTTGGATTTATGAATTTTGAGAATAAATTCATAGTCTTTGACCCCGAAAACCATCACATACCAATTTTTTTAGAATCGGACCATAATTACAAAATTCGCTCGCCATCTTAGAGCCGCCTTCTTGAATTTGTAAATTTTGAAAAAAAACCATAATCTCCGACCCCGAAAACCCCCACATACTAATTTTGAGTCAAATCGGACCATAAACACAAATCTCGTCCGCCATTTCCCCTTTGAATTTGTGCATTTTGAAAAAAAATCATAATCTCCGACCCCGAAAACCCCCCATACTAATTTTGAGTCGAATCGGACCATAAACACAAATCTCGTTCGCCATCTTAGAGCCGCCATCTTGAATTTGTGCATTTCGAAATTAAAAACATAATCTCTGACCCCAAAAACCCCCACATACTAATTTTGAGTCGAATCGGACCATAAACACAAATCTCGTCCGCCATCTTAGAGCCGCCACTTTTTTTTTCAAAAAAATTCCATAATGAATTGTCTCGGGAACTATGAACACCTGCCAAATTTCACGTTAATCGGGTAACTGGAAGTGGATCAAATTTAATTTGCCAGATTTGATGACAAACATCGGGACAGGTGAAACTAAATGAAAGCTTGTAACTTGTAATAAAAACGCGGTTTGGCAATTTTCAAGGAAATGATAAATGTTTTTTTCCTGTGAAGTATATGAGGTACCCGATGATTAGCTGCATGGTCTGCTTTCTCAAAAATAATGGCTTCGATACTTACGTTTCATTATTAATTATTATTTTCATTTGAGCTGTTCAGTTGTAAATGATAATATTGTATTTAATTTCCTAAAAATACCAAACGAACGTGTGCTTTGAGCTGGTGACTCATACTCTGGAGAGAGAAAACAACGATGACTTCATAAAAACATTTTTAGGCAGATTTCAATAGAAATACTACCTCAGAGCTCTGCCGAGCACTGACGCAAAGTGCTTCGAGCACTAAGCGCTCCTGAAAGTGCTCCCGAGTCTAGGCACTAAGCACTTTTATTTCAGAAATGCTCGCGATTACTGAGCACGTTCAGGAAGTAATTGGACTTAGCAAGCACTAAGAACTTTTCGAAAGGGCGAGGCTGTTACACACTTAAGTTACTTTTTGATAATGAATTGCTGAGATAAACAATTCGATGCAAATAAAAAAAGGAGTTTTCGTATTTTTGGGTTAATCACGTCGAATTGAATCCAGAACAGCAAAAATAGGATTATTATGTAAAACGCAATGCTTTGTACCGTATGATGTATTATTTATGAGTGTGGCGTGTGTCATTGAATAAAGTGGTGTGGTGGAATAAATACGACCCGCACGCTAGTGCAGCCCAACATGAAAACTTTTTTCATACAATATCGAATATTTTGAAGCTGTTTCCGCGAATTATCGAATTTTGACAAAAACTCCTACATACCAATTTCCAATGAAATCGGATAATAAATAAACAATCTTGTCCGCCATATTAGATCCTCCAACTTGAGTTTCGATAATAAAACCATAAATCTGCGACCCCAAAAACCTCCAGATGGCAATTTTAACTAGATTTCGACCATCAATGATAGAACACACGTCAGCCGTATCGGAGCCGTCAATTATAATTCCTCCGATACCGAAAACTCCCACATACCAATTATAAATAGAATCGGACTCGAAACACATCAACACAGCATATTAAATGAAAACTTCTGAACCTATTTCGAAAAAAAAATCCATGTTCGTAAAAAATCGCATGGACCCTCTAGGAACAGTTTCCCGGCCCACAAAAGTATCCCAGTACGCGCCTGCAGAGAGTTCAGCACATAGAGCTCCACCAAAATCACAGTAAAACATTATTTAAATTGCTGTCACTTTGACGACAGGTCTGGTCAGAAAGCCCTCCCAGTCACAGAGAGTCATACGAATTAATTTTCACCTATAAATGTTCTGAAAATTTCTAAATAGTATATCATCGTGTGTAGAATGTCTATTTATCAAGTTTTTGCATTCAGCGAAAAAGGGTTGAACACTCACTTCGCAACGGAAAACATTACAAACGAAGCACTGAAGTGCTCGGGAGCACTTTTTGGGGTTACTTAAGCACTAAGGCTTTTCGTAAGATGCTCGAAACGCTAAGCAAAGGTTAAAAAAAATGCCGAGGAGCACATCTTCGCTGATGAACCAAAAATACACACAGTTTAAATCTTTACATATCTATATATTGTTATGTTGGGAAATGTTGTAAAATCATTAAACTCATAATTATCATTATTATTATTAGGTATTTTAGTTACCATCGTCAATGCTATGTTGTTTTGCAATTTTCTTTACCTTTTTACTATTATAGAATCTTATACTATGCTCTAGTCGGTGCATATGTATCAAGAGGGCAGTCCTGAAGTAATTCTATTATCATAAGTATGTGACCAACGAAATATCTGATAAAAATCCACAATTAAATCATGTCAAAATTCAAATTTATAGAAAACATTGAATTTAAAGTAAGATCAACTGATATATAAGTTTTGAACATTCTGTACGACAATTCACATCAACAGGAAACCCACTAATGGGATATCGAAAGAGTTTGTGTGGGAAAAGTGATGATATATGAAAGATGTAATGGCAGAAATTGTGAAAATATAATTTTATACCAATTTGTGAATAGTATGTAAGATTTAGAATTAGTTTTAATTCATAAAATCATTAGTAGTAATTAGGATAGCAAATAAGTAGGTGGAAAGTAACACAAAATTCAAAAATCTGTGAGAACATGAAAAAGATGTGTGTTGCCATGAGAGAGGATAACAATTTGGAGGAGATTGAAAAAAGTTACAAAAAGGAAGCCACGTACGAAAATTTGAAAGACATATTAATAGACAATTCAAGAAAAAATTGGTTAAAAGATTCCCGTACGAGAGAAATTCCTAAAAGGCACAACTGGGAGAAATAAAAAAATATCAAAAATTTCCACTTACCTGGTATAGAAGAGAAATTCATGAAAGAACTCACGTAAGCTGTCATTGCAATTCCAAAAGTACGTCCATGGGGCTGGAAACATCACAGGTAACGGAGCAACAAGGGATTCTAATCACCGAACTCGTCAAAGTGCAACTTTTCGTATATCTATCCACTAACTTTGAGTGTCTTATCCACTGTTAACATTGTTTTGGCTGAACATTCATTAAAATTCCAAGATCAAGGACTGACCATAATTTAAAATATTCTTCATATTAATAATCATCACTAATATTCATTTTGCACCATTCCATATTATTATTTCTTTTTAGTATAAGATATTTATCGCAGAGTAGGGCAGTTTAAAGGTTTTTAGCTGAATAAAAACAACCATTCGTTTATTCTCTGCAATCTGTGTTTTATCTAAGCACACTTTTCTCCCACTGAACATCATTTCTTATCGAATCGTTAGTGCCAAGTCGGCAATACAGATCACAGAACCAACTGCTGAGATGGAGCTGACTCATGTTCATAGGCGTACCTGACTGGGCTGGGATAGGATAATAAAAAGAGGTTTAAAAAGATAATGGTAGGATAACATAGCCGGAGTTTTCATTTGTTATGATAGGGATTCAGAAATTAAAATCTGTGAAATAAATTCACAAAAGTATATATAAATTTAAAATCAATAACCAACCAATCATAACAATATATATATATTATATATAATATAATATATTATATATATATATATATATATAATATATATATATATATATATATATATATATGTATATATATATATACAGGGTGTCCCACGACGATTAAGACAGGGAATATCTCGGAACTCGAGAGCAGTAGAGAATTGTAATTTTGGGGTTGCAAATTAAAGCAATTGGTGCAGCTGTTTTTGATATTACGTTAGCCAATAAGCTTTTTGTTTTTGGTCACGTGACATTAGTTTCACAATTATTAATGGGAAAACCTGTATATTTTGGCATTTCTATGTTTTTCCCGATAAAACGATTCCAACAAATCATCACACTTGTGGTCTATAACGATTAATTTAGGAACTACAGGTACTTCAATATCCTTGGGCCCACGATTACGACAAACGTCTGAAACGAGTTATTGCCAAATAATTTAAGTTTAGGGTCACCCTGTATATTTGGGCAGTCCTTTATTTTTTGAGTGAGTAAACAAGGCAAAATTATAATAATCATTCATATTTTATTAACAAATTGTCGTGGGCCCAAGGATATTGAAGTACCTATAGTTCTTAAATAAATCGTTCGAGCCACTGGTGTAATAGTTCGTTGGAATCGTTTTATCGGGAAGAATATAGGAATGCCAAAATATACAGGTTGTCCCATTAATAGTTGTGAATCTGATGTCACGTGACCGAAAACAAAAAGCTCATTGGGTAACATAATATCAAAAACAGCTTCACCAATTGCTTTAATTTACAACCCCAAAATTATAATTCTCCACTACTCTCGAATTCCGAGATATTCCCTGTCTTAATCGTCGTGGGACACCCTGTATATGGGATATTCGTCTACAACACATTTTTCAACCGATTGAAACGAAATTCGGCACAACAATATTTTCTATCAGTACCTCGAACAAGTTCGAAGATGGGCCGAATCGGTCCTGTAGTTTAAAAATAGCGACTGTTCAAAGATTAAAAAAAATATCTTTCATTTTCATACCAATATTGGCAAACTATAGGTCTTTTGATAGAGCTTTATTAGCTGTACAGCTTTTTACATCTCTAAGAAGTACACACAAATAAAATATCGCTGTAAATTACCATTCATGAGAATTAATAATTTTTATTCACCCTGTATGCTCCTTTCATTTGAGGTTCATTCGCTCGTGTTAATCAAACAGAACATCATTGTATTTCGACATTTCTGGAATTCAAAGGTAAATGTTGGATATTATTTTTCTAAATGATATTAGGATTGGGAACCAAGTCAGTTCTATCTATATCTATAACCAGCTCACAAGGATAGTTCTGGTTATACTTTTTTCTTATGATTTGAGTCAGATTACATAGAAGTATTCAGGTAGATTTCGATCCTTCACCAACTTTTGAATGAAAAGTTTGAGATTTATACACAAATATAATTTCTGTTTTTATTTCCAATGAAAAATTTTATTTTTTTCTCACACATGAATCGTTTCCCATTTCAGAATTAATAAATACACTCCGAAATCTACCTTTCCGACTGGCCGCGCCATCGTTTTTTTAATTCAATATCTTCTTTTTTCAAAAGGCTATTTACTTAACGAGTGTGTACAAGAATAGTATTTTATTTTGATCATTCGGACCACATTATTTGTTATGAAATAATTATAATTATGGAAAATAATTAATATCTCCATTCTATGACCTTTAACGCGCCATAAAGAGTCGGCGATTTCTGGAGGTTATTTCCACAGACACCACATATCAATAACTTGGATACCAGTATGGTATTTTTTTTCTCGCCCAATTTCATTATCAAAATAATTCGAAATTTCATAAATAACTCCGGAACTATGGGAGGGTTTCCAACTATATTTTTGGTAGATTTCTTAGAAATTCTTACTGCCTAATGCGGACGACTACACAAAAAATTTTGGTACTTCTTCGCCGATCGAGGCCACTAGAAACCTTTCCACAAAAATAATTTATATGAATAACCTAGTTCGAAGATGGGACAAATCGGTCAGGTAGATTCAAAATGCCGACAGATGAAAGATTGAAAATAATTGCTGATATTTTATTTTTATATCGTGCGATTACCTCTCCGAACAATAAAACAGTCGGTTGTTTGTCAGGACCTCAGTTGAATTTCCGAAAATTTTCAACTACTTAATTATATCTCGGTTATTATTGAACTTCTTATTTTGACAAGTTTAACATTCTCTTGAAAAATAAGCTTTTCCTTTGAGAACTTTATAGTAGTTGCATACTGAAAGTATGAAAAATTTAAAGTTTCAGAGAATTCAAGTATGATCCTGGCTGAAGCACTTCGCCTAGTTCATATGATAGCTTTTGGCGATCGAGATTCCTAGGTACGGTTTTTTTATTGGTCACCTAATGAGGGTCTCAATCACCAGCCAATCAGACAATAATTCGTCATAAATGTAAGCTGGGATGTACTCCATTAGTTGTTTACGGTTATGTACCAATTTCTGGAATTGAGGACATTTTAAAATTTTCGAGAACTGGACTACAACGAGCTTTAGGTCTGTAGCGAGTCAAGTTGGACTGTCATACAGTAAAGTAAAGAAAACCATGTTACTGGGACAATTCCTACCATACAATTATTGAAGGATATAAGTGTTACAACCACAAGATCGTCCCACAAGAACACCATAACAAAGACAATTTTTCAAAATTCCTTATGGCTACACATGAAGGAATTCACATTTACATGGAATGGAGATAATTATTTTCTTGTTTTGGAGGTGAAAAATACTCACGCCGTACGACGAACAACACAAAAAAAGACATAGAAAATGCGTGTGCGTTTCTGTTGAGTAGATGTTGACTTCTGATTACGTCGAGCAGATTCAATATAATTGGGAAGCTTTAAACCTTGGTTATTTTGCAACTTCTAAATATAAGTGATTTCTGTTAAATCTCATATTCTTGCTAGTTCTGAAACCGGTTGAAATGACTTGACAATCCGTATGTTTATAAGAAAATACAAGTATGATTGAATTGAATATGAATTTATTGCCAATCATGGGAAATGAATAGCGCTGATACGAGTGCTTATAGTAATGCCATTATTATACAGTGCGTTCATAAAGTGTGGAAACGCTCGATTATCTAACGAGTTAATTATTTTCGGAGATAAAGCTCGGACAGGTCGATTTTAAATTTTAGTTTTCTACTTTTTTTAATAAAAAAATATTTTTATCTCCATTACCTTACAAGATATGACGTCATCGATAAAAAAAATTATATAAAAAATGAGTTCAACCATACCACACACGTTATATGTAACATTTTAAGTTACAGTATACTGAGTATGAAAAACAGGTGCTCATATTTCTTAATATTCATTTCATCATTTATTTTGCAATGAATACCTGAAAAGTACTCAGTACTTAGGTCGGGTATACTTCCAAACCTCAAGTGGGCTAGGAAAACATCTGGAAGCCCTTAGCAACCAGATAATAAGTTCTTAGTTACCATTGCATATGTCATTTTTAAATTGATTTGTTGTGTAGCATATCGATTTATATGTCTTCATTATCTTTATAAAAAAAAAATCCTTGAAGAAATCATTTGAAATAACAATATAGGTGCTGCCAGAAAAACAGCGAATAGAAGTTTTGGCGATCGTAAAAGAAGTATGCGACATACTTAATGAAAAAAATATCCTGATCGAGAATCAATAAGCAAATCGGCATTTAGCAAAATACTTCACAAATCTAACGAAATTGGCAATGTTGAGAATGAGTCTAAGAGTGGCAGACCTACCGTTACGGATCAATTAAATGTATTAATTGGAATTGAGAAAAATCCTCATCGTTCAGTTACAAGCTTATCTAGCAACAATGAAATGTGTCGTGATGGTGAGCAGAAAATTCTACTAAAAGTCAAATTACATCCATATAAAGTTAAACTTATTCATGAACCTAATGAAGACGACTTCAATAAACGCATGAAGTTTTGTAAAAATATGCAAGAAGTGTGTAATCACAATAATGGTTTTGAATTTCATGTCTTATTTTTCGACGAATCATTTTCTGATATGAACGGTACCGTGAATAAGCAAATTTGTCGTTAATGGCAACAGAAAATCTCAATTGGACGAGGGGAGCTTATACCCAATATCCTCCAAAAGTAACTGTGTAGGCTGGGAGTCTTATGAATACCATTGTAGGACCACATTTTTTACCAGAGCCGGATTAAGAGGGGGGCAAACCGGGCTGCAGCCCCGGGGCCTCCACAATATAAATTTTTAGGTAAAATTTCCTAACAAATACCGAAGGATATGCAAAATTATATATACAAAATCTGACAACGAAAGAGCAGTTCTCCCACTTTTTTCGTCTCATTTTTCGTTTTAAACATTCAAAAACATGTTTCGTATTCTTGTCAAAATCCATGGTTGATATTAATCTTCGATCTGATGAATCATGTGTATATGCGAGAAACAATCACCAAGTAAAACATCATACTATTATACAAATTATCATATCGTATCGGAATTAGCTGTAAAACAATTGAATTTAAAAAAATATATACATTTTTTTTTATTAAATGAAGGATTTTCTGTCGATGTATTTTTCGAATGACACAAGCGATCTAGAATAATATTTCAATTTATGAATATGATTGCATCAAATCATTTATAAGAGCCCTGTGCGCATTCCATAATAAAACAAAAGTTCAAATTCCTTTGACTATTTTTCTGCCGATTCTACAAACACTTTGCCCGTCTATACCTGTTTTTCCTATTTATTGGCGTTGACAAGTGTCCGCTGAGTGGCGCGCTTGTAACAGAGAAATCCCCGAAATCTGAAAGTGTGAGTCTGAGAGAAGGATGACATTCCGCAACAAATGGAAATCCTTCTGAAAAAGGACTATCAAAAAGACCAATCTAAGATGTTCTACTATCAAATTCTTGAAAACCAAAATTGAAATTACAGTGATTATTTTTTGACATTGCTAGAAACCAATGGCAACGTTCAATTCAAATAATTCATATAATACGTTTTGGCCAATCAATAGTGGGAATATTCTACTTAGAAAATTGTCGCGGGAATAATTTGAGGTATTTTGTTTTCATTGTCTGACAACCTATATTTTTGATTTGACGTCTGTCATCAATTCGCATGAAGTGTGAAATGAATCAAAACCGGTTCAGTACATAATATAATTTTGCAAGGAAATGTGTTTATGATCGTAACATCAAAAAATAATCTAAAGAATACCACACGAGAGTTCGATATAGTAGACAATAATTATCTAGATTTCTTTCTCAAACTTGTTGGCAATAGCCACTCGAGCCAGTTGGTCTCTCTTGTCTTTTGCCTGGCAACAAGTTTTCGAAAATCTGTCGAATTATTTTCACTCTCTTGTGATATTACAACTGAGAATGTGATGATGTCAAATTAAACTGGAAAGCGCTCATTTTCCAAAGTGAAAAAAATAGGCGAATTACGATGAGACAAAGCCGCCTATCAAAGTTATCGCTTCTTAGCATTGAGAATGATTTTCTCCGGATGCTGGATTTGACCGAAATCATCAATGATTTTTTGTCGAAAAAAGCTCGCAAGATAACATTCGTTTACACTGTAATTTAATTTATTTCTTGTATTTTATTATACCTACATATGCTCGTGTCGAAATAAATTGATTTGTTCCACAATAAATAAAAAAAAATTGTTTGAAAAATAATTTGGGGCCTCCACTCCTTTGTTGGAGTGGGCCTCCAAATGTTGCAAACTGATGTAGTTCCATATTTAACTGCAACATTTCCAGACATTAACCATCCTGGTCAAATAGATTCTACTATTCGGTCCACATTATGCTCTGTGGTTAGAGATTTTCTGATTAAAACTTTTTCCAATCGCTGAATTTGACGATGCGGTCACATTGAATGGCCTGCTAGGTCCTCAGATTTAACTCGTATGGATTTTTCGCCTGGGGTTACTCGAAAAGTGAAGTATACATAAACCGACCCACCAATTTGAAAGACCTTAAAGAGATCATTCGGACTGAAATTTAACGAATTGTCAATTTTCGATGTTGTCAAACGTAACCCAAGAATTCATCAGATATTAGTTGACAATATCCCCAACCCAAGGATCTCAATTCAAGCATTTATTGCGAATGTGTTATTTGTTTATTTTTACTATGTACTGACTATTTTTAATATTTTCGTTGCAAAATAAATAATGGAATAAATATGACATATGCGCACCTGTTTTCTTTATACTCAGTATACTGTAACTTAAAATGTTACATATGACGTATGTGGTATGGCTGAACTCAGAAAAAGATGGGCATTTAATATTTGATATAAAAATATATCCTTTCCGTTGAAAATCGTTTGAAAATATTGCGTTTACGTTAGTTTTGATGAAATTCATCGTTAGGAATTTTCCAAATTATGACAAACTTCGACTTTTTTGTGGTATTTTCTTCTGGTATGATGTTGAATATTTTTGATACATTGATGACATTTGAAAGTTTTATGAGCAAACGATATGCGCATAATGGATTCGCCTATCTTGTTGTTAATTAGTTTTGTGGGATTGTTTAGAGGTTTCCGAATTTATGCACTGATTTTTTCACAGTGATGCACCATTGTTTTCTATCATTATGTTATTCAAGTGGAGAATGTATCGTCTTAGGGGCAAGGTTTATTGTGGAAATTAAGAGCTTTTTTTGGTCTGATATTTTTTTTTAGACCATATACTAAAAATTTAGGGGGCGCTATAGAATAAAAACTTGGTAAATAACGGACACCCTATAATATATATATATATTTTCAATTGAGAATATTTCTTTTTTCAAATTGTATGAACTTTTGTTTTTTGTGTACACCATAGCTGATTGAATTTATTCATGAAATATTTTGAACCTTCATAGGCTTCAGTAACAAAACTGAATGAACTTTTATATGCTTCTTATCGAGATAAATTCCACTTAGTTAACTGTACATTATAAATGAAAGGTAGTAAAAAAATTGGATATAAAACTTGATGCATCGATTTACTGCGCTCGCTTCGCAATGAACTACATTTGTGGGAGGAAGAGATGGTACACTTTCCACCCTTTTCATACAAATAGCTATCACCAAGTACTAGGAACGTTTCTATTAGCATTCCAATCGGTACTGAACTGAAACCTGCTCCTTAGAAACGGGAAATCAACTTAACGAGTCCACTTATTTTTTATTCCCACCGTATTTTACAATCGCGAACAATAATAAATAATTGACTTCTTACATGCTCCCGATGTCCAACATAAATCAAACATTATTTTCTAAAGAATGATTATTTTAATTAGTGTCCATTCCAGAATCACGATCGAACGTCTTATAAAATATTCATAGTTTGTAACAATCATTCACTTGTTCGCTTATCAGACGGGAAACTCAATACAAAAAAAAATGGGTAGAGGCCTATTTTGGCCTATACTCGAACTCAAACGAGGTACACAAATTATCATTGTGCCACTAATTTTTGGGTGTTGTGACTATAATCGGCGAAGATATAACGGAATTTTCTTGAAGTAGAGACCTCCATAACATATATAGTATCGATATGAAATCCACCCAAACAGCCTGTCTTGAAAACATCATCTGATCCATTATAATCATGACGAATCATTATGTCATTCGTCTAGTTTCGTTGGATGAACATGAGGCCTGGATACTACTTCCATGATTGAGAAATCATCAGAGAACTAGTTGCATAACATCAACAACTCTTCACACCTCAAGAAATTCCGATGAAGGTATAGGCATGCCATCATGGTCATGTTTCTGAAAGAAAGGCGGAATCCCACCTTTCTGTAAAACTATCGGCGAATCAGTTTGCTCTGTAGCTCGATCGAACTTGCCGAAAAAATTGTGCTGCAGAGGCTTGAGAATATAAATGTATTGCCAAATGAGCAGTTCTGCAGGTCCCATTTATACTGTTGGAAATTGTCTAGTTGATCGATGGACTATTGCAAAAACTCATGAATTCCACATAGCTCTGAGCCTAATTAAGTGAATCAATTCTGGACCAATTATGAACATAAATGAATATTACAATAATACTGATCAGAAAATCATGATAAAAAACCTGTTGATATTGATCTTTAATGGAATGAGTAATTATATTCTTTTTCCATATTGACGCAGCCAAACCAAACAAATTTTGCATAGAATCGACCATGAATCACAAAACAAACTGATTCGCCATTTTGGTACTGCAATCTCAAATTTCAATCAAATAGCACTGTTAATACAAGGGTGGCCCATGGGTGTGTGCAAGCTCCATAACTTTTTTCTATCCAACTATCGACTGATTCAATTAATAAAAATCCGACAATGAGGCAAATTCTAAAAATATTTTTTTATGTACGGAATGTTGCAAAATGAGATACACAATTCAGTAATTTCTTGAATGGTAACACTCCATATTTTTGTAACATTTTTGGATTCGCCACTAAATTGTCGATATAACGCACTCGGGTTTCTTAGACTTATCTGCGAAAGTTATTTATGTGCCAAAATAGCATCGTCAATAGACCCACAGAAAAATTCATAACTCCAAAATCATTCAAGTTAACTCAACCAACTTGAATATTCCACTGAATTTGAGAGTTTTAGAGCAGCGTTTATTCGAATATTACACAATATCTTCCAGGAAAACTTCAAGCACATATGAAGCAAATTTGTGGGTTTGTGATCTCGCCTATTCCTTAGGCTTAGGGCATGAAACAGAAACATGGAAGCCTTCCGTTCCACTGATAGAGCAATGCTTGCTAGAATTCGGAGATCATTTACTAGACTAGCAGCTTGTGTAGAACATGATGGTGACTGATTTGTTTGAAAAAATGAACAGAAGTCCATAACATCAGATGTGGAATCATCTACGACTGAAAGATAAACTTTAGTCACTGTCTTCCTTGTGGGTAAGTGAATATCTAACAGAAAACAAATACTTCCCCGGCTAAAGCAACGCTGGACATTGAACTACATTTGATAGATAATGAGAAAGCTGAGAGTGGAAATTGAATTTCCATTCAATAGTTATTTGATTTTCTATTCCAGTCTTAATTAGAACTCATATAGATGAATGAGGCAAAGAAGAATGTTTTCCAAAAGAAAGACCCACCAGAAATCATTTGTAACATTGAAGACTAAGTGAATGCAATGCCTCTCTTGCATCAATGTTACAAAGTATTTCTGGTAATACTCTCTTCTGGAAAATATTCTTCTTTGCCTCATTGATATATATGAGTTCTTATTTGAGACTGGAATTGAATATCAAATAACTATCTGAATGAAAATGCACATTTTCACTTTCAGATTCATTCTTTTAAGTTAGGTCTTTTCTCAATATCTATCAGATGTAGTTCAATGTCCAGCGTGGCTTAGCCGGGGAGTAGTTGTTTTCTGTAAGATATACACATAAATTACTTAATTTTTATCGTGGATTTTCCAATTCACAGAAAAATCTTTCTATTCAATATTTAGTTGCGAATGTTTCCCTTCTCAACATGATGGTGACATTATAAGTAGAGTTTATTTGGTGCAGCTGATTTTAAAAATCTTTACACAAGTCATTGAAAAAAATTACATGTCTAAGACGCTCAGTCATATGTCCATACAAGTCAATGTGAACACATATACATTACATACACATACTAGAAAACCCAAAAAAACATGTACACAATAATTTATTACACAATGAGGTTTGAATAAATATATGAAAGTATAATAACACAAATAGTTAAAATCTATGTGTGGAAAAGGGAGCTTGGTGAACTGAAGTAGTCATGCAGATTATATATACTATTCGTAGAAAGTAATTTGTTCATTATTTTCTTGAATTTATAAATTGAGAGGTTTCTGGTTTCCCCTGGCAGTTTATTATGAAGTTTTATGTCCAAGCTATTTTTAGCTGAAATTTCCAATCTACATAATTCATCAACAAGGTTGTTGGCGTTTCTTGTTTGATAGCAATCAATATCTCTGTGAGTCTGAAATTGTTGATTCTTTTTGTGTATTTTAACAAGAGTCTGATAGATGTACACGGCTGGAAGAGTCATAATATAAGTACCTACCTTCCCTAAAAATTTTCACATTGTTTTCTGGTAATCATCCTCTCCTGTTATTGTAAAGATCACTAGAATGGTTTCCATTGTGATGTACTCCTGTTTCTATTGAAAGTTCATTTTGTTGAAACATATCTTTTACACAATTGTATGGATATGTCATATTTTACAACAGCGGCCTACTCGAAATTTCACAAAGTATACCCCACAAACTCTAGTTTGGCAAAAATCACTTTAAAAAAACCCCCATAAACCTAGGAGAACCATTTGCGAATTATGAATTTCCAATTATGCCATAATTTTTCACCAATTAATATGCCATAATTTGTCGCCAATTGATCGCTAATTTATTACCACAATTATAAAAAATCCATGGTTCTGCTAGGTTATATGAAGCTGGCAGAACACGTCTACCTATCTACTTATGGAAAATACTAATACTACCATAATGTCTAATTATCGTAATAAATTACCACTTCAAATGAAAAAACAATTCATGGTTCGGCTAGGTTTACATGAAGCTAGCAGAACCACTTCCCATCTATCTAATAATGAAAAAAAAAACGAATAGTCCATAATTTGTCGCTTATTCATTACCACAATAAGAAATTTGTCGCTATCTTTTTTTGTGAAATAACAGTATTTTATAAAAAAATCAATATTTACTAGAGGCTATCAAACGTATAGTTTATATTTATCAGTTCCATAACAACAAATAGGCAGATCAGTAAATTTGTTGCTAATGTATCGTATATACGGGGTCTTTCCGAAATTGGAGCGATAAATGAAATATGGAGTGTTGTATAAGACTTGACGACACAAAAAATTTAAAGAACATTTTTATTGGCGCACTCAAAATTTTCATAAATATTTTACTTTGCTATGTTGTTAGCATTGTGTTAACATATGGTATTCGCAGTGCTGCCAGTTTATTTTCATTTCATAAACAAATAAAATGGGCATTTCATTCATAATGAGCGTTATAAAAGTTATTGATAATATGCGTTAAAATAATGGATGTTAACCATTTGCTCTATGGATGCATATAGTTGAGTATTCACTTTCTTTCATCGGGGTTTGCCAAAGGTCTTGTTACAGGTTCTAAGATGGAGTTATAGCATAACAGGATATAACTACGGATCGTGTTACGTATGTTGGCACAGTCGGTTTCCTGGTAGTATTTTTGTGACGAAAAAATTTCTATTGATTGGTGTAGAAGTGTTTGTGTGTCTTGCCACAGAACAGGCTTACTTTGAACTTCTAATGTCACAATTTTCCCTAGCACATAATGATATGTTGGCGTGGTGATGGCGACATTAATTAAATATCACTCACAAATCAAACAACGTTTAATTAAGAGCGCGTGCTTACTCGCTAAGCGATATATCGCTCATGTTTTGTGTGAGTATTGCCGCTTCAATTTGTTTTAACTTAATTCATTTTTCGTCGCTCTTTCACGATTTTTCGCTCGCTGGCCGAACACATGTAATTTTCAAAACGCCGAACGACATTGCTCTAACATCCCGATCAGTCCACTTTCAATGTTAAAATTAATACATTTGGCATTTGATTGAAACTTGTAAAGGCGTTTAATTGAACGCATTCATCATTAAATTAATGTGCATATTAACAAAATTTTGAAAAAAGATAGAAAAAGAAGTGGTGAATGCTAACTATAATCAAACATAGTAGAATTATCTATATATATATATGTATAGGTAGGTATTACCTAAGTAGGTGTATTACTATAACATAGAGTATTCGACGATTTATAAAGCAAACTTGTTTCAAATTTATTGGTTCACCCTGTATGTAAGGTGAATATTTATATATTTGAAGTAGATTAATCTGCTATAGTTTCATCTTAGAACCAGTAACAAGAGCCGTGGCAAAACCCGCTATAAGAAAGTGAAGAGTATTAAGTGAATACTCAACAATATGCATCCATAGAGAACGATATGCCGATAGAAATATCAATTACCGTTGAAGAACATTTTTCGGAAATTATTATGAAATGAAATGGCTCAATTTTAATTCAGTGTCTTTTTTCCGTTTTAATTTTGAGCCAAATATGATAACTAGTTAAGTTTATGGAATGCAAATAAACTAGCAACAGTGCGGGAGTACCATGTCAACACAATGCCAAACCAGTGCGCCAAACAATGGCGTAAATATTTATGAAAATTTTATATCGCACCAATACAAATATTCTCAATTTCTTTTGTGTCGTTAAGTCTCACACAACACTCCATATTTCATATATTGCTCCAATTTCGGAAATACCCTGTATATGCGATGCATCAGCGACAAATCAGGTAAATTCACTGTATCATGGCTATTATGGAACTAATAGGTATATACGTTTGATAGCCTTTAGTAGGCAATCAAATTGAAAAAATACTGTTTTTTTTACAAAAAAAAAAGGTTAACGACAAATTTCTTATTGTGGAAATAAATAACCGACAAATTGGCTACAAATTATGGATTATTCGTTTTTTTTTCATAATTAGATAGATAGGAAGTGGTTCTGCTAGCTTCATATACACCTAGCAGAAACATGTTTAAAAAAAAAGATGGGCTATAAATTTTCTTGAAGCGATAATTAATTAGCGATAAATTAGCGACAAATTATGGTAGTAATAGTATTTTCCAAAAGTTGATAGGTACGAAGTGGTTCTGCCAGCTTCATATGAACCTAGCAGAACCATGGATTTTTTTTCAGAACGATGAGCGACAAATTTATAATTGTGGTAATAAATTAGCGACAAATTATGGCATAATTGGAAATTCAAAATTCGCAAATGGTTCGGCTAGGTCTTTCAGAATGTCATGCAATGATGTAATGAAATATAGGGTGTTTCATTTGAAAAAGTCGATTTATTGCCATTTGTAATTTGTCTTTTCCAAAAAATCGTAGTAGGCGCTTAAGCCTAAGGAATCTACTGGAAAAAAGTTATGAATTTTTTTGTGGGTCTGTGCACGACGCTATTTTGATACATACATTGATATGAGTCAAAAACTATTGCAGATTAGTCTAAGAAACTCTGGTGCGTTATATTGACAATTCAGTGGCGCATCCAAAAATGTTATAAAATTGGGGGTTGTCATATAAAAACACAGAATTTAGTTGTGTATCTTATTTTGGGACATCCTGCATATGAATAGATATCTTTAGAATGTTTTTCATTTTCGGACCTATCGTTAAAAAAAACAAGTTGTTAGCTTGGATAGAAAAACAGTTATGGATCACCCTGGTATTGTAATTGTATTACCAACCTTGTAGATATGCCGATTTTCAGCAATTGAATATAGTTACAAAAATATTGCGGAAGAACAAATGAAATTACCCTCTTGGTGCTGCTACTTCAATTTGAATCAGATATTTCATACGTTCAACTATGTACAACTGCCAATTCCGAGTCAATTGTCGATCTGTAAAGAAGGGCTTTAGAACTTTATCAAGATAAAAATACTTGAAAGCTCTTGATATGAGCATAATTTCCCCGTCTAAATTTCTTGCATCAGGACGTAGTTTGGTCTACAAAAATGCAAACGATGCCAACGCTACTATAAATGGCTAATTCAATTATGGAATGAATTGATAATTCGATACGACGAATGTTATGTAATACGTTCCGTATTGAATAGTATTATTGAATTCAATCGTCGACATAGCGTCCCAGAGTAGTGGGGAGTTTTCAATTGAATTCACGAAGAGTAAGTGGCATTCGAACAATTATATTTGCGATAAATGTGATAATTAATAAAAATAATATTTAACCGCATATCGCTGTCATCCTGTAAAACTTTCATCATTGTAGAGATCGGTGAAATATACAATTGAGAGAGATTATTTATAATCAGTGTTGTAGCCGTTGGGAATTCATTTGGATAGTGGATTTTATCGTTCAGAAACTGTAGGCAAAATTACGAAATATGTTAACATTCCTAGAAGTCAAATGTGGTAGAATATATAGACAAACATAGATCTTTGATTAAAACATCGCTTGACGACAACACATAAAATGTTCCATCCTTCTGAATGGGCTGATAACTCGTAATATATCGCTGATAAATTGACAATAAAATAGTTAAAAGGTCATGGCATGTCACCAGTCTAATCTATAAACTCGGTTTTAATTATTTCAGGTCGTGGAATGTTGAATAAATATGATTATGACCGACGAAAAAGTCGATTTACGTAATTTTTCAGTCTACGGATCGTTAAGTGGCAACAGCTGTTCACTCTGGTTCAGCAACTAGCAAGATGCAAAGCAAGCGGTTAGGGAATTCAAAATATATTGATTGATTTGGTTATAGAATGAACGGAAGATATTTGACTGTACGTCCAGATTGGGCTTCAAATTTTGGGAGGGAGTCCTAAAAATGCGAAAATATTGCAACTTTTAACGTCTCAATTCGCAAAAACGGTAATTTCTAATTTCATAACATGGAAATGAATATTCGTTCGAATAGAAATAAAAAAAAAACTTTACGGGCATCTGATTTCAATGTGTCTTAGGTAACTGTATTTTTGCACCTTCTATATCTATGAATGCTCATAGGAGCCATTCCTTTGGCGGGGTATGTCTTTTCAATGCTCCCAACCAGGCATTGTAGAGCGTTAATTGTAGATTTGCCTGCTTGATAGGCGAACTGTTTTGTGTGAAGCGGTCTATTCAAGAGGATTTCACTTCTTCTAGATAACAGTTTATAAGTTTCTCCATTGTTTTCAGAAGAAAGGAGGTGATATTATTTTTAGTCAAATGAAAACTGTAATTGATTATATATCACAGTTTGTGGTGACTTTAATTTCGATCTGTACAGTAACTCAAATTTTAATGTACTATGTTCTCTGATGTGCTGTCTTAATATTGGGCCAATTGTGGGATGGCCCACAAGAGTTACCAATAATAGTAGCACCATTATAGATCAGATATTTACAAGCGACCCACTTGTTTTGTTTTTGATAATGAAATATCAGACCATCGTACAATCTTACTGGAACCTACAAGTAACACTCATAAAAAAAGCAGTCAACCAGTGATGTTTAAAGATTGTTTTCGGAAACAAATATGAATAATTTTCAGGAAACACTTCCGAAAGAAAATTGGACTAGAATATATCAGGTAAATTGTTTTGGGGAAGCATTTGACGAATTTCATAATATCTTATGTTATAATTTTGACTTATGTTTCCCAAAACAAAAGTATTATACTAAACAAAACGACAAAGGTTGGATAAAAACAGCCATCAAAAATCTAGTACCTTATTGAAACAATTATTCAATTTGAATAGTTGACATTTCTTTAACAATATTCATAATAAAGCAAAAAAAAACAGTAAAATTAATCAAGGATACCAAAAAAAGATACTATCGTTGATAATCTCAATTCTTATTTTCTAGAAAGTCCAAAACAACTTGTAACCCATATTGAAACATCTGATGACTCAATTGTAGTACCCTTGAATGACTTCAACTCTCACTCTTTGTTTTTGCAATCTTTTAGCGAAATTGAATTCTTTAATCTACTAATATCAAAAATTAGAAATGGTGAATCCTTTGGTATGGATGAAATACCGGCCTTTGCAATAAAAAAAAAATCTGGAGGCGCTGAGCTGAGGCTAATTCCGTAATCCCTTCAAACGTTTGTCTGCATGTTTTTTTTTTCGGATTTTCTGAGTTCCTTGTTTTACTCAGAAAGAGCTGCTTTGTAGTTTTTCCAATGTGCCAGACTTTCAGCTCTATTGAAGAGTTTCCTGACTTTCTTTCTGAGTTTGGATAATTGTTCCACCAAGTCACGTCTCTATCGACTGTATTATGTTTTTCTAGGCAGCTACTTTTATGTGCTTATGTGATAGTATTTTGAAGCTGTCTTGGATACTTGTTGGTCCGCCAGCTGCCTTCCAAGAAGCTCTCTGTAAGCATTCCAGTTGGTCAGCTTGGGTCTCCTCTATCCCTCGAAGTGTGTTCCTGATGACTCCAGGTCAAATCTTATGTGTTGGTGAGTCGATGAGTCATCAGATACCCGCCAGTTCTGAATATGGTTTGTTATTAATGGATCATCAAGAACCTAGTGTCTAATCGCATTGATCGACGGGGGTTTTTTACCTTAACTGACAATTCCTATATCAGAAGCAGACAAATATTCTAAGAGATTCTCACCTCGTGCGTTTTTGTCCGTGCTTCCCCATGTGAGATGGTGCGCGCTCGCGTCGCAGCATGAAATGAAGTGCCTGTTTCCTCTTTGACACCATCTGATGAGGCTTTGTACTTCCGGTGGTGAGTGTCTCGGCGAAGTAGGCCGAGGCAATAACAATATGGCAATAATAATTCCAAATCTGAGCTGAGCTGAGCTCTGGAACAGGAGTAAACTCAATGTGGGGTGCGAGCAATATGGCTGCTCAAGGTTTCTCATAAGTATTGCAATAAAGTAACTCACATGATTTTATTACGGGTCCTTGTATTTGTCCTCTGTTATTCCAGGCCTGTTGAAGCAACCCTATATTTTGAAGTTTTCTTCAATTAACCTTCTTCTAAGCACACTTGTGGCTGCTTTTGAACGGGTAGTAGAGTAAGATGAAATACACGGAAAACTTCTGTTCCTTATTTTTCAACAAGCGTTCATTTAGTTTCACCTGTCCCGGTGTCTGTCTGTATGTGTGTCTGTCGGTAATCAAATCTTGCAAGTTGAACTCCACCCATTTCTAATCGTCGGATTGATTTGAAATTTGGCAGGTGTACAGAATTCTGGTAACAATGCATTATGAAATTTTTGGTGGAAAAACAACAAAATGGCGGCTCTAATATAGCAGACAATTTTTGTTATTATGGTCCGATTCTATTCAAAATTGGTATCTAGGAATGTTTGGGATCGGAGATTATGATTTTATTGTCAAAATTTGAAAATTCAGTATAGCGGGTCAAAATGGTGGACGAGTTTTGTGATTATGGCCCGATTCTATTCAAAATTGGAATGTGGGAATTTTTTCACAAGCTTTTATTTTCAGTTTCACCTATCCCGGTGTCTGTCTGTCTGTAATCAAATCTTGCAAGTTAACTTAGACCCACTTCTAATCGTCCGATTGTTTTGAAATTTGGCAGGTGACAATACATTATGAAATTTTTGTTAGGAAAAAAACAAAATGGCAGCTCCAATATGGCGGACAATTTTTGATATTACGGTCCGATTCTATTCAAAATTGGTATGTGGTGGTTTTCGGGGTCGAAAATTATGATTTTTCAAAATTCAAAAATAAATCAAATAGAAATTACTAAACTAGTTATTTAACGTCATAAATACGCAGAAATGAAAAATAAATGAACGAAAGAACCAAATTTTAAAAACAAGCTTTCATTAGTTGTTAATAAAAACAGAACTAAAAAGTTAAAAATTAAAATTAAAATGAAAAAATTTAAGATAAGCTTTTATTTACACAAATGCGCTAAAAATGAAAGAATAATTTCATTCATTGTTTTATCTAGGTTATTCTGTGAGTAAAAGATTCAAAAGCTTGCCGCGGATACAAAATAGGTAATTAATTTTAATTAAAACAAATGACCTTTTTTTTTAGTGTATTTGTATAAATAAAAGCTTGTCTTAAAAAAAAAATTTATAGGTTTTTTTGAACTTATTTGGTGATTTGAAATGGAATGTAGGTACCTATCAGTGTGTAAAATTATAGAAACTGTGAAATGTTTATATAGGAACGCCGGCCTTCACTTTTAATTTGACCCAGCCTGAAGCTCAATAAAAATGATTTTCCAATTAAATCATTTTAAAAGTATCTCATACCCTTTTCATGTATTAAAAACGTACAAAACTTGCAAACTGCCAAGCTAACGTGTCTGGTGTATCACGCTCGTGATAAATAACAATTAAATAATTATAAAAAAAAATTCAAAGACAAGCTTTTATTATACAAATGCACTAAAAAGGAAAAAAAAAATTTTTTTTGTTTGTATCCGTGGCAAACTTTTGGATCTGTTACTTACATAATAACCCAGATCAAACAATGAAATAAATTATGTTTTTCCTTTTTAGTGCATTTGTATAAATGAAAGCTTGTCTATAATTTTTTTTTAGATTTTTATTATTCTTTATAGTTAACTTTAGGTCATGGAAATGTATGCCTTTGTCGTATTTGGTGAAATGTCTTGATATCACAATTATTGACTTCTAAATTACTCTCATATTTTGCTACATATTGGCAAATCTGATGTAAAATTTACCTTCGCCAAATTGGGCGCTGAGTTATTCGGAGGTCGAAATGTAATTTCAGCTATGATGTTGGTGGGTTAGGAAATACATTCAAGTAAATTATTTTGAAGTTTTCTAATATTTTAAGCATATGTAATTATCCCAATAATATCTAAAAAAAAGATATATACACTGTTCCAATCAAAAACTTTGTTGTGGTTTGGTTAATTTTTCTGGATAAACTTATATACTTCTAAATATCGAAAAATATTTTTGGGGAGGGATATGTCTGCACTGAACCTTACTGATTCTAGTCAATTACAACTACAATGTTGCGATCCAATCATAATGTTTATGCATTGAAATTGTTTGTTTACATTCGTAAATTTGCACTCGCGAACAACTGTTGCTCTGCCGTTTTCCTCGGCGAATTCGTAAAATCAACATTATTAACAGGTTAATAGTTTTACGCTTTGTGAATGATGAATGTCTGCTCTCTAACCACCAAATGTGAGAAAAATCTCGTTAGTGAAGTTATGTCTATTCATATTTTTTACAAACTAAATTGTTTGCTCAATGTGTCCATGTCTTATTAACAATGGTTCAATTAAAAGTGGTGTGAGATAGTTTGAATATAAATGATATTTTTGGTAGCTACTGGACTGCTGAGGTTATTTTTTTCGCTTTTCGAAGTGTTAATCAATGCAGATAGACAAAATTTAATAGCGGTTTTGTTTAGTAATAAGACTCCAAATTATCACATGTTACAACCGTTACCTCCAAACTAAAGTTATACCCTTTTTTCCCGGTCTATCTGAAAAGATCAAATGAATTGGAAATAGGTAACATGCAAGAATAACATCCAAAACAACTACTAAATTCAAACAACTACTATCAACATTCGAAACAACGGATACATTGAGAGATATGCTGACACGAACAAAACTAGAAAGCACTGAAATGAATCAATGTACAATATACCGTGTTTGTGCAACAGAAGTAATATGGCGAACCGCTAGTCATTAGAAGTGCTAACAACGGAACATCAGTAATACATTAGGAAAACATATTCCAGAATACAGACTGCTGACAATGTTTTGAAATACAATGATGAATACCGAATAGAATGGAACTCTGAAGAATGGAGAACACGACCACTTAACCGATTTGAGATGACAAAAACCAGCGATTCTGGTACTTTTAGCACACTCTTAAGAAACGTTTACAGTACATTAAAACGTATATGAAATATGAAGGTATTTTACATGGTATATGGTAATGTTAGGCAAATATTTATTTTGCTCAGTACAGTGCATAATTAAATCTGGAAATTGTAGGTAGATATCAATAAGGTAACGTTAATTGCACCATATTGTTTGAGTTCCCACCCTCGAAGATTCCGAATAAAATAATCAAATGAAATAACACCAAATTATATGCCCTCCTGCGACAAAATTAGAGCGTCGTACGAGACGTTTCTTAGATGAGTTTTTTATCTGAAGTAATTGGTATAGTTTGACATTCCATTTTATATTATTATTTCATATGAATATGGAAATTGGAGGTAGGAAGTCCAAAATCCTTCGAAATAACAGAGCAATTTTCATAATCTTGCCAATTTTGTGGCTTGGCAACACTGTTTTCGTATGCAATTTGGGCTATCTCGTTATTATTGTGCTATAGGAAGAACCTAACTGTATTTATGTTCGTATTTAATTTTTTTGCTACGATCCAAGCAGGAATATTTCTCTCAAACATGTTTTTATATTTTTGGCATGATTTATACCCTTCCACAGCATTATTGAGAATAACATGATATCTCTTGTATTGTTCCTCCAGTAGTTCTGCTAGTTATGAACCTTTATGCAATCGAAAGATCCTGAAACAAGTTATCAGGACCCTCAGTTTGAAAACCAATATAATGCGCAGAAGTACACCATTATGAAGATGTTTTTCGAAAAAAGAGAAACATTTACCAACAAATAATTGTAAAAAAAACATATAGGTACTACATATACTGCTATATAAACTCTCAAAAATGAAAACAAAAAATACTGATAAACTATAAGCAAATTCAAATCGTTTACCAGGAAACAATTTTTACCTTCCTTCATCCAGGAAAAATATTATCACAATTTCACTTGATCCACGTCGACTTGACTCAGTTATGATTTCGGATATACATTTGAGAAAATCACATTCTTTCAGTTCAGTTTTCAAAGTTATCTCAGAATTATAGTTGTTATTGAGTATCGTTTGATGAATGACAAAATACTAACTATGTTTCTACATATCATAGATCACTTTCGAATAGCAACTTGAACCCATCAATATCTACCACTGGTTTTACCCTTCTTTATACACGCTTCATTAGCTTCACCTGTATGTATGTATGTATATGTATGATTGAGGTGATGGAATCTTTGAAATTAATTTTCACCCTCTTCCAGATGTCCGAAGTATTTGAAATTTTGCATACGTATTAAGAACCGGTGACAATACAATGATTGCATAGCTATGACTTGGTATTCTCACCTAGATCGTCAGAAAAATAATAATTTGTATTTCAAAGATATGGCGAAAGCACTGGTTTTTCACAGCATAATTTTCATTTCAAAGATATGGCGAATGCACAATTACTCATAGTTTTCATCTCATGTGGAGGAATCAATCGAAGAGTTTTTCTCCCGTAGTCTTTTTTAGTCTTTTGTAGCAATATGGATTAGAAAGTTAATAAAAACTTTTTACAAAAAATTAAACCGACGAAAAAATCAACTGAAAAGCAAAAAATAAAATAATCCTTCTTAGTCTGAATGATAATTGAGCTCCTAAACTAATGTAAGTAACTGATTTTGAGTCGGCGCCCCACAAACAATTATCGAAGATCATTATCTATGAAAGAAGTCATCAAAACGCAGCCGTGCATCTCGCTGCCATCATTTTACGCTTCACCTAATTCAATTGCTAGTTTGTTTGGCACCGACTCAAAATCAGTTACTTACATTAGTTTAGGAGCTCAATCATCATTAAGACCAAGAAGGTTTATTTTATTTTTTGCTTTTCGGTTGATTTTTTCGTCGGTTTAATTTTTTGTTAAAAAGTATTTATGTTTAACTTTTCAGTTCCGTATTTCGTCGGATTAATTTTTCGTTGAAAAATTTTTAATTTTCAATTTTTTGTGGCTGAAATCTACCAATTACTACCTACTTGTTTTTTGATTACTTCCAAAATACTTACTTACCCACCTTACTTCAACTATTACCAGTTAAATAATATGATTATCTACTTTTACTATTTGTTGTAATATAAATTATTTTCGTTGTTCTGGTTAGTTTATTTCATTACTTTGTATATCATTCCATCCTCTCATAAAATATACTTATTTTGACGGAACAAGAATAATGTCAGTAGCGATCTGTCATTGTCAACTACGTATGTTGTGCCAGTGTTCACTAGTGAAAAATCAATTATCCCCTATTTTTCTACCCGTAAGGGTGGCTAATTCCTTTCGAAATCCAAATATAAGGTATACCATATCTATTAAAAAAAAGAATCATCCAAATCGAAGAACCCAGTACAAAGTTATGCCTGATAGAATCGGTTAACGGACCAGAATTCAGAGGGTGAGTGATCAATATCCTTCCTTTCGCTACCCTTAGGGGTGGATTTCATCTTTCGAATCCAAATGGGACCAAATTCGAAGTACACCCTATCCACTGAAAAAAGAATTATCGGAATCGGACGCCTCAGTAGAAAGTTATGCGTGATCATACATACAAAAATATGATGGAAAAGCATTAAATATACGGGTCGAATAGAGAACCTCCTCCTTTTTGGTTTCGTCGGTTAAAAACAAAATTTGTTGGAATCAGAAACTAAATACCGTACTGGAAAAAAAAATTAAATAAACCTTCTTAGTCTAAATGATAATTGAGCTCCTGAACTAATGTAAGTAATTGATTTTGAGTCGGCGCCAAACAAACTAGCAATTGAATTAGGTGAAGCGTAAAATGATGGCAGCGAGATGCACGGCTGCGTTTTGATGACTTCTTTCATAGATAATGATCTTCGATAATTGTTTGTTTGGCGCCGACTCAAAATCAGTTACTTACATTAGTTTAGGAGCTCAATTATCATTCAGACTAAGAAGGTTTATTTCATTTTCTGCTTTTCAGTTGATTTTTTCGTCGGTTAATTTTTTTGTTAAAAAGTTTTCATTATTATAGGATCGATTAGAAGTACACTTCCTGACTATGAATGAAAATCACAAGTGATTTTTCAACACCTTTCCTCAAAAATTCAAAGATACGCACGAGACTTACTTTCCGGTTCAAATATTGATTTGACTGGAATCATCTGAAGTTCCACAACCATCCAACGGATTCCAATGGAAACTTAGATAAGCAAATCGTCAAATCACGATTTGATATGGAGAATTTGTATAATTTCGTTTAGAAATGAAACGAAACATGTTTTCATCAAATTGATTGTATCAGTATCAGTGTTTGTTTCAACCTTTGAACTCGTAAAAAAATTATAACAAATTATTTATTTGTTCTCAGTTTCATTAATAAGTCAACACATGTGGGTCAGGGTGACCAAATTCCGTACAATTTATCGAAAGCAGTAAACAACTACGTTGCTGGATTCAGTAATCTGCTCGAACATGAATTGAAATTAATTTATGAATGGAAAATATTTGTATATGAATTATCCACACGGCATCACTAGTCAATCAATGAAATCATCAAAACTCTCAATCAGGGTTTTTATGATTTCTTGAAAATATTTGTTTTATTCAATTGTTCAAATTCTAAAACACTTTAGCTGGGGCACTCAAGTAATTATACAGGGTGTCGCACTCCTCATGAGAGCATCTCGTACCTTTTTTCAATGCTGTCGTAGAATTATGAAATTATCAGAATCGATAGATGATCTAAAAATGCACTCCATTACTATGTGGAGGTCATTTTGGGAAATGGCGATAGAGCGACCAACTGAAATTTCCGAAAAACAATAATAGGGAGCATGATAGGCTGGAAATCATTTTCAATCTGTACAATTTTTTCGGAAAAAACACAGCTCTAAAAAATTCAATATATATTTACTTGATTTGTTTGAAAATATTAACAGGATGTTCATAAAATCGGACGTGATTAACTTTAGTCACTATCTTCCATCGTTCGAGATAACCTTTTGTGGGGTATTCATGTTGAAAATGGAAACATTCTCAATTGAATATTGAATAGAAATATTTTTCTATGAATTGAAAAATCCACAATAAAAATAACGTTATTTTTTGTGAACATCTAACAGAAAAGAACTACTTCCCCCCATATTTACAAGTTGGTTTCTCTTCGCCGTCCAAAATTTTTTCCCTATTAAACGAATCTTAATATTGTGAAAGACTGAGCTGGCCAGTATTCTGTGGAATATTGTTGTTTTTGATAAACTTTTATTCAAAAAAACCAAAGAAAATGTGACATATTACATACTTCTGTCAACTACTATGTATAAGGTGAACTAATAAAATTTGAATCTCCAACACCCCCTCTTAAAGTTTTAGTACTCTGTATCTGCCACTCCCATGGATCTCATGAAAAATTATGCTTCGGACCATGTAGCGACTTTGTTAGAATATCAGCTACCATTTCTGTAGTGGGTAGGTATTCGACATTCACTAATTTGTTTTTGTAAGCATCTCTGATGAAGTGATGACGGATGTCAATGTGTTTAGTTCGTGAATGATAAACTGGGTTTTCGACTAATTGCTTGGCACCCTGGTTGTTACTAAGAATCGTTATGTTTTCTACAAAAATTTCCAATTCTCCGAGGAATCTTCTTAAGTAAATGGCTTCTTTGGCTGCCTCCGTTAGTGCCATATATTCAGCCTCTGTACTAGACAGAGCCACTGTTCGCTGTTTTCGGGACTCCCAGCAAACAGCTGCACCTGCCAATTTAAAAATATACCCTGTATATGATCGCCTATCTTGAATGCATGCTCCCCAATCAGCGCCTGCAAAGCCAGTCAAAGGAATGCCTGTCCTTTGAAAGATGAGAGAGAAATCAGCTGTTCCCTTCAAGTACCGAAGAACTCTCTTTGCTGCTTTCCAGTGCTGTGCGCCATAGTTTTTGTTGAATTGACTCAACATACTCACTGTGTAGGCTATGTCAGGTCTAGTTGATACAGCGAAGTACATAAGAGAGCCGATCAATGACTGATATGGATATTGTTTCATCTCTTCCTGATTCAAATCTTCTGGTGAGGTTAATTTTGCATTGGCGTCAAGAGGTGTTGATGAGGGCTTACAGTTTTCCAGTCCAAATTTTTCAAGAACGTTCTGTATAAACTTCCTCTGACATAATGTTATCTTCTTTTTTTTCGATATCTTGGGTGAATTCAGTACGTAGGCAGAAATTGATAGGACCTAAATCTTTAATTTTGAAAGATTTCGATAGGTTCGTCTTCAGTTTGGTCATTTCTTCTAGGTTGCTGGTTGCAATTATGATATCATCGACATATATGGCAACAAGAGTGAAGTTTCTTCTGGTATTCATATAATATACACATGGATCTGCTCCCAAGGGTTTCATTCCCATTATTCGTAGTTCGTAATCTAGTCGCTTGCACCACTGCCTCCCGGACTGACGTATTCCATACAAAGCTTTTCGAGCCAAACATACTCTATTTCCTTCTTTCATTTGTTTCAACCATTTTTTCGATGTTTTCACTATCTCCAACATTCCTTCGCGATTTTCTATGATTTCTTCCAAAATTTCTTCTGATAGTTCGGGTATTTCCATGAATATTTCTTCTTCTAATTCACCGTTCAAATAGGCGGTTACCACGTCCATCTGGTGCACGGTCAAACCTAGTTCTGTTAACAAAGCCATAATCAATCTTAATGAGCTTGCCCTTACAACTGGGGCAAATGTTTCGTGGAAGTCCTGCCCATACTATTGTGAATAACCCTCGGCAACCAGTCTTGCTTTTCTCCTTTCTAATTTCCCATCGGCCCTGTACTTTGTTCGAAAAACTAATATATTTCCAATAATTGTTTTATCTTCCGGTTTTTCAACAATTTCCCATGTTTTATTCTGTATTTGCGGAATATATTCACTTTTAATGGCGTCTTGCCATTCTTTGGATTCAGGGCTCGACAAGACTTCATTCAAACTCAACGAAATCAAAGTTTGAGCTGCACCAGCGAATTCTTCACTATTAGATGATTGCAAGTTCTCTGGAAAGAGCGGTTCGCTTTCATTCGACTGTGATTTCATCGGATACTGCTTCCTTGGCCCCCCTCTACTTCCGGTTCGAATTATTCTCGGCCTTCCTTTTCCCCCAGTTGTAGATTCATTTTTATTGAATTCAATCTGTTCTATTTCATTGTTTCTCTCATTTTTCTGTCGATTGTTTTCTAACTCACTTTCTTCGTTCTCTAAATTCTCCACTTACAGACTCTTCATGTCGAAATTCATTATCAGGTTCATTTTTCTCATTTGATATTTCTATGCCAAAATTCTGTTACTTCCAAGAAATCTTCATGATTGTTCTTTCCACTGAACTGGATCATGAATTTCGCGTCTCTGCCTATTATAATTTTCTTCGATTTTTGATCGAAAAGCCTAAAAGTTCTGCTTCATTCGAATTTCCAACAAATATACATTCATTCGATCTTTCTTCGAATTTTCCTCTTCTTGGATTTTTATTCAAAACGAATGCCTCACTACCGAACATTTGGAAATGTGTTGCAGAGGGACGCTTCTTGTTCCAGAGTAAAAAAGGAGTTTCGCCATTGAGAGACTTAGAAGGACATCTATTCCTTACGTAATTCGCAGTTGATATCGCTTCTGCCCAGAAAGAAGGGGGTGATTTCGACTGTATTAAATTACATCTCGCCATTTCTACAAGAGTTCTGTTTTATCTCTCAGGAATACCATTTTGTTGTGGAGTATGCGGAACAGAGAGTCTTCTTTGGATACCATTCGTACTGAGGTAATTATCAAAACGGTTATAACAAAATTCGGATCCATTGTTGGATTGCAAAAATTTTATTTTCTCCCCTGTATAGTTCTCAGCTTGTACTTTGTACTTTTGGGATGCTTCAAAAACTTCTGCTTTACTTTTCAGAAAATATACCTCGCACCATCTAGATTTATCGTCTATAAAGGTGACGAAATATTTGGCTCCTCCTATGGATTCTGTTCTCATGGGACCACATACATCTGAGTGAACAATTTCCAAAACTTTTTCAGTTCGTCCCGATTCAAATGTTCGAAATGGATTTTGTGTTTGTTTTGCCTTGATACATATTTCACAAGGTGGTAATATTTCATTTTTTCCAAAATCGACTCCAAACACTAATTTATTTTTACATATTTCTTTCAAGCTCGATTCGTTCAAATGTCCAAATTTCACATGCCATTCGTTCTATATTCGAATTTGAAATTGAAATATTCGCACATTCAGAAATAGAATTCAAATAATATAAATTACCAATTCGATTTGCTACAGCAAAAATTTCCTTATTTTCTGACAAAATCATCTATCAGTTATTTTCGAAACTGGGTATTTCTCAATAATGTAATTTTTCTTCAGAAAAGGTACAGATATTTCGCCAATTCCCTCGATTTCAGTTGGAAAGTTTTGGCCAAATTCAAGGTCCTCTTGAATGTTTTCAAATCTTTGAAATTTTCGAGTTCTGAACTCATATGGGATGTACAACCACTGTCTAAACACCAACCCCTGTCCTTGTCAAAATTTGTCATCAAAACTGTTTCTTGTATTGTAATTGGTTCTACTGTATATGCTTCTTCAGCCTGGCTTGCAATTTGACTGAAGCTATTTCTATTTCTGTTGCGGCAGTCGATAGCTTTGTGTCCTATTTTATGACATTTATGACACCTAAACTTGAAATCAACCTTGTCCTTGTAGTTTTCTCAGGATCGTTAGTTGAATTTTCCTTTTTATCTGGAGTATTTTTGTTCTCATAGTGCCTATAATGTTTTTTATTTCTTGCATACAAAGCACCTTGTACAAAAGAATCATGTTTATTCCTTCTTGCATCAGACCCCTCTATTATTTTGATTTTTAGAATATCGGGGTTGGTAATTCGTCGCGTGATTCGATTGCACAGCGAAAATTCTAAAATCATCGGGTAAACTATATAACAGCATTATTGCTAATAACTCCTGATTGATTGTGATATTCAATTCCTCTAATTTGTCTACAATATCAAAAAATGTATCCAGATGCTCTCGTACATTCTCTCTAGGTGTCATCTTATTCAGGGTGAGTCGCTTCAAAAGTGTTGCTTTCCTTGCAGGCCCCTTGGACTGGTATACAGTTTCCAGTTTCTTCCAAATTTCCATTGAACTTTCACACGATTTCACCTGCTTGAGCTCTGACGGACTTATGCAAAGAATTAGATCGGATTTTGTTTTTATCGCCGATTTCCCAGTTCTCAGCTGCTTTTGATGACTCTAGATTGCCATTTACAACTTCTGGTTTGACTATAGATCCATTCACATAGCCTCAGAGATCATTTTTCACCAAAACTGCTTCTACTTGAAGTTTCCAGGTGTCATAATTATTTTCATTCAAACATTCGATTCGCATAGTACTTCCACTCATATGTACTTATTCTAGGACATATAGTTTCAGAATTGTCCTGGGCCCATAACCTGTTGTTTTTGATAAACTCTTATTCAAGGAAACCAAAGAAAATGTGACATATTACATACTTCTGTCAACTACTATGTATAAGGTGAACTAATAAAACTTGAATCTCCAACAAATATGAAGTGAAAAGTCCCAGAAGGGATCAACAGAGACACAACAATAGCCGCATGAAGTACAATTCAACGATGATTTTAGTTGTCCAACAAAATTATCCAACAATTTTCGTGTTATCCATTCTGAGATATCAAATAAATAATTTTCACCACATTATCAGGCGAATCTTCTGAGCAAATTCATTTTATCACTAACGCAATTGTTTATCAAAGCACCCTAGATTTGATATGCTTTGATATCACTCATATTCTCGTCTTTTCTCAGATACTCGAGCAATCATTTGAATAATTTTATACCTTCGTTGTTTTGCAACTTTTATAAAAATAACTTTTTTGTCAAGGCCCATACATCTTGTTGAAAAAATTACCAGTCTTGTATATTGAAACATAATATTTCCATATTGATTTCAAAGGTTCATATTATATATGTTAATATAAGCAATACTCAGGATATATATATATTATAGAGCTCAAAGTATACACTGCTAGAAGCGACCAATATCAAAATATGTATATTCTTTGAGTATTCAATGGGTAATTGAAACTTCAACAATATATAAATTTCGGGAAAACATACTTAAAGTGGTGATGTTGATAATCTTTGGAATAAAATAATTTTCAATATTTTTTTTTAACGAAATAATGTTTGTTTCGAACAGGAACATATTGAAACCATCTGGTAGGAAATATTTATTCCGATTTTGGCACCCACCACCTGTAGATTCCCATGATAATATAGCAGCATAACCACGAAAGAAATCCGATGACAGCCAGTCGAAAAGGTAGATTTAAAATTCAACGCCGATAAATTGATGACGTTTTGAGCTTGGTGTTTCTATGGAATTCGAAAATTGACAGGGATTTATTACGTGAAGTGCATCCAGACCCGGAAAATATTTGGATATCGGAGAACTGTTTTATTTCTACTAATTTTTGTAAGACATTCTAATAAAATGGTTATTTTATGAAGTGCTGGAGAAACATTTTCTGCATATAAAAAAAGTCGTTACATTGTGTAAGCATGCTATCATTCAACCTTTTATGTGCCTGAAAACATTTCTGAGGTGAAATATGGCAACTAATAAATCTTACGAAATTTCTGATTTCTAGTGGGATGATGATATGCTTTCAGTACGAAATACTTTTCAGACAGAGTGGCGACTGTGAGAGTTCCCCTGTTATCGGATTTTCCACTTTTGTCATTGGGGAAGTAAGCAAAAATGTTAGTGACATATCCATACCTATATACCCACACACATATCAGATAAATTTACATACATATTCACATTTTACACATATATACACATATAAATAACTACTACTAAATAATAATAATAATAACTATTGAATACATGATTCAGGTTAGGTTTGCATGGCAAGGTTCGTGAGAGGTTAGGAGACAAGGATTGATTATCAAATAATCCCTAAAAGATGTCGGGAGATCATTATAAAGCTTGGAAGCAGTGTAAATGAAGCTTCGTTTATAGAGTGAGGTACGATGCTTGAGAATATATACCTCGAAATTAATTCAGCCAATCAAATGCATTTATCTAAACAATCAAATCCCAAATATAATCGAATATACGACCATGTTGCTTGTATATTCAGTAGTTATATCACAAGTGATGGATATTTTGGTGAGTATACTCTGACATTTTTGTGTCAATATTGTTGTTGAAATTCACGAGACCAAATTTCTTTAAAAATACTGCTAGAGGGGTATTTTAAAAGAAATTTGGTCAAGTGGTATTTTTACAACATTATTGACTAAAAAATATCAAAGTATACCTTACCCAAAATATATATTGCAAGTGGTATATGACAAGATTATATACACTTAAACATGGTGTTACTTTTTCTACGTTTTTTTTGAATTTCTTCTGAGGAAGTGTTTCCGAAACAGTCGGACATCATTTTTTAATTTAACAGTGACGTGGACATCATTTCACAGTGGCTAAATTATTTCAACAAGTTTGGTAAAACAATGGTGAATATCTGTTTTTGAATCTCATTCATGTGTCAACACTGACATTCCAACAATAAACTGATATGTTTTGATTGTTTATTTGAATCAATCGGTACAGAGTGCCCCAAAAGTATCAACTTACTATTATTATAGGTACCAATCCTTTTTATGAGGAAAAAATGACCCAATAACACCCTGTACGTATCATAGTGATTCTTGAATAATATAATAATAACAGAAACTATTTTTCACAAATTTCTAGGTATTTATTTCTAGTTATTGAAATTGTTACAATTGAACACACAGTAATTGTGTAATTGATGAGGATATACAAAAACTCAAAATTTTTGATTTATGGAATTCTCTCGTAAAATACAATTCGTGCGATGAAAATATATCTATAATTTTTGACAAATTTGCACCTATGCATTTTTAACTGAAAAAGACCCTCGTGCTCTTTTTAACTAAAAATGCATTCGGGCAAATTTCCAAAAAATTATAGGTAATTTCCATTGCACTCGTTATATTAATTGAATATACAAACAACGTGGTCGTATATTCGATAATATTTGGGATTTGATTGGTTAGATGAATGCATTTGATTGCCTGAATTAATTTCGAGGTATATGATCGCGAATATACATGCTACTTGCTATATAACAGGTATTTATCATTGTTTATACCAAACCTATCAAAATAATTCAATCACTATCGAATGATGTCCAAGTCACTATTAAATTAAAAAATCATGTCCGACCGGATCGGAAACACTTCCTTAGAAAAAATTCAAAAAAACGTAGAGAAAGTGAGTGTATTTTTGTAATATATCTGTATATAATCTTGTCATATACCACTTGTGATAGATATTTTGAGTATACTTTGATATTTTTTCGCCAATATTGATGCAAAAATACCACACGAACAAATTTATCTTGAAAAATATTTTTAAAGAAATTTGGTGTCTAATTTAAACAATATTGACACAAACATGTCAAAGTATACTCACCAAAATATACATCACTTGTGATATAACTACTGAACATATTATTACTTTCCTTTGCCCAGCTTGGCCGATATGTCTTCGAAATACGTCACTAGTTGTTAATACCAATATTATATATTTTGCGTGCATGCTATATCAGCCACGGATAACGTGCAATCGGCAAACAAAAACTTGTTATAATTTACCAAAACCGAAGAGTAAAAGTCAGATACAGAACAGATAACTGATATTGGTCACCTCCATAACAGAAAACCAAACATATGGTGATAACAGATGAAAGTTCTGAATACCTTGGCACGAATCTAGCTCAAGTTGAGATACCACATCAGGAATTGGATGAGACCTCGATCTAAAATACAAAGATATTACTGGCTTTTAGTAAACATTCTCAAATCTTATTATATCACCAGATATTCATCTATAACCAAGTCCTGGAATCGATGTGGATATATGGTCGAAGATTCAAACAATACCATCATCCAAACCTTCCAGAATGAAGTTCTAAGGATCATGGCTAATGACCCGTGGGATGTACAAAATAAGGATATTCATTATAACTTGTAATTTCGGACAGGGACAACCTGAATGAAGAAGATGGATGGCAGTCATGAGAACAGACTTCCAACACTGAGTCTCTTCAGTTCAGCTATTGAATAACCAACACCTGATTCGATGACTAAAGGAGACCATACCACTTGAGTTAAGGTAGTATTTTTGCTGAGATCCATATACCTACACAGTTCAAAGTATTGATCCCAAAGAGCCATCAGAACAACTGAATTATATTGATGACACGTATGTAGTTTCGAAATTCATCCAAGATAAATCAATAGTTGGTTTTTCTGGTGGTGAAGTATAATTGAAAAGGGAACGATCGAAGAAGTTTGTGTATCTTTCAATAAAAGCATTTATTTTTATTATTAGTATTATTATATAGGGAATAATATCGAGAAAGAATAAAGTTTGAGCTCGTGATTTTTCATATGTTCACATATACCACTTTTGATAAATAAAAAAGAGATATTCTTTTGGGGAATATGAGAAAAGAAGGTACGAAGTTTGAAATAATAGGACCCAGTCCATCCATTTCGTAAATGGATGCCCCTTCAAATTCCAACAATATTGAGCCCATACACCACAAAAACCTATGAATAACTTCAAGAAATTTGAAGAAATTGAATGGGAAGTTTATGGTATAGTGGCTATCTAAAGAGAAATAAAGGTATCACAAGGGAATTAAAGCGTAATAAACGTCATAAATGTATGGGGGATACCTACGAACAAAACAGTAGTCCCTCACTACGAATTATTGGAATTGATCAAAGAATAACAATTTCACAGTAAAATGGAGGGTATCGAAAGAATGAGAGAAATTGACACTAAGAGCCTAAAAGACATTATTGGAAAAAAACAGCAAAGAGAAAATTCGACCCCTTCCAATGTGTGGCAAGGAATATATATTAGAAGAGAGTCACCATTTTTTCCCCTCCATTCCCCGTATCATTTTATTGCACCGAAAAAATATTATGCTATTTTCAGTTGTTTGCCCTTCTGATTTGTCGAATGTTTACACAATAACAACACAACGTAGACTAAATTATACGTAAGTTCGAGTTAAAGTTACATATAGTTCGAGCCGCAGCGCATTCGCTAGTCATAACAGACTAGTTAGTTTATAATACGCCAGCAGCCAATACTATTTGCTGAAAGGTAAAATCTGATATTGTATGATGTTTATGTTCGTTAAAAACTTGGATATATGAAGTGTTAGATCGATTTCGCTGCCAGGTGTGTTATGATTGCGCCATGAAATAGGGAATGGAAATCTGGACCGAAATCTCAGTCAAATGATAAACAAAAGATCACAAAAAAAAAATTAATTGAATTTTAACTACAGCTCTCTATATTTTGAGTATCACCAAATTCCGAAGTGAATTATTGATGATTTACACCTCATTCCTAGTTAAAAATACAACTTCTAGAAAGTAGTTTGGTAGATAGATTGCCGTAATAATGAAATACTGAACATCAGGCGAGATGAAAAATGAAAGTTTAAAGTGTAAAAAAAAATTTAACCTTAGAACCAAGTATGAACAATCATATTGAGGTATTCTCAATGATTCATAGAATGGACATTCGAAAAAAAGACGCTGAATTTCACATGTCGCAATCAATATATATTTAATTACTCTCGTTTCGGAAGTCCGTCGTCTCAATGCATTTCAAAGGTTTCGAATGCTTGTATCTGCAATCGCTTTCAGGTGAATACTGACAAGTTTAGGTGCTACTTACCTATTTATATGTCTGTCGGTGCAGTGGTGTGTGTAATTCCGCCATGTGCAGTGGTGCGTGTGATTTCGCGCGGTGTGGTGGTGCGTCAAGTTTCGCGCCTGTGCAGTCCGCCAGAAAAAGCAATTAGTGGTTTCAATACGTTCCTGATCTCAACGCTTGGTTGACTGAAGGCGTTATTGGCTTCGATGTAGGCGGCCTCTTTGAACTTTCGTTTGAACCAATGCTCCTCTCAATGTAGAACACTTGCGTCGCCCCATATAATTCGATGGCAGGCGTGGTCAGCAATTCCCGATTTTGACGTTTCTCTGCGTTGAGTCCATTTCTTGTGCTCATCTGATCTTATCCATAACGGCCTCTTTGTCTCTCCAATGTAGGAATCTCCACATTCACATGGAACTTCATAACTACAATACTTACCGATTTCATTTCTTTTGGTTCTCCTAGGAATTTCTTGGGGTATCTATTCGGGTGAAGGTTCTCTATGATATGGTTTTCTTGATGTTGAACTTGTTTCCTTCGGCATCTAGTGACTTCTCGTCGTTGCATATCCCTCTCTTTGTCGAACTTGGATGGTTGAAGCTGTAGTTGAGATAATGTCCCGCATGTGTTTTTTTTTCTATGGACAGAGGTGCAGATTTCGTTGCCCATTCTCCCAACGTTCACATCGAGGAAAGGTAAGGCACTGTTGGTTTCCATTTCTATCGTGAATTTGATCGAATCCCTGATGCTGTTGATTCTTGTGAAGAAATCCTGGAGATGTTGATCTCTGCGATTCATCCACGTACCTCAACCACAGCTTTGGTTTGTATTCTGCCTCCCGTATAGCCAATTCCCCGAACCACTCCATGTATATGTTGGCGATAACTCGAGAAAGAGGAGATCCCATCGGGAGCCCGTTGGCTTGAAAAAAGAAATGGCCCTTTTCTTGGAAATATGAGTAGGATTCCTTACGATGCACACTTTGATTTGTTATTGAATGAGATAGCCTAAAAAATGAAGAACCTAACCTAACCTTCCACAGTCTGAGAGAAAATTGAAAGGAATGGCCTGTATTCTTTCTCCAATAACAACTGCTTTTCAACAAATTCTGTTGGAATGGACCATACATGGTTACCTCTACTCAGAGAGGAAGTGAGATATGGTAGAATGCTGATAAACTGATCTGAATAACACCCCCATATATCAAATGAGCAATACGTCACCCTCAAATTTTTTGGCAGATCTCAATTGACATCCGTCATTTGAAAAGCAAAAAAGACCCTCACAAAAAAAATCCAAATTATTCAAACAATTAAAGGAGATTTAGAAGATTTTGAGAACGGGGGAAGATGTAGTCCCCGAAACGTCAATCAAAAACTATATAGAGAAGTATCTTTTGAATTTTTACAATTTTTTTTATAGGCATATTCAGGGAACGATAAGTTACTGACAAATTGAATCATTTTTCTATAGGAAATATAATTTGGTGAACGCAGTTACTTATCGGGGTGAACTAATTAGTTTGCCCTTTCTACACTTGTATAGATTTTCCTGATTATGTTTTCATTTTCAGACTGTGGAAGGTTACCCAAAAAACATGTCAAGAAACGTTGTTCCTCCACAAAAAAACATATTCATTCAATATTTTCATTCAATTTATACTACAAAAATGATCTTTATTACATATGAAATTATTTATTTTGTCATTTCGAACTCCGAGCCGGTAGGATTTGAACTGACGTAATTGTTCCCCACGATGCACACTTTGATTTGTTATTGAATGAGATAGCCTGAAAAATGAAGAACTAATGATTCGTAATATTTCCATTCAATTTATACTACAAAAATGATCTATATTTCATATGAAATTATTTATTTTGTCATTTTGAACTCCAAGCCAGGGGATTTGAACTGACGTAATTGTTCCCCACGATGCACACTTTGATTTGTTATTGAATGAGATAGCCTGAAAATGAAGAACTAATGATTCGTCATATTTCCATTCAATTTATACTACAAAAATGATCTATATTTCATATGAAATTATTTATTTTGTCATTTCGACTCCGAGCCAGTAGGATTTGAACTGACGTAATTGTTCCCCATGATGCACACTTTGATTTGTTATTGAATGAGATAGCCTGAAAAATGTAATTCCAATACTGCTTGGTTTGGATGGGAGGGTCAGTCCTCTCGTGGAGATGGTTATCCTCTTCGAGATTCCTTTTTTCCTCTATAGGAACATTGGTGTAAAGGCTCTCCACAGCGAAGTTCAACATCTTTGATGATGTCTACGAAGTGCTTGGATAACTTGTAGATTGGTGAGTTCCAGGAGCTGGTGATTGGTGTCAGTGATATGTTTGGTTTGTGAATTTTTGGAAGCCTGTAAAGATGCGGTAGTTTGCTGTGTGAGGCGTCAGATGTGATCGTTATTCGTCTGGAATTGAACTTTTAAATTTCCTCAGAGTGTTATAGATCTTCCTTTCTACAGTGGTTGTTGGATCCTTCTTCAAGAGTTTATAGTTCCCTGTGTGGAGTAACGACTCTATCTTGTCATCATGATAACTGTGGCGTTTCCTTAATTGGCTGGAAGAATTTTTATAGATGAATAATTTTGTAGCATTAAGACGATGGACGTTCGAAACGAGAGTTATCAAGTTACCACATCGTCTACAACCTTCAAACTAATATAGATTTAGTGTAGGTCTGTGGAGTAGTTTGAACCATTATCTGTGAATCTTATGTGGTAGAATATGGTCCTCATAATATATGTAGGTACCAAAATTGAGTCCCAGATAAAACCGATAATTTGTAAAAATGGATGAAGGTTCATATAATATCAATGATTTATCTTTAGTCAAATCAGAAAAGTTTTTCTGAAAAATAATAATTTGAAATGCCAATGTTGTGTTTATTTCTGAGGAATGAGGCTTAATTCGTGAAGCCCAATTATATCTGTTTTTCGAATTTTGGAGTTTCGAATTTTGGAAGCAATTATTAGGACATCTGTTATCACTCAAAGATATTTTGATAAACTAACTATATGTGGATTGAGAATGAGAATCGATAATTTTGTAACAATCAACTTCAATCTAATACCCCATATTGCTGAATAATCGAATTATTGAGTTGATTACTATTGTTCGAGACTAGATTCATACAACCTTGAATTCCTGATCGTTAGTTTACTTTTTGACATTAGTGACATAACTGAAGAAGTTGGCTGTTTTTTTAAACATACTTGTGGCCATTCATTGAATCTCAATGTTTGTAAACATCATATTGACATTTGTGTAATTTCTGTTGTAGTTTTTATTTGTTTGACAATTCTGTTGAGGAGTCAGAGGAGTCATATCTGTATAAAGTAGCATTATATTGAATATTATCAGTATTTATCCGCGCCTTCGTCTCTGAAAAAGCTCCCAGTGTCATTGAGCAGCTTACTGAACAATTTTTTACCAATTGATCCAAATTCATGTAGCGGATCATTTAAAACTAAGCTCCGGAATATTATTGTCAATCACAATTGGAGTTCATTGAATATACACTGACTTCATATTGATAAATGCTTGTGTCAGAATGTCTTTTACCTCCTGTAAATATGCATGTTGTTGTGATTATCACAGGTATCTGATGATGCAATAAACATTATTAATAATAGAAAATTTGTGAACAATATATGGAGGGAAGTTCCTTGTCTTGTGAGCTCATCATTTTTCGAATCACATAATGGCCTGGCCACAAGTAATAATAACAACCTACCAGTGTTATAGGCTCATCATGACATTCCCATACCAGTGTGGATGTCACTTGTGGGTGTGTTAGCTCTTTCAACGATGTCTGGTGGTCTAGAGAAAATGCTGATCTGCTCATGTTATTTCCTTCTGCGTGTTGAAGGAAAACATTTTTCTTCTAGGAAACGAATTTATGTCGACATAGTGGGTAACCGGTTTGTGTTTGTTTGCCACTTAGCAAAATGTATTATTGCTACTGTGAAATTGTTCCAATTGTGTCATGTGTTCCGTCTACATTTCTCAAAGAAATACCTCTACATGATCAACAATTTCTGAGTTGCTCGATATTTGTTGCCTGATTTTCCGGCCCATTTTGATAATATTAATAATAATTTATATCCACCATTATTGTAAATCAATTACAAAGTATATGAAAACAGCAAGAAATAAAAATGAGCACATTTTTACCATGTATAGTAAAGTATAGTCAAACTTACCTGAATAAAAGAAGAAGAAGCTGGAATATGCTGTCATTTTGATTTTTCTATAAAGAAGGCCAGAAGCTCTAACATCTATAATGAATGAGCTCCGTCGTGAGTTTTTTTCGTTTCCTTGTATTCCAACAGGACCTTGTTCGATTAATAAAAAAAATCAATAGGATACTACATGCTTCAGCAAGCAGTTGGGAATGGACGACTTATTATCAACTTCCATGTCTATAACAATTATCTGAATACTTTTGTAGAAAGTATAGCAAGGTAAACTCATAATTATATTGGTCCAAGAAAGTATAAACCGGAAAAGGTTATTCTTGCGTTTAACACTTATTCGTCCCTGTCGCACGATGAAATTAAAATATTATATATTTGTAGATTCTTTGCCTAGTTGGATATTTCTTAGACAATGTATTTATAAGACAGATACTACCAAAAACAGTCAATAGAAAAGCACCAAAAACAAGCAAGTGAAACGGCACTTCGAATATCTTTAGACCTATATTAAATGACTCCCTTGTTCACTGCTCCATGATAGAGATAGCTACCGACATAAACAATCGATCGATTTTTTCAAATCACCCCATCTGACGAAAATCGACATTATATATTAGAAATACCTACAACTATTCTGAATTATTGTTGATATTTTCATTTGAAATTCAGGAAAATTACAACAGATAGATTGTGGCTAGTCATATACGGATGGACAGCCGTTTTTCATATTTAAATTCACTCGTCTCTTGATTGAGAATCCATTCTGAATACATGTGTGGCGGGCATTTACGCGTAGGAACATACATTCCTGCAAAAATTAATAAATTACTGAGAACCGCCGGTGTAACAGGAATTATCATATTACTGCACGCAACTTTTATTTTTCACGACAGTTTGCATGAATCATGCAGACAGGAGTTGATATTCCAAGCATTCAAAGTTGTGGGAACGAATGTACTGTGGATCTAGTGGTTTCTGGAAAATTGCTGATGATTTTTATCAGAATTGCAGTTTTTTAGGTTGGCAATGGTGACTAATCTGTAACGGGGGCAATTTGAATATGATTTCCTTGAACGATTGATAGTCCATGAACATACAGAGTGTTTAAAACGAACTATTTTGCCAGTTATCACTTTTGTATATAAATTTCGATGGTCGATTATTGGAAAAACGTTTGATTAAAAGTGTTTGTACAAAACGGTGTGGTAATACGCGTGTTGTACATAACGTCTCGAAGAACGCATTATTACCCTGTTATATCATTACCAACGTATACCACCTATCCTTTTCTCTTTTGAATATTATTTCATTGATTTGGTCAACGCAGTACAACTGCAACACATGATTAAGTTTTGTAGCATATTTAAAAAAAAATATATTTTATTTCCATTTGTAGCCATATATTTTGTGGTATTTTTAGTTTTATACATTTCATCACATAGGTAGGTTCATTAAAAATATTATACTTGTCATTCGAAAGAAGAAACCGCACATGCCCTGGATAACTGATAACAAATAAATTAATGCAAAAATTGAGAGACAAAGCTCTCAGAAGATTCAAGTATTCTCGATCAGCACATCACTGGACATATTACAAATAACTTAGAAAATTCACCAATTCTGCCTTCATAGCTGAAAAAAGCGTACTAATCATAAATTGGAAAACTCCAACATGATGGAACAATGGAAAGAACTCAAAAAAAAAATCTGTTACAACTATAAATGAAGAGTAATACCCGAAGCTCTAAAATGTTAATACTTTGAATAATCGTTTCATTCATATCTCAACAGACAACAATGCAATGAACGATTTACTTATTGAACAATACTATCCAAATGTAAAAAATGCCATAAATAGTACTTTCGCCTTTGAAAATACATCTGAATCAGAAATTACAAAAATCATAAACAACATAAAAATCGAAGCCTATGGTACTGACAATTTAAACATAACTCTACTAAAAATGTGCTTTTATCACTCACATCATAAACGAATGTCTTGCAAGTAGTTATCTTCCTTCATCGTGGAAATCTGCTAAAATCATCCCATTACCAAAAATAAATAACCCAGTGAACTTAGATCCATGAGCATTCTCCCAACACTCTCTCAGAAGTTATTGAAAAAATCATGGAGGTTCAAATTAGTCAGCATCTCACATTCTACCGGGATTCAGAAGTGGATACAGTTGTGCCACAGCACTTGCTGAAGTTATTGACAATATCTTGATGGCTGAAGATCGTGGAGGAATCTGCATTTTGATTCTGTTAGATTATTCAATCGCCCTGCTTCACTTTCTTGGATTTGATGACACAGCTCGTGCTATGTTGTCTTCATATTTAGAAAATAGAATTCAAATTGTTGAAATCGATAATCAGTTTTCTACTCCATTGCACGTGAAATCAGGTGTACCACAAGGAAGTATTCTGGGACCTTTACTATACACATGTGACTCACTTGTTCTTTCACACTTTAATCATTGTGATGTTATATATGGACCCTGTATTGATGAAATAGATACCAGGCGTATACAAAAAGTACAAAACTGATGTGTCAGACTCATATATGGAATACAAAAACGTCAAAGTATCAGAGGTAAACTTCATGAAATCGAATGGTTAAACATGCATGATCGTCACCTGCATACAAGCCATGTATTGTATGTTTCATAGAATATTATACATAAAAAATCCTCCATATCTATTTCACAAACTGTGTTTCAGAACAGATGTACATACTCTGAACATACGTCGGAAACACTCTAAACAAATTTTCAAACGCTCTTTCAGCTACTGCATTGCAGCCCTTGTCAACAACCTTATTATCTCGATACCAAATCTCCTTGAGATATCGCCCGCCATCATCGTCTGAAAAACATTATAAATTCTATAAAATGTTGTTTATCTTTCATCTTCTCCATTCAATCTTTCCCTATACTTTGTTCATCGTGTCCTTTTCTCTCACTTTCTCTTTCTGCCCTATAATTATGCCCTTATAATAATTAATATAAGCATTTTCTGTTTTTTTCTTTAATGTATTTTCATGTATCTTTGTTTTCTTTATTTTTTTGAATCAATATTCAACTATTTTTTTGTATTTGTCACCCTACGATGTTAATTTTTCATTTATTCGATGTGCGAGCACATGTGGAAGAACAGAAGATGACTCAGTCTGACTCTGAACCGTGACCTCTATTTGCTGTTATTATAGTAAATAATAAATGATTTATTTTTATTATTATTTACATAAATAATATATGCCTTTATGTTTTCAGTGATTGGTTTCGTCCTTATGTTTCATCTTACTTAGAAATATGTAAATTTGGAATTATAGATTCACAACGAACTGGAAATTGGCTACTTAGCTGAATGTGTATTATCCATTCGGACCATAAGTGAACCTTAGATTTATATATTTCGTTGCACAGTTCGTCAATTGACACATAAGCTCGGCTTAACTCACAGCTGAGGTATGCTGCAGAATTTCTCGGTTTAAGGTTCTCTTAGGCGGATTTAACCACACTTTTCAGAGTCATCAATTATTTGTTGTTGATCGACTTGATTTTTTACGCGCGATTATTGTAGATGAAGACGATGATCTTGATGATTTAATTTAATAATTCATGGAATTCCAAGACGAGTCTATAATCGAGCAGACTATTACAATAGTTTTGACGACCTGACGTTTTTCAAAAGGTTTCGAGTTACAGAGCCCACAGCAACTTCAATACTGAACGAAATTGAAGTCGAAATCGAGCATCCTTACGATTTGTAAGTAGTATTTATATATCATTAATAAAATAGAGATTATTTGTGGCAATATCATAGGTCGCTGTTCTGATAACAGCAACAACAGTGTGGCACCAATGAACAAACTTTTGATATCTTTGCGGTTGTGTGCTACAGGAAGTCACCTATCTTGTATTGGGGACTTCGGAGGTGTCCATTTGTCAACCGTTTCACGCATAACGAAAAGAGTCGAAAGAGCACTCGCAGGTTTGAATAGAAGATTCATCCAGATGCCTGAAACAGCTGAAGAAATGAATAAGACTTGAATTTTACGAGAAAGCACGTTTTCCCCGTGTGATTGGTGCAGTGGATGGAACCCACATTAAAATTCAGTCTCCAGGTATGTGCACTTCTCTTTGAGAAATGAAAACATTTCTCAATCTATAATTGTTCCTTTCAAAAAAATACAAATTCAACAGTGTGATCAATTTCCAGGAGAAGAAGATGCAGAAGTGTTCAGGTATCGAAAGGGGTATTTTTCGATCAATGTGCAGACTTCAACAAGTGTTCATCTGAAAATTCAGAATTTAGTGGTTAGATGGCCTGGTTCAAGTCATGACAGTACAATTCTCAATAACAGTAGGTTGAAGCAAAGATTCAAAGATAATTCGTTTGCAAACACCACATTGGTTGGTGAGGAGTGGTATCATTTAATAAATCTGTTACAGATAATGATAAGAATTGAAAAGGAATCATATAAAAAAATTGAACCCCCATTCATTCCTCACATTAGCTACTTCAGAAAGTCTCTAAATATGTCTTTTGCAATGTTTTCAGGAGACAAGGAATATTTTCTCAAGCCATACCTCTTGACTCCTCTGTTGGATCCAATCCCACCAGCAGAACAGTTATATAATGAGTCTCAAATCAGAACTCGAAATCCTGTTGAGAGGCAAAAAGGATCGTGGGAAAGAAGATTTCACATACTTGCTTATGGATGTCGCCTTAAACTTAACACAGTCTCAGAAGTAGTAGTTGCTACCGCTGTCCTTCATAATATTTGTGAGGAAAATAATGAAGAAGACCCTCCTGATCCAGAAGATTTGGAATCATTTTTGCGCATTAGGGAGGAGGATGAAGTGCCACATATTCCACCTCATGTTCAAGAAAATGATGCTGCGATCGCATTTCAAACACAAAGCGTTTCGATTGATGATTATTTCTCACATTTGCAGTAGAATATCATAATATTTTTAAAAACATTTTCGTATTTTATCATTGAAGGATGGTAAGAATGTTTTGTTTGAAATGTTCTTATAATCATTTAATAAATATGCAATTGTTTCAGATGTTTTATTATACACATATTATACACAGTTATCACATAAGAATATTAAAATACCCTGATTGTGTCAAGTCTTGCACAAGCAAACTCATAAACTTTGTTTGAACTTCTCAATTTCCATTTCCCTCAATTGTACATCAAGTTTCAATTCCTTTTTTTCGAGTTCAAAAATATCTTCTCTTTGCCTTCGCCTTAAAGAATTCTCCCTCTCGGTTGTATACAACTCTAGTTTTATTTTTCCCAATTTCATGTATTCTTCTGATAATTGACTTGACGTCAATTGTTGGATGTTGGGTCCTCTCCTCTTGGTCCATTTTTGTTTTAATTCTGCAGATGCAGGTTGCATCAATTCACTGACAGAAAAGTCCCACCAATCTTTCTAAAAATGAATATATGTATATACAATGTGACAAAGAATTTGTGTTTTTTTTTAATTATAATAGACATGGTCAAATTTATGTGGTTTATGATAATCAGAAGAGATAGATGATCATTAAAAAATTATGATTGTGCATATTAGAAAAATGTGTGCATGTGTATATCAGAAAAAAATCATCATTAGTTTATCAACCTTCTGGAAAAACAATACCTACATATATATGATTACAGACCTGGAGTTTGCATTATATGTGGCGTGGTATAGAATTATGTGAATTTACCTCAGTATTGAATATTTCAAACTATTGACCAATTCCAAAAATGTGCATATCTGTATATATATATATATATATATATATATATATATATATATATATTGTTATGTTATGTTATGCCAGTTATAAGTTTCAAAAGGAAAAAACCCACAAAAAGAATAATTACTAAATAGTTATTAGTTTCAAGAGATTTTTTTTACATAAGTTTGGAAGTTCTATTTATTTATAAGCCTATGTATAATATGGATAGATAAAAATGTCAAAATACTATAACACAATCAATTTCATACACTGTCATAATGATTATAACCCATAATTGGTAAAAAGACAACAAAAAGTCTAGATTTACAAAATTTTCATGAATACAAAGTGATCAACACATTTATAAATTTGAAACATACAGTATATGAAATTGTAGATAACTAAAAGTAGCCAATGGTAGAACAGCAAACTTCTTGATGACAATAGCCAATCAGGGAATAGATGGTCATATGTAAAATTGGAAATTGTGAGAGAATAGCAACGGGGTGATGTCATAAGCAATTATTATTGAAATTTGTTAATAGTAATGAGAATGGAAAAATAGTTGTATATATAAATTATATAAGATAAACCCAAACAGTGGAATGTGACAATTTGGTGCGCGAATTCAAAAATTCAAATGAAAAAAGTGGAAGGAAAATTCGTATCTAGGTGACAACAAACAAAGCCAAAAAGAGATCGAAAATAAATTTACAAGGGAATGCCACGCAACATTTTGGGAGAAAGAAAAAGGAAATTATCCCAACATTTGAAGAACAAAACCAATATTACCTTGATTGTACTACATATCCAAGTGTCCAAAGCTGATTTCTGCATATGTATGGTTCCTGATTTATGGTATTGGAGTTCCCAATAGAGCTTGGAGTGAGAAGGGATCCAATTTCAGGGCATATCTTGAACACCGACAGTTCCAGCCAGGTATAAAAACTTCAATAGTGCACATCCGGTCCTGAACAATTTCACAAATAACGTATCTCACATCTGAAGAACTTTATTTCACTTTATTTTGAACAATAAAAGAAAACTTCACTCTCAAGGAAAAGTGAGGTTGTGTCTATCTATCCATGATTTTATTTTAATGATTATCTGTGAATATTTGTAGATTCACATTAGTATAAGTTATTTCTCGTAGGCCAGGTAAAATTAAGTCTTCCTGAATAAAGGAAATAATTTCTTTTTGATACTTTGTTGTTTGTTTTCTTACAATGATTCATACCGATGACCATTGAATGAATTGAAATTAGACAGCAGTGATTAGTGGCTCTATTGCCTGAACCGGCTATCTGAGATAAGAGGCATACCAACTGTTGCTTAGCCGTGGTGAGAGAAGTGATAACAATTGGCAGCAGCGTGACGAGAGAACAGTGACGTTCGCTAGCAATTATTATTACATCACACAAAACATATACAGGGCGAAAATATCTATATATATCATATCAATTTGGCTCACTAATGGATAGCAAAAATTATTAGCAATCTTATTATACAACACCAATTTTTTTTTGCATATATCATTATATAATAATTTAGCGCCCAACGCGGTGCAAAAATATATTAATGATAATAATAACAAAATTCTTCATTTTCAAAATTATCATTACATAAAAAATATATATATATACACGATAGTGTTTTCTTTTTTCACAGCTGTCCTGATGATGAAAATAAACATTTTCGAAAGCTTGACTAAATAAGAAAGACTTTTTCTTTTCTCATTGGCCATTAAATTTGACTGCAACCTCAAGGAATATCCTTTCTACAAAGTTTATTTCAAATTCATAGTTATTTTCAACTAGTCCAGTCACGAGACTACCCTTCTTCAATATATATATATATATATATATATATATATATATATATATATATATATATATATATATCCAATAACAAGAATTTCGAAATAGATAACAAGTTTCCAGAAAAATCTTATTAACTCAAATTGTAGAGAAATCGTTTTGTAAATTGTGCATTGTTCATTTCTAATGAAAACTTCAAAGTGGCGGAAATATAAACATCAGACATGGATATTAACGTGAGGTAAACAGTATTTTGTAATATTCACTGAAAAAATCATTTTTAAAGTGCCTTTTGATTTTGAAGATCAATGTTTTAGAATTTACCTTCTGTGGTTGATTGTTTATTGGTATCTCCAGTAGTGGCGTTGGGTTGTTTTGTGAACTCCCTGGCTGAGGCTGAAATGAAAAAATAAATATTTTTTTGAGTTGGAGGGACAGATAGGTTTTACTTCAGAATTTAATGTTGAACTTACCAAAAGGTTGTTTCTCTCTTCTGGATGGGCTTCTGCGTCATCAAGCTCTTCATTTGGCTACTCCAATGACTGATCGAAAATAATGTCATCGTTGAGTTCAATTCCACACTCTTGGGATTCTTCATCAATCTGTTCTTCTTTGGGGGTATAATCTGAGTCAAAATGATTCACAAGTCCATTAACAGTTTTTTTATTCATTATGTTCAGAACCAGGTCAATGGTCGGATATCTGCCCAGTTTACTTTCTGATTTTCCTCCGCCGGTTTTGACAACTTCTTTCCTTTCGGCGGCTATTTCTTTTCTAACATTTTTCTTTATGTTATCAAAAAATTTCTTGAGATATTCTTTATTCCTTGGATAATTTCCAGGAGAATTAGAATTGAACACTGCACATATTTTATTCCACGCCTCGTCTTTCTGCCTCCAAGTCGTCCCGTCCATTTTCTTACATTCAATAATAGATTTATAAGTGTTAATGATGTTCAAAAGAACAGTTTTTCCTGAAGTAGAAAAATTGGGGGCCCTTTTTCTAATAACGTCGCCACTCATTTCAAATTGAAAAATAAAATTAATAAGAAATTCGAATTTTGTCAGCCATGTCACTGTCAGGTGTCAATGTCAAACTTGAATGAAATATGAAAAAAAATCCAAAAGTTACTAGTTTTCAGCGGTGCTGTCAGCTCATAGTTAGGCTTAGCTAAGTTTCTTCAAAGAACGACTGTTGCAAACCGGATCAAATTTGAGGTACACCTTAAGTTCCTGGCTTACTTAGCTGAGGATAATTTTTGAGGTGAACCTGTGCAAACCCTGTGTCCTTCTGGATTGCTCTTCTGTAGGGAAGTACGTTCAAACAACAAAGTTGATATCATTCCCGGGAAAAAAAAACAGAAATTTGCCATTTCGTCTCTTATATGTTACCAGCATAGCGAATATGAACACTTTCGGGCAGGTTGTGGAAAATTATGAATTTTTGGACCCGCTTTATTTGCTTTGGACCCTTTCTTTTTGATATTGAATGAGGAAATGACATCATCATTTATACACTTCAAATATTTTCGGTTCTTTTCTTTTCATATTCTGTTATTTTGTTTGTTTCATTTTCGATTTTGATTCATTTTTGCGAAATATTAGATTTTGCTTGTTTTTTTTTATTCCTAAGCCACCTCCGCCCATAATCACATTGAAATTCAAGTGGTTTTCGTGGGTTTCCGGTACGAAAACGCGTATTATCTCAGTATAATTGGTAGAAAATATATTTTTCATTGGTAATATTATCTCTTTAAGAGGAATTTTCCAGTGTTATCTCTCTCTAGATTATTGTCATTTTGCTTCCGTTAGGTGCATTTAGGACATACATTCTTGCGAAAAATCCGTTCTCATCCGGTCTCTTACCGTCGTAGAGAAAGAGGGTGTTATTCTTTGTGGGGATGCAGGTTGTCTTGCTCTAAGCAATACTGCATTCCCGGAATATTGCATGGCACATCCATGACGGTGGAACGATCATAATATAGAATGTATCATTCACATAGTATTCTGGGTAGGCCTTGTTACTAACTCCATACGCCACCTAGTAGTAGCGCTGTTAATTTGAACGCAACAGCGAATCGTCGAATGACATTTTTAGCCTGGGTACAAGATTTATAATTTGAATTATCACTATTTAAATTTTAAATCTCTGCCCTGACTGAGAATCGAACCCTGGACCTCTCAGTAACGAATCGAGCGCTAAACCACTGTGCTATCCCCCCATTCTCCAGTGTTATTTCAAGTATATGTAGAAGTATATGTAGAAATGAAATAGAAGTATATGTAGAAATGAATATCACTTTGCTTGTCACCATTCGACCCAGGAGTCAAGGTCAACCTTTAGGATTTTTCTTTCATTTTATAATTAGTTTTAATTAGAGTAAAATTTATCTATGAATTATTCCTCAAATATTACCTACTGATTTCTGTTGTTTACCAACAAACTGATTCAAGTGAATATTGCAATACGAATAAATGATTACTTATAATTGACTGTAATCAAATTGTAATTATATCCGAGCGAACAAGTCTACTTCAGATTCAGAAGTGATTTGTAGTCAGACAAGAAATACGAGATGGAGAAAAATTGCAGGAATGCAACTGCATAGGTATAGTTTGCTAGGTGGGGAAACTACGACAGAAAGTGGAAAAAAGGGTAAACGGATTACTTGAAATTGATATTTGATAAATTCAGGAGTGTGAACAAGGAAGGCGTTGTTGTATAGTACTTGAAGATCAAATCATTCTAAATGCTTTCATAATTTGCAATTTCGTATTAAACTTCCAAATACTTTCAAGTAATACTCGTATTTGATCATTGTTCGCGTATTTTATATATATATATATATATATATATATATATATATATATATATATATATATATATAAATATTCTTTATTACATTCACTTCTCAGTATTTGAATACTGTCAGATATTGTTGTCATTTCAAATACGAAAAATAAACACGGTGTGAACTGATTTGTTTCACTACCACTGATAGTTGATAGTCTATCATGAAACAGTTTCTCTTATGAAAACACCCCGAAAGAATAATAATGAGTGATAAAAACATATTTCGATTTTCATAAGAATGTATACATTTGACGTTGTTTCATTCGTAGATTCAAAACAGGCTGCCATGAATTTGAATTGTGCATAGTGCTCTGACATTGTGATAATTGATTACATCTTGTCGTTCAAATCAATCGAAGAACGTTGTACATTCTCATACCTATGATTTTAGGAACTGCTATGGAACCTGGTATCGAACTTGGCCAACTTTTCACATTTATGTTTTTGGTGAGATTGCAATTATGAATAGTCTTGAAAATCCCAAATACAGAAATATCATAATAAAATAATCTCAAGTATCCCAAATACCCTGAAATATTCCAATTCAACTATTATTCGAAATATATTTGAAATACTAGAAAAAAGGCATAATTATGCTGTCCACTCTTTACTTCTATGGGAAGAAATAAAAAATATGTTTTTTATTGTTTCGCCAAGTTTTTTTATATAACGTGAAAATACAATGTTATGAGCTTGTCCATTCAATCTATTCGACGATCTACAGAAAGTCATCGTAGATGTAACTGAAGTTTTGAAGGGTATTAATCAAAGAGTGGATTAATAAAAACTTTTTAACAAAAAATCAAACCGACAAAAAAGAAACTGAAAAGCAAGAAATAAAATGAACCTCTTTAGTCTTAATTACTGAGCTCCTGAACTGATGTAAGTATCTAATTTTGAGTTGGCGCCAAGCAAACAAGCAACTTAATTGCGTAAAATGATGACAGCAGGATATACTATAACTAGCTGGTACCAGCTACTTCGTCCGCGTTGAATTTTATTTTTTGTGACGACTATTAAAAATTCACTCACCCTCTTAGGGACGGAATATCTAAAAATACTGAAACATATTTCTTTATTTCTAACAAAGACCTCAAATACCAATTTTTATACCCCTTACCTCAGAACCAATGAAACCCTCACACACCTCCTCTAGAGGTGGCATTTATAAAAACACTAAACCATGTATTCCTTTATCCATTACAAAGACCCCAGATACCATTTTTATGACCCTAACTTGAAAACTAACGAACCCCCATACAAACTTTCACCCTCCATTTCACGCATTTAAGGGTTGAATTTTCAAAAATACTGAAACACACATTTTTCCTCTTCGTAACAAAGATTAAAATTTTTATATCCCCAACTTGAAAACTAACGGAATTCCTATACAAACTTCCAATCCCAATTTAACCCCCATCTCACCCTTTTAGGTGTTGAATATCCAGAAATACGTATTTTTATTTGTAACTGAGACTCCCCAAATACCAATGATCCCAACTTTGAAACTAACTATACAGACTTTCAACCGCCTTTTACCCCATTAGCTTTGAATTTTCAAAAACCCTGAAACACATTCATCTTTATTTGTGAAGAAGAGCCCTAATACTAATTTTCATGACTCTAATTCCAAAACCAATTGTACTTTCACTTTCAGCCCCCTGCTCACCCACCTTTCCACCCCTTTAGGTATGGAATATGAAAAAATTACTTTAAAAAATTTAGTTCTTAGGCCAGTGGTTTGATCAGCCATTGAGTCAGTTAGTCAGGACATGTAATTATATATGTACATATTACCCCAAACACGAGGTAGCTGCACCGTTTGGGAGATCCCTCGACTGTATTCCGTCTCCATCATCAGATTAATTTCTCGCCTTCATTATGTTGTAGTATCATCAGAACTACATACAGGTGCCAAGTTTCGACAGAATCGGTTCACAGGTGTGAAATCAATAAATCATCCCCTATTTTTCTACCCTTAGGGGTGTTTTTTTTTTAATTCAAATTGAACCAACGTCCAAGTATATCCTATCCATTAAAAAAGAATCATCACAATCGGACTACTCTGTAAGAAGTTATGCGTGGTCATATAAATAAAAGAAATATATACTCGTCGACTAGATAACCTCCTCCTTTTTTTTCGTCGGTTAAAAACTCAACGGTATGGTTCTCAAACTTATTTTGTATTGTCTTCTTATCACATGCAGTTCAAATTCGCATTTTTGATCAGTTGTAATGAAAAATGGTCCTAGTATCTGAACAAATACAATTTTTTACTCTGATTTTGATATTCCGTTAATTTCGTCATGTATTTTCCAAAGGAGTTGAAATAGAGAAAACTTACCTCTGATGAGTTTATGAAACGGTGGCGATTCCTCGCCTAAACCACAAGTATGGCGATGATTTTTATGGGGAAATATCACGAAATCCACTGCATTAGCTGGAAAACATATAATATAATTACAAATAATTGAAAGGTATAATTTGCAGCATGTAATTTACCCAGTTAGAAATCACCTATTTCACATGTGTTGTAATTGCCAGTTTTCTGTTTTCTGTCACATTAAATATGCATTAAAATTCATCGCGTGAAGGTTTTCTCCGCATACAAAATGAAGGATGACGATTCGCGTTTTATACACATACCCGAAAAATATTGGTTGTTCGTGAAAGTTGTGCTTCTCTCCGACCACACTAGACGAAAATGAATATGTTGAACTTGTGATATAGAAAGGAAGAAAACTAGTTTGTTTTCGAAATAAACATCGAGTTACAAGTTCATGAAAATATTTTCAATATAACTGGGAATTCAAAATAACGGATACTCCCTCTGGCGTCGATTTTTGAAACTATACATAAGTACATTGTTTGCTTCACGAAACATTGAAATTTATATGATTTTAGCCATTTTTCATTATTGAAGATAGAAAAACGAAATTTGGGAGTGCGATTGGCACACTACCTGTAAGGTGTCGTCCATAAAGGATTTTCGCACGCCCCCAAACAAACGGCATCTGCGTTTTATAACTAGAATGATTTTGTAGTGGTCCTATCTCCCGTACGGCCATCTCCTCCAGAAGTACCCTACTTCTACTTGTATAGACCGCTTCAACAATAATCTGCAAATTTATTTAGAAAATCAATCGCGAGAACAAGAAAAATACCAAATAATTGTTGGGGACATTAATATCAATATTCTCGATAATAGCAACAATAACGTAAATGATTACCTCACGATGATGTCTGAATACGGCTACACATCATTAATCAATGAACCAACACGAAATGCAGCCTGCCTGGACCACATATTTATAAAGACCACCGCCCAAACAACTGAAAACATAATACCTATAATAATTCCAACAGATATAACAGATCACCACACAGTACTATTCCAAATGATTGATGTTAAAAATCACAAAAACTTCCAAAGCAAAAGACGTTATATTGAAAAACTTAAAGAAAAAGAATTCATAGAAAAAATGAAAAATTTCAATTGGCAGAATATATATTCCATTAACAATATCGACACATGTGCAGAAAACTTAATTCAAACAATTAAAAAAATACTAAAAGAATGTACATCCTATATACCAGCTAAAGCGAATGAAAAGAAGCGTAAAAAATGGATTACCGGATCCCTATTACCTAAAAAAAAAAAAATTAAAAAAGAAACACCGAATGATCATCAGCTCAAAATCGAATATCAAACTTATAAAAAAACACTTAAAAAACTCAACAAAAAACCAAAAGAGACTACTACCGAAAAAATGTGAAAACTAAACAATTCTAACATTCTCTGGAAAACTATCAATGAAATGTATAGTCATGGTGGAAAAGTAGAAATAAATAGTATAAAAAACGGAAATGGCGAACTTGAAACTGATCTAACAAAAATTGTGGACATATTCAATGAGATGTATGTTCAAACTGGAAAAAAGCTGGCACAAAAAATACACAGGACACTAAACCATAACTTCAAAGAAAATATTAATAACTACTCCATCTTCCTTTCACCAACCAATAACATAGAAGTCGTAAATGCGATAAAAGAACTCAAAAACCGCAAAGCAGAAGTCCTGAAAGCAGAAGTCCTGAAATTAATAGCAGAACATATAGCTGAACCCATTGTATATATATATATTCAATAAAGCAACAGAAGCTGGACACTTTCCATCTTGTCTAAAATCATCGATAGTCATTCCCGTATTTAAAAAAGGAAGCAGGGAGGAGGCATCAAATTATCGACCTATATCTCTAATAACAAATATATGTAAAATCTTTGAAAAACTTCTGAAAAATAGACTTAATTCTTTCCTCAAAAAACATAACATCATTTCAGACTCACAATTCGGTTTTCAAGATGGAAAATGTACACAAGATGCACTGGTTGAGTTCACCAAACACATTTATAGAGCCCTTGATAATAGTAAACCCTCAATAGGCTTGTTTATAGACTTATCAAAGGCGTTCGACACAGTGAGCCACCCAATACTATTATCTACCCTAGAAAATAATGGCATACGAGGAAATGCGCCTAATTTAATTTCATCGTACCTTAAAAATAGAGATCAAGTAGTTAAGATTGGAAATGTCACAAGTACCTCGGAAAAAATAGAATGTGGAGTACCACAAGGAACTGTCCTGGGACCAATTCTGTTTTGTATATATGTAAATGGGTTATTTTCAATCAAAAGTACTGGCAGAATTATCAGCTTTGCCGATGACACAGCCATATTTTATTCAGAAGAAAACTGGGCCGCGGTAAAACAAAAAGCAGAAAAAGACTTGGAAATCATAAAAGACTGGTTCGACTATAAAAAACTATCTCTCAACATAGAAAAAACATATTTTTTGCCATTCTGTAACTACCATTCCTCTCTACCACACTACAGCCTCCTAACAATTCAGAATCAGCTACAAATTAAATCAGTTACATATATAAAATACCTCGGAGTCATGATCGACTCCCATCTAAGATGGAATCAGCATATTGACTGCATTGTGAGGAAACTAAGATGTGTCTTATATAAGTTTCGACAATTCAATATATATTTGACTTGAAACAAAAAAACACTCTATTATAGCCTTGTCCAGAGCCACATAACTTATTGTGTGGTAGGCTGGGGTGGGGCTACAAAAACTTACCTGAGGCCACTTGAGGTGATACAAAGGAGATTTCTGAAACTCATACTTAACAAAAACTTAAGATATGCAACTGAGAACTTGTATAATGAAGCAAAAGTACTCGATATTAGACAACTACATTTCAAAAATCTTATTCTAAAACAATTTAAACAAAATAATCACAACCTGAAGCAAACACATAATTACAAAACACGCAATAAAAACCAATACATAATACCTTACGCTATCCAATCAATTGGACAACGATCACACGAATTTCTAGGGCGAAAAACATTCAATAGTCTACCCCAAGAAATACAAAAATTAAATTCAATACATAAACAAAAAAAAATTATCCATGACTACATAACTAAAATGCCTCGTCTGTCTATTCATAAACTGATTGACAACAAATAAAAAGAAGGCCTTCCAAAGCGTTTTTATTTATATTTATTTATATTTATTATTTTTTATTCTTATATATTACTGTGTCTATTCGTATTCCTTTTATTATTAGTAACTCTAATGTGATCTGTAAATATATATGTATGCATGTCTATATGTATATATGGCATGACATATGACTAAAACTATATATTAGATTTTATTTTAAGATATATTTTGTAACACTCTGTATTGAACCACGCACAAGGAGATTTCCCTCCTTCTGTGGTAATTTCAATTTATTCAGATTTTATGTGAACATTATCATTCTGTAACCAATCTGTATGATGCTGCTGAATAAATAAATTTCATTCATTCAAATAAATTTCATTCATTCATAATAGACATATTGACGTTGGTGTAATGATGAATATTATGAAAATTAATTTCCTACGTATAGCAATACATCAACTCAAAAATAGTAATTTGTCTCATATCAAGCGTAGTTTTCTACAAGGGTATAAACATGATGCGACCTGGGTTATTATCGAAAACTATTGACCAAAAGCAGAGCCCTTCTTGGTATAATAATCTACTATAAGTTGGAAACGGAGTTGAAGTAATATATAAATCTGTCAAAGTGTGGAAAAACTAATATTTCATTGACCAAACAACATTGATTTGGAAAACACTATAAATAGTTTAACGTTTTGAGAACTCAATATTTGTAAACGATTCTTTCCATAGGAAAGATGTTCGATAAATTCTGCAAGAAATGGTGAGAAAGTTGCCCAAGTTTGAATCTTGTTTCCCAGGTCCATGTAATAAAAACAGATATGGTTCTCGTAAAATATCTATAAAAAATAAACGACAGATTGCCAATAAAATTCTAATGGAAATAGAAGATTCAGCCAAACTACAAATTGAGCTTCTACCAGAAGGTACTCTTACTCTCATCTATCCATGTAGTTTGTTCTAGGGTTCTGCAAATGTACAATTCTCAGACTTAAAATCGTGTAATAAATATTCATATTGACTAAATGATGTTAGTGTTTGGAAGAGTGTTATTTCGACATTAAAATGATAATTGATTTGTCCCTTTCGAATGACGATCCCACGAAGAACGATATAGCGTTGTAATTCCAAGCATAAAAGAAATAATCCAGTGAAAATAAAGTACGCCAATCAGCTGTGTGCATGTGGAACTTTTCCCCGCAAGGAGCGAGTTCCCTATATAATTGTAGTAGTAGTTTTGCTCTGAATTTTCCAACAATTTTCCTAGTGTAAGAAAGATATCATAAATATTCCCACTGTTACTCAATCACTGAATGGGTAGCGTGAATGTTGATATGATAATATTTGTCCATGCATTTGTGACGTATAAAGATGATATCGGTTACCAATAACGATGTGTATACATACATATTTCATGCTAATACTAGTGAATTCAACATGATTGTATTATTCATTAGGTTTACGCAATTCAGTGGCATTCAGGGACGTACTGTCTCAATATTGGAACAATGCGAATCAAATTCATGGAAGAAATGGAAGGTATCAATCACATTTTTTGAGACGAGGTATTGCTGGAAAAATAGTCTATTTTGAAGTGAAGAGATACCCCAACAGATATCCGGAATGCCAATAAAGTTATCACTTCAATACCAGAGAAAGTGACAACAAAATACTTTACCAAAAACTAATTGTCACCAGATTTCTGTTTTCTATAGAACAAACAAAAATGAAACAAACAACAATGAAAACAACGTGTTGCGTTATGAATGAATATAATATATTACTTAAATCGTTGGATTTGCGGGAATTCGGTCGAAATGTTGAAGAAAACCAATTTTTAAATTGCCGACGTTTCGAAACTTTATTGTTTCATTCTCAAGACTATTTAGGATGGCTTTCCGAGTTTAAAAAGGGCAAAATAAATAATTTCGACATGAAATATAAATAGATACTCAAGTTCATGAAATAGGTTAACATAGACATGAAGTAAAGGAACAAGGAACAAGGAAGTTGTTCCTTTACTCCATGTCTGTGTTAACGTATTTCATGAACTTGAGTATCTATTTATATTTTATGTCGAAATTATTTATTTTACCCTTTTTAAACTCGGAAAGCCATCCTAAATAGTCTTGAGAATGAAACAATAAAGTTTCGAAACGTCGACAATTTAAAAATTGGTTTTCTTCAACATTTCGACCGAATTCCTGCAAATCCAACGATTGAAATCATATTCAACGGTCGCCATTCATCCTAATATATTACGTTTGAAAATAAATCCGTAAGAGTTTCAACGTGAAGCCAGTATTCTAAACAAGAAGTACTTCCAGAACTATTATATTCACATGACAGAATAGGTAATCACCCCAAGAACCTCTACAAAATCTCTAAAATACTGAAGGTTCGTGGTCTATTAGAAAAAAACAAAAAACGAAAATTAGTAACAACTATAATATCAGGATCAAAATTAGGAATACTTTAGTTTATTCGCTTAGAAGAACAAAACCGTTGAAATAAATTGCATTCAGCTGAATATAGGCGAGTATCGAAAGGTTTTCATAAATATAACAATATATCAATGAAATGGACTTGAAGGATTATTTTCTCTGGAGCAATAACTCACTTTGTTTCTGAGGTATTGTTTCTTTGGCGATACGTGTCGTTCGTTGTAAAGCTAATGTCATACACACACGCTGACTAAAATTTGTGGAAAGAAATTTGAAGGAGGATTTTTGGCTGCTGTAGTTTCGTACCCTGTTGAACTTGAACTATCCGGGCTACAGAGTTTTGGGTGTATAATGAGGTCTTTTCTTTCTGTCACTCTTCTTTGCATCCTATTTGGGGTATTCGATTTGAGATGGTGTTCAACTCTTACTGAATTGGAACTATCCTGGCTGAACAGATTTGGCAATATACTATGGAAAATAATCCCTTCTCTTCATCTCTCTGTATCTTTTTTTTCTCTCTTCCTTCCGTTAGCTCAATGTTCCTTGCCTTCTTCTTGACGTATTCGGCTGCTGAGGTATTCCTTTGCATTTGGGTTTCCTCAAGTCATAAGTTCATTCCACTCGAATGTTGAAGACCTAAGGAATCGAACTCTAGCCTAGGGAATCGAACTCTAGCCGGCTGTGAGGCAATAAGAAATACACCAGGAATATTTACGCGAATACTACAATCAATAAGGCGAAGAGTTGAATCTTGTATTCCGTCTGAGGGAGGCCATAGAACATTTGTTGTAGCTTTGCGCTTATTTATTAATAAGTGTTATTTTCTGTTATTGTCCTGGTTTAACCTTATTGTATTAGATAGTTCTTGATAATGTATTATGGAAATGAAAAATACGCGTTAAGATGTTTTATTTTTTTGCATAAAATCGGCGCTCCATAGGAAAAAAGTTAGGAAAGATTTTTTGTCACAAATTGGACAATGAATTCAAAAATGATTTTTTAATTTGAAATATCTCAGTGGCATACCACTTTTTTCTTAAAAAAAAATGAGATCATTACCCGTATGCGCGCCAATGATGAACATAAAATTCTTAATTGCATGTCAAAAAATGCGCAATAACTATTGAAACTCACCAAATTTCATTTGCATATCTGGACCGGTTTCAGAGCTATAAATGTATAGTCAGTTTTTAAGAAAACTTTAACACCCCGTATCTCGGAAAATAAAGCATTTGCGGACAAAAGTTATATTGTCATAATTTTTTTATGCAGAATCATCCCCTGAAGTTTGTCGCACTTATTAACTAACACCCTGTATTTGTTTCACATGAAACCAATGGCAAGAAAAATATTATTATTATCCATTGAATCGATGCCCCTTGTAATGATATGATACGATTTTAAGGTGCTGAGAACTGCATAGAACGTTCCATTCAAGTAGCACGCTTCATTATTACTACCAACAGAGGTTTTGAAATCTTGGAAATATTTGAAAGCCGGCCCTGTGCCATAACTGACCACATACGTCACTTTTCAATTCCTCTGACCACCATTATTTATGAACTTATCTAATGCGCTCGGGACGCATACGGGACATGACAACAAATGATAATGATGAATTTAGAAAGCAATACACAATAGTCCATTAATTTCCTCAGCGTTATTTGGCAAGGCCGCGAGCCGAATATTTGGAATTTTTGTATACGGGAATCCCTAGAAAAAACTACTGGAAAATTATGTTTATGGTAATTTTTATTATTCTTGCCTGATAGGTATACAGATATACCACACCCGTAACATTAATCTCTATATTCTGAAAGTGATATTCTGCAGAATAAATCAAGTTTTGTACCTATATGTGAAGATCGTGACATAGGACGAATAGTTTCTGTTCTCCTGTGGACATGAGTGGAAGCTCTACGAATAAACAAGGCGGTGAAAAAAACGAATTAGGAGGTGTAGGTGTATGAGATTCATCGAATTCCCACGAAATCTAGATTGGCCTGAAAACGTAACTGTACTTTTTCCATTGATTTACAGTTTTTCTTCATTGAGAGTGAGCAATCATCAGACACAAAACTATCAGGGACAATTGAATATTTTCGAAAAAAGAAGGAAAATTATACATTATCAAGTTTGGATTTTACATTTCTCATAAATGATCACCATCATTGATATACCTTGTTGTGTTCGGATATTATTTCAAAATAGAATTAATATGACATCAATTTCATTTGAGTGAAATTTTTTTGACAGTTCTAACAACCATTAAAATTTTGTCATTTTGTGTCATATGAAACAATTTTATCCAATCATGTCAACATAACACTTATAATGGACCTTTTTATGAACTGTGTGAAAACACTGTAATTAGAAAGTATATGTGCTAATATCACTTGGGATTTTTTATTTTATTTTTCTGATGGGTAGTTTTTCCATAATCCGGAAAAAAGTGGTTTCGTGACGTCACGTTCACTAAAAGTTAATTTGGCATTGTTGTATGAGTTGCGAATCATGGAATTGTGACGTAATGACATTTGTTATTTGATACTTTGATAGGTTCGTTCGTTTGCTTCACGGAATAGAATATTATCAATCGTTTTTCTCTCTTCAGCTCTTTTTCTTGCATATATCTGATACGACTGATACGAGACACGAGATATGCAGAGAACTGCTGCAAATGAACAAGCTCGTCATGAATGTTTGGTATTGAAAAATTTCGGAAATTATTTTCTAATTTTAATAACTATGAAAATGTCTAAAAAGTGCTATGTGCACGGTTGTCTGAACACCAGTGAAAGTTAATCAAACTTTTGTAAAAAGCGGAAATATATGCTTTTGTGCAGAACATTTCCAGGTGAGTACGTCAAGGAACGATCTTTAATTTCACTCAATGCAAGTTTGCAAAATCATCGATCAGTACTGTATTTTATATCCAGTCCTATAAACATATTGTTCTTTGGTTCCAGCTGAAAGAAGATACTACGAATTAGGAATATGCTAGAACAAGGGGATCCAAATTTATGTTGAAGCAAGATGTCTGTCCACATATCAACCTGAAATGACATTGGTCTGACAATGTTTCATCATAAGTATATGACCTACCAACGATGAAGAAACCCAAACCAAATGAAAACATCACTCCTTCAGCTAGTAAAACTGTGTTGAGTGACATTACATCCATGGGAAATATTTACTCAAGAGTTTCGAATAGTTCTTCTCCTAGCAGTAGCCAAGCTAGTACATTATCCGATTCACCAAAATAACACCACCAAAAAAATTCTGAGTATATTCCTAGTCAGTCTTCATCCGATCCTGATTGTGAAAATATCGAAGGACAGCAGCGCCAGCGCCTATCTATTGCACTTATAGAAAAGAAGAGTAATATTATTTGGGGCTCCCTGAAAATGTTTACCACATTGTGAAATACATTACCAAAATTGAGTAAATTAAATATATGGATGTTCTGATAAGTTTAAAGAAGATACGGGTTGGGGATGTATACTCTTGATTGGCTGATGACTGATATGAGTAAATCAAGTGTTCACAAGATTTTCACAAAATCTGTGCCTATGATGGCAAATTGTTCATTTATAAGAGCTTATATATTGGCCTGAAATATCTGAAATTGAAAGAAATTTGCCGATCCCTTTCAGAGCTCGCTATAAGAAAGTTAATTCAATTATTGTCTGGAAATTGAAAAACCCTCTGATCCTGTTCGTCTGTCCATGACTTGGTCAGAATAGAGAAAATGCAATACTGTAAAATTTTTAATATCTGCTACTCCAAATGTCACAATACAATTCATTTCAGGAGCATACGGTGGACGAATTCTTCAACAACTTTGTCGATAAGAATAATTTCTTCTATTTTGATTGATTGAAATTCAAAAATACTTTGAATAACTAGAATGTGCAGTATTATGTCAAAGTTTTCTAAGGTTTGTTGTCACATTCTCCTCATGAATGCCAATATCTTCAGAAATATTTTTTTTCTATAGCTTTGTAACCATAGGGAAAATTTTTACCATAGAAAATGATTTCAGATTATAAATTTTTTTAAAAAATAGATTAGATCCAAGAATTGGTGTGAAATAAGTCAATAATTTTTCAAAAAATTTACGAAATTTGTATGAACATACTTCAAGTCTATTCATTCTAAATTATTAATTATATTTTCAGTAGTTCAAACTTAATAAATATTTGACTCATCACATGAAGGAAACATTAACAGGTACCGAATATGAATTTATTTATATTATGATACAAACAGACAAAGCATACATATACAGTGCTAGTCAAAAGTCCCCTCCCCCCCCTCGTATCTTTTGAACGAGTATACTTATAATGATGAAATTTGGAGGGTGGAAATAAACGGATGTAGGCTTCTCAACTGGTCATAACAGGTGACGCAATAGTCATAAATGACGTCACAAGGCCACTGTGACCAATAATTTTAAACAGGACCCTATGGCAAGTGACAGCTCGTTTGAAAGGTATTGAAAATACCTATTCAGTCATACCAATTTTGTTTGGGTTTCGGCTGATTTTGATTGATAAATTGAAGAAATACGAAAATTATAGTTTCGCATTTAATTAATAAAGATTTAAGAACCAGTTCTTATAATAAGTGTTCAAAATGTGCTCCATCTACTTCCTGGCAGTAATGCATCCTATTGCTAAACTCTTGTCGTACTCGTCCCAGTGTGTCAGCGGAAATTGCCCTACATTCTTCAACAGTTCGTTGTTTCAGAATGGCAATACTGTCAGGTGCTGTAGCGTAAACCTTAGATTTCAAGTACCCCCATAGAAAAAAATCTAATGGTGTAAGGTCCGGTGACCGAGCTGGCCATTCGATCGAACCTCGTCGTCCAATCCATCTACCACGATATTCTTCATCTGGGTAACGTCTTACTTCACCGTAATAGTGTGCAGGAGCACCATCTTGTTGAAACGTTATTTCCAAGTTGTCGAATTCATCTGGATTATCTTCTAGAATTTCAAGAATTAACGCCTCAATATCATTTTGTAACATCTCCAGATACAATTCACCGGTTAAGTTAGCATTGAGAAAAAGAGGCCCAACTATGTGGTTTCCCAAAATACCTGCCCAAACATTTACTTTTCTGGAAAATGAGTATGTTTTTCACGAAAGATGTGAGGATTTGTGTCACCTCAATACCTCACATTTTGAGTGTTAACATTCCATTGAGAAAGAAAGTACTTTCGTCACTAAAACAAATTGTCTGTATGTAGCCTGGTTGTTGGTTCATTTTATTGGACATAGTTTCACAGAATTCTAGTCTTCGGTCGGGGTCATCATCTGAAAGTTGGTGCACCATTTTTAATTTGTATGGATGAAATTTGTTTTTAGCCAACACCCTATGTACTGTCCTTTGACTGACTTTACAGATAGACGCAACTTGGGCTGTGGAAGAAGTAGGGTTTACTACCATTTCTCCAATTATGTCAATTTTTTTGTCATCACTAATTGTTGGTCGACCAGATCGTTTGGCATCTTGAACACTACCTGATGCTTCAAACTTCCGAAGAAGCTCCCTCAAATAAACCCTCGATATAGGGCGATCGGGGTACCTCTCATTAAACAGTCGTTCCGCTGCATGGAAATTGTTTCTACATTCACCAATTATTAAGATAGCTGCTACTTTGTCGGCTACAGTACGTACCATTTTGCCTATGTAAACACTTAAACGTCTCGTTAAACAATAGCTTAGGTAAATTTTCAAGGTATAAACACTTTTGACAAGTGGAGAATTCAAAAACGTCAACCTTTTTGACAATTAACCAGGGGCGTACTTTAGAGGAGAGGACTTTTGACTAGCACTGTATATTCACAGTATAATGCATTTATGATTGATTATATCTAAACAATCACGAACGTTCTTAGTTAAAAGTTGGGCAACTTTCTAGTCATAGTTCTTAGTTCTTGTACTAGGGGTTCCATAAACGCGCTCATTGATTTGCTAGTGTTGAATCCTTAGTTATTAGTTCACTTAGTTCTTGGGAACGTTGCATAAACAAAGCAAAAAATAAATAAAAAGAGTCAATCATCTCATAATCCATCCTTGGCAAATTTTCCGAACCTGCTTATACGAAGCCTTGTTTCATTATAAACACACCAAATCGTTAATGATATTGAGAAATTAATAAGTTGATAAAAATAAACATTAAACATTAACCTCAAATGTCAATATGATTTTAATGGGAACTGTCTTTAATATTTGCGGTGTTGCCAATGGTCGCTCTTCATCAAAAGGAAGGCCCGTTCAGAAACTTTGAATGTTTCAAATAAAGAAAACCGTTGTTGAAATGGGTTTTTTTGTTGATGAGTCTATCAATAAACAGTGTTCAATTATATATTAAGGGTGTATATCAAGCAGTGAGCTATATTTTTAACAAGAACAGTAATGCGTGTTTCTGAACGTGGATTATGGAGGGGGTAGTTTTCGATGAACGTGACGTCACGGGTACACTTTGAAACGCAATATCTTCTCGAAATAAAAAATATATGATGGCATTCTAAGTCAATTGGACGTTTCATATGAAATATAATCGAACTATATAAGTTTTGGAATTTTTTTTTCGTAAATGTAAAGGTCCATTGAATATTTTCGAAAAAAGAAGGAAAATTATACATTATCAAGTTTGGATTTTACATTTCTCATAAATGATCACCATCATTGATATACCCTGTTGTGTTCGGATATTATTTCAAAATAGAATTAATATGACATCAATTTCATTTGAGTGAAATTTTTTTGACAGTTCTAATAACCATTAAAATTTTGTCATTTTGTGTCATATGAAACAATTTTATCCAATCATGTCAACATTACACTTATAACTGCATTCAGTGCAATTATCAATCATTATTCCAAATAAATTTTAAAATGTCACGTTTTGGCAATGCGAACGTTCAAAGTATAAATGCGCTAATCAAAGAAACAAATCCCAGAAATATAACCTACAGTAACAATTATATTTGGGGAATATTTATGGAATTTTGCTGCAAACGACAATATGAATTAAACGTAGGAGCTTAGAAGAATTGGCGTTGATACTAAAAGATTGGGCGGTTAATATGAGAAAGATATACGGGACCGAATTTAAAGAAGCAACGGTGAAGACAATGTGGCACGTTTCGTGCAAACTTTTGTAAGAAAAGTACTATAATGACTATAATATTATGATTGACCCGTTTAACAATATAGTATTCAAACCAGCCCGAGATGCCCGCGATGCAATCAGGAAGAAACTACAAGCAGATCCATGTAAACGTAAGTCGAGTTCAGTTTCGTTAAATTTGTCTGGAGTTAACAAAATAATATTGCTATGGGATGAAAATACTCCTGAACGTCTTATTCGTAAATTTTACCTATTGCTAATGTAGAATTAGCGTGGCAAGGTGGAGAGGCAGTTGCTTGTCTGGTGGATTTTTTTCAAATCGAGAAAAATAACGATGACTCTCCAACAAATCGCATTGAATACAATCCGGTGTTCAGTAAAACGTGCCAAGGTGGTTCTAAAAGCTGTACAAGTAGTAAATGGTTGGTTTCCAATTGTGAAAGACAAAGCTGCCCTCTACGTCTTTTTCATAAACTGATATCAAAACGAGGCGATGATATTACCTCACCACGACTGTTCCTAAAACCAAATCGACACTGGAAAAATGAAACTGACAAATGGTACGATAATGTACCTGTTGGAAGAAATACAATAAATGGATGGACTAAATCTGCTGCTGAAGCAATTGGCTTGAATGTAAAGGACAAAAAGATAACAAATCACTCGAATAGATCAACTGCTGTTAGCGAATTGGCAAAAAGTGGTGTAGAAGAACAACAATTGCTGAAAATTACTGGTCATAGCAATCAAAATTCTATGAAACCATACTTAAATCTCGATCAAGAACACCACAACAAGATCATAAATATTATGCGTGGTAATAGATCTTCTATAGTAGAGAACAGCAACGAATCTAATGTTAAGTTGAATTTTATTAATTGTACTTTTAATAAATAATTAAATGTTTCATTGTGTTAAGTTATGAATTTTTTTGTCAAAAAATTTCCCGCCGAATATCCCTCGGACATTGACAAATGCCTCATAATTTTATGACAAATTTCTCAAGCTCGTTGCTTGGTAACAGCCCTCAGCCTTCGGCTTCGGGCTGTTACCAAGGAACGAGCTTACGATTGTCATAAAATTATCTCGTCTATTATCAATGTCCTAGGGATATAACTACTGATAATACTATTGGAAATTGATATATTTTTATAATATTTTTGCTATATTGTCACATATAATAAAATAATATGTAATTTTGGTGTGATGTATTTGTATTCCTGTTAGTCGAGACACCTTTTCAATGTTCCAATAACTTCCATGACTTCCATGATTAATTTATGATAATTATAATAATAATAATAATAATAAAAAAGTTCATTAAAGTACAGATGTATGAGATACAATACAGCTCTGGTTACATCTTCAAAAGTCATAAAATTGGCAAGCCATTTTGCAAATCTGCCTGTAAGTGAATCAAAATATAATATTCTTTATCTTCGAATATATAGGGCAACGGCATACCACGTTGAATGCTACCAAACCAAACCAAACCAAAATATATTTATTGATACCATTCAGTTCACATTAAAAACCTTAACTACTATATACACAAATTTACAATAAGACAGTTCTTGTTTGTCCTCTTCGGGATGGGTAAGGAAGAGGAAAGGAACTGTTGCGTTAGATGGGGGAGTTGTTAGATCACCCACTTGCCCTCCCAAGGGGGCGAAGGGGTGATCTCTGCTGGTGTTAGCAGTTACGCCAGATATACCAGAATGGTCTTTTTAAGGTAGTGATTAGTTGAAGACACCTCCTGCCTAAGCTTATGTGTCTTTATGCCTTTTTGCTTTGATCTTCGAAAATTGTATGTTTTGTTATCAATGAGGTGTTTTTATTCAGTGCCTTTATAACTGGAAAAATTTTTTATTAAAAAACCAGCTTCTGATAGTTGAACTTGTCCCTATTGTGGGTTCGATCTGTTGATACACAGTCACTTTTCTAATCAATCCACTTCGCTATACAGAGTGGTCTTTTCGAATATCACGCCATGCTTGCGATGCTGGTTAATTCTAATATTTGTGATTCCCGCCGTGAGCGGACTTTTAGGGACGTGATATCTGTAGAATCTGTCTGATAACTTTAAGATAAAGTCCGACAGTTTCTCTACTTCGGCCAGTTCACGCAGATCATCCAGCCGAATGTATCTATTACTGTTGGTAACTATGCGAAGTGCTTTATTCTGCAGCCTTTCGAGTCTCAGTATTTGAGTTTTCGATGCGCTGCAGAACACTGGGCAGGCGTATGTCATTGCAGGTCTTATTATCTGTTTGTATATACGCACTTTATTGTTTAATGATAGGTTAGAGTTGCGTGCAATGAGGGGATACGTTCGCTTGATTGCGGCCGCCCCCCTCTGCAACGCTAACGTTACGTGCTTATGTAAGGTCATACGCCTGTCCAGATCCACCCCCAGGTATCTCGCTGAGGGCTTCTCCGTCACAACGCTATTTTCAACCCTTAATTTCCCGAGGATCTTCACGTTGGTTCGTTTCCTCGTGAAATTAACGACCTCTGTTTTATTCGAATTAAGCTTTATCTTGTTCTTCGCTATATAGGGTATGATCAGCCGATCCAGATGGATCTGGAGCTGTTTTACAGCCACTTCGCTATAAAACGAGTGGGCATAGATCGCGGTATCATCCGCGAACATAGCCGTACTCGTTCGAGCGAAGGTCGGGAAATCATGTGTATATAGCGAATACAGGATTGGTGACAGAGAAGACCCTTGCGGGACCCCCGCTCCAACCGCATGCTCTGGCGAACTTGTGCCGTTCACATTAACCCTAAAAGTCCGCCCCGTAAGGTAGGATTCTATGACTTTGACTAAGTAAAAAGGCATGCGTGCCTCTGCTATTTTAGTGATTAACCCCTCTGTCCAGACAGTGTCGAATGCTTTCTGCATGTCCAGCAGGACTATAACCGTGTTGTGGTCTCTGTGGAAGGCTTCCTTCACCCCGTGAACAACTCGGGCTACTTGGGATGTCGTTGAATGACCTCCCCTGAACCCGAACTGCTCAGGCGGGATAATTTTCCGCTCTTCCTCAAATTCCACAACACGTTTCAGTATTATTTTCTCCACCACTTTGGCCACCACACTGAGAAGCGAGATGGGCCTGTAGCTTTCTATATTGTTCTTATTTTTCCCCGATTTTAGCAGGGGGATTACTTCTGCTTTTTTCAAACAATCTGGGTAGTGTTGCCACTTTAGGATTGCGTTAATTATGTATAACAGCTGAACCAGTGATTTCCTCGGCAGGTTTTTAAGCAGGATGGCGTCCAACTTATCGATACCTGGCGCTTTATTTCGGGTAATTTTCTGATCACCCCAGAACTTCCTCGTAGTTTGTTAGGACTCCTTGGAGTTCTGCGGGTGTCAGAATTACCGCTGGCGTGTTCTTAATGGTATTAGCCACGTTTGTGATTCTTACGTGCTCAACTGAATTATCAGCTTCTATGACGTGTACATCGCTGAAATACTCCCCGAATAAATCAGCTTTTTCCTGCGGCTCTGCCACCGATCGCCCGGGGCCGCTCACCATGGCTGGTATGGGCTCTCTATGCCTTTGGACCCTTTTGGTCATATCCCATAGTGAGTGGTCCCTGACGTTGAGGTTTTCGAGTTTACGATTCCACACCTCATTAGTATTTGCATTAATGAGCTCAGTTACCTCCACCCCAAGCTGCATAAAGTTCTCTTTATGCACCGGGTTTCTGGTAACTTGCCATTTCTTCCGTTCTTGATTTTTTATTTTGATTAAGTTTTTAATGTGCTGCGGAATCGCAAACTTCTCACCCCTCACAACTATTTTCTTGGTGGTTTTATCTCTAGCTATTTGTAGCAGTTTGATGAACTTCCTTGTTTCGTATTCTATTTCATCTCTCGCTATGTTTGTATTTAGAAACGTTGTTCTATTTAAAATAGCTCTGAACTCCTTCCAGTTACAGTTAAAGTAGTCGTACCTAGTTCTCTCTATACGTTTATGTTTTTCTTGCTTGATATAGAATGTAACTGGAACGTGGTCAGAGGTTAACTCATTCACAGCGGTGAGTTCGCTCATGTCCACGATGTTTTTTTGGACCACCAAGTCGATAGTTGTCGGTGACATTCCGTTGAACGGAAAGTGAGTAGGTTCGTTACTCCTCTCTATTATCACCTCATTATTCGTTGAGTATTTCAGCAATGTCAATCCGTTCGCATTATTTTTAGTTGGACCGCCATTCCACTCGTTATGCCTGGCGTTGAAATCACCGGCCAGAATTACCTTATTGGCAACACTAACCAGACTGTCTAAATCTCTGTCAGTGAATCTGCCCTCTGGGGGGCAGTATATCGAGAAGAGGCATGTTCCGTCGTTAAATCTGATTCCCGTGTTTTGTATTCTGGAATGTATTTGCGGAATTTCAGTAAACGGTATTCCATTCCTAATCAAGATAGCTACTCCCCCCGCGGCTCTCTCGCCTCCCGGTCTGTCGGCCCTAACGGTGGTGAACCCCCTGAATTTTAGATTATGGTCCTGTCGGAGCTTTGTCTCGGACAGAAGCATTATATCTACTAAATGTTCATGAATGAAGTTGCTGAGAAGCGCAAACTTCCCAGCAACTCCATTCGCATTAAACATGCATGCCTTTAAACCTCTATCTACCGCCATTTAATATAAAGAATTGTGCCGTGGCTTTAATTCTGTGACTTTCCGGTGTATTTATAAGCAGATTGTGTAGTTCATTTAATGCTCTTTCTACTTTGGATAAATCCACTAACTTTGCAATTTTGTCAGCGATTTCAAATAAATTTTGTGCAACATTGGCAGTGGATGTGGGAGGGTGGGATAAAGAGGACAAACCTGTGGCAGCTTGTGCTCCAGAAGGCATGTGGCTTCCTTCCTCCCTTCCATTCCGTTGCCTTGGCGCCTCATGGGGGTTGTTTCTTTCTGGTTGTTGCCTTCTGTCTGGTTGGGGTAGCACCGAGCTTTCAGTGTACCCTCTTCTCGATTCTTGTACATCTACTGGCTGGGGTATCGACGTGCTATCGCCGTACCCTCTTCTCGCCTCCTTTCCAATTTCTGGTTGGGACAGCGGTGGAAAACCATCGTGCCCTTTTCTCGAGATTCCTTCCCTCGGCCCCTGCTGGTCAAATTGTGGTGGTCCCTGCGCCCATTGGTTTATTGCAGGTCTTTTGGCTGGTACAAATGTGGGTTCTTCTTGCCTGTTGTTTCCTTCTCTGTCCTCTAGGTACCTCAGGTTCCTTCTATATACTTCACATATATGGGCATTCGCCGGGTGGTTTCCCTGACAATTACAACATTTGGCTGGAGTTTCTAGTTTCTTTTGGCACTCCCTAGTATGATGGTTCTCGGTGCATTTCACGCATCTGGGGCTTCTATAACAGCTATTGGTTGAATGCCCCCACCGTTGGCATCTATGACACTGTGTAATTCTTTTGTCATATCTCATAATCTCCCAGGAGACTACCATATTCATTACCGTTCTCACCTTATTGGTGAGGTAGCTGATCTTTGTTTTGGAATCCGTCGTGACTATAAATGCTACCGGTTCTCGTCGGGTGCGCAGCGTACTATCGTGCAGGACAGACGTGTACGCACATAACCTCAAATTCGCTCCTGAGACAAATGCAGGAATAAGCGAATTTCAAAAAGCAATTACTCAAAAACGTATTTTACGAATTTCGAAAATACACATTCCATCCGAAAGCAGCACCCAATAGCTGCAATAATAACAATATCATACCCCCCTAGTGTCAACTGGATAGGGGATGATCGAAGATTAGGAGGAGAGTGTTGTATACACGCTCATTTCAACTCTTATTAGAAGACAGCCCACAGTGTTAGAAGACAGCCATTCTATACTGAAAACGGGTTAAAAATCCCAATTACAACCTACCAAAGACCGAGATCCAGAACAGGACACCTGAGGGTGCCTTTCAATTCCCCAAAAAAACCCCAAACTGAGGATAATGAAAAGAAAAAAAAAAAAAGAGAATAACAAGAAACCGAAATAATCAATATTTTGGCGATATACTGACAAATTTCAACAAATCACAAATTTAGACTGCACAATAACCCCTTAGAAACCCCAAACTGAGGATAATCAGAAGAAAATCTGGAATATAGGACTCCAACACGGAAAACCTGATTCTAGTCACTGGGAAAACAGAGCAGATATCTTCCACTGCAAGGAAACTGTATATAGAAACTGTAAATAGTAAATAAATAACAAGTAAGAGACAAGAAAACATATAACTTAGTAGAAAAAATTGGAAGAAAACGGCAGAAATCCAGGTGAGTGCTCGTTCATGTCACTAAGTGAGTACGATCGAGCACCATACTGAAACTCTGCTCGAAAAATCCACCTATATTTATAGCCTCGGAAGAGCCACGCCCACGCCCCTTTTGACTCCATAGGCCAATAGGAAGCGAGAGTCGATAGTCAAATATAGAATCGCTATTGAACAGCGCATCAATCAAAAATTTTCAGGCGACCTGAATAGATCCTCGAAAAATGGACAAGAAAAATAAACATGAACAACCCTATAATGATAACGTACTCAAAGAGACTACTAAATTTGGAAATCTTATGCTTGAAATCATCCAAAGTAGGACCGATAAAACGGAACAACAAAAGGATGAACTCTGGCGTAGAAAAAATAAGGAGCTCGATTACATAATATTTTACATTAGTAAAATAATAATAGGAGATCGGGAAACGTTCGATAATCACAGTGATAATATATATTCAAACTATACCGCTGAATATATAGTAATCAGTAAAATCTGGGCAGACAAAGATCCAGCTCATTGGAAAATTTATAATCATAACAGAAGAATTTATGAAAGATATAATCAAAACAGGGAAATTTTCGAAGCAAACTTCGGAAAACAATCTAAACAAATAGACAAAAAGCTAGGGGGAGCTTCGGCAAAAGGAGGGGAGGCAGGTTCAGTACCCAGGACTTATAGTATGGGTGCCCAGCCACCTCCTTTGAAACTACCCCTAGACAAAGAACCCATAAATATGGAAGGAAATAAAGTTAGAAGTCCTGAAATCTGCCAGATAGACGGACCGATGGATGCTACCAATGAAAATATAGAATCTCCAAACTCATCTGAGGATGAAAGCTCTGGAAAACCAATAAAAAATAACGAGAATTCCAAGAAGAAAACTCTGAAAAGGAAAAAAGTAAATACTATACAATATAGTAAGGAAAACACAGTATTGAGTAAATCTGTACCCCCTATTATGTTGGAGGGAAAATTTTTACCCAGTATAGAAAAAATATCAGAAATGGAAAAAATATTTGATAAAAAGTTCGCTATCAAATATACTCAGGACAACACAATAATATTGCTGGAAAACATGAAAGATGTCGAAAGAATGAAACAATATATCAATAACCAAGGGATAGGACATTTTTCCTATACCCCTGCTACGAAAAAACAACATGCCTTCGTCCTCAAAGGGATGGACAATGGACCAACCCCTGAGAAGATCTCGAAATGGCTGAAAACAGAACATAACTTAGAAACTTATAACATCTATAAAATGAGAAAGACGGATAGGCCCCTGTACCTGATCATTACGGGAGGGGACACTACCCTCTCTTATCTGAAGAAAAATATAAAAATTATCGATAACATAATGGTATATTGGGAATTCGAGCCTTACCCAGTGCAGAAGATGCCAGCAATGGAATCATGCTGCCTTAAATTGCCAACTACCCCCTAGATGCCTAAAATGTGCAGATGGACACATGACAAGCACCTGCACAAAAAGTCCGGATGTCCCAGCGAAATGTGCTAATTGCACCCTGGACCATCCGGCCAACTATAAAAAATGCAAAGTATATATAGATAAGCTTGCATTAAAAGGAAATCAACCCCAAACGCACCCCAGCAGGAGTGTGGGATATCAAAACAGACAACAACCAAGAACAAACAATAATAGAACGGCCACTCACCCCACGGGAGGCCAGGGTGAGGGCGTAATGCAGAGAATACAAGAAAGAAATATCAGGAGCACAGAAGCGGAAACTCACCTAGGAGTGAACGATGGGACTGGCCCGCCCCCGCGATTTGCGACTGACGATAGACTAACAGAAATGACCCATAACATTTGTAATCAATCAAAAATTTTAACTGAATTGCATAACGCCGTTCAGGCACTTACACAAATGATACAACAACTTTTCATGGCGCTCACGTCTGTGGCCCCGTCGGGCTTCGGGGGGGGGGCGATTAGGTTCGCCGACGCCCCCAGGAGTCACGGTGGAAATGCAGGCGGGGGCGGGTATGTCAAGTTGAATACATAACACAAAACAGCTAAATAAGCTATTCCCCAAAACAACACTCAAAAGCCCACAAATAAATTATATTACAAACGGCGAATGGCCTAGTGGTCTAGACGTCCGCCTTTAGACTGAAAGGTCCGGGGTTCGAATCCCGGGCAAGTCAAACGAGGAAATTCTTTTTTTTTTAGATTTTTCTCATGCTATTCCAAAACCTTCAGCATAAACTGCTACCTCAAAACTTTTTTACACAAAAACCACCCTCACAACCCCTATACACAAAAAACACTTTAATCAAACGAGAAAAACCTTGTAGATTTTTCTCGAGTTATTTCAAAACTTTTAGCAATAATTGCTACCTCAAAACTTCTCATACAAAAAACCACCCTCATACCCTTAATACACAAAAAATTACGCCAAACTAATTTTGAAAAACAAATTAATTACTCAAACACATATTTCAAATTGGGAAAATCTTTCCGGATTTTCTTAGCATACCCCAAAAAACCACCCTCAAAAAATTATTACGTCAAAACCCTCAAAACTACACCCTCAAAAAATTTAGCACACAAAACTACCCTCAAAACGCTATACTCAAACGTTACTCAAACAACCCAAAATATCACACCCTTCACCAGGTTTTTTGACTATTTCTTTTCCTGGAAAACTCCACATAATCAATCTCCTCAAACTATTTCACACATAAACAATCAAACACTCCTTCAAATATTCGTGTTAGAGCTTCTGCTAGGAAACGAATTATACATACATAAAAATAACATACCTAACCCACTTTCGCAGAGAACAGCTAAAAGATCGCTGGGACGGGGTCCAGTTCCTCGCTCGTACGAGGGCATGCATTCCGTTCTTGAGCCGGGGCGTCCGTTGGAAGTGGTAGGGCACTCTGAGGGATGGTCTGGCTCTCTCCAGGCCGAGGTTGCGCGAACAACTCTTAGCCTGTAAAACTTGTATATATTTATTGTAAATATGTAAATAGTATGTAAGTTAGTTAGGAATGACATTGTAACCTACAGAAAACTGAATAAACTACTTTTGATTTGATTTGATTTGGTTCTCGTCGATCACCGAAGTCAAGCAACGTCGGGCGCGGTAAGTACTCAGATGGGTGACCGCTTGGGAACACCGCGTGTCGTTGCCTGGAATTTTAATGAAATATACTCCTCTTGCGACTGGCTGAATGACGAAATGTCCAAGCCAAAAAAAAAAAAAAAAAAATCTTCGAATATGAACTAAACTAAATAATAGATAAACAAATAGTAATACTGATAACTAATAACCATAACAATACAATAACACTAATTAGCACAACATAAAGAATAAGAGACATCAATTTGTGTTTTTTCTTTGTTCAACAATCATTTTTAAGTGGAATTTGAAAGATTTCAGTGTCACTGATGTCCCCCATATATGTTGATCAATCAGACGATTTATCAATATATTCATTTATCTGTCTGATTGTCCAACTCTCGTCTACAATCAATCAATGAACCAATATTTTGAATTACCAAAATAAGATTCAAACACAAAGAATAAGTGGATTATCAGGATTTTTTTATGTTTTTTAGGTGATCATGGAAAGAACAAAGGTGTACCTGGCCTCTGTCTTCTTCTTTTTCACTGTTACCTCAGCAATGACTCAAATAGGTGAGTAAACGAAATATGTCTAACTTAAACGTTCAGGAACGATTGAACGGTGTTCGATGATTTTTTCAGTTATTCAAACGAAGCCAATTCAATTAACCGAATCAATTGGTGCTGTAGTTTTTACTGACTCATTTTTTATTTTTATTGCCATTCAGTTTTAGTATTTTGTACTTCTCCACTGCTAAAAATATTGTAAACTCGACGCTTTCCGTTTAATACCTGCAATATCTAGAAGGCAGTACAAAAAATGTTATAGCAAGTTAAAAGATTGGTGTGACAAACAGAATGTCGTATTTTGGAAATGTCAAATAGGGAAATGACATTTGGTTTGGCGGCCGTTGTTATGGGTAACGGCCGCGAAATTGAATTTCGCGGACTGTGTTAAGAACGCGAAATACTCACTTCGCGTGCGATTGCAAGAAATAGTTATTTGTATGCCAAGGCCGCGAAATACCTTTTTAGCGTACCGAAAGAAAAATTGTTTCCGAGGCCGTTTGCGGCCGAGGCAGGATAATATTGAGGTCGCTAAAAAGTTTTGCGGCCATAGCATACACACTATTTTCCGTGTAATCGTCAAAATAATCAAACCAGATAATTGCAAATAAATATATTATTGCTTTAAAATCAACAGCAGTTCAATTTAATTAACAAAGTCACAGCGTTGCTATAGAAATGATATGTTTGAATATATACAAAATATTTGGACATCTCTTGACAAATTTAAATTTTTTTCGTCTGATACTGATAGCGATATTTTAGTATCTTGCACTCCTCCAGAGCTAAAACGTATTGTAAATTGGCGCTTTCCGTTTAAAATACCTGAAAAATCTAAACGGCAGCACAAAAATGTTAGAGCGAGTTTAGAGATTGGTGAGTGGAAAAAATAATCTTCGTCATTGTCGTATTTTAGAAATGTCAAATTTGGAAGTGACGTTTGGTTTGGCGGCCGTTGCTATGGGTTACGGCCGCGAAATGAAATTCCTCGGACTGTGTTGAGAACGCGAAATACGCACTCTGCGTACGATTGCACGAAAAATAATAATTACCAGAAAGCAAATAAGAAATTGGGAGATTTTGCGAAATTTGCTATAAAAATGTTGGTCAAATTTTTTAGAAAGCAACATCTGGGTTTCTCAGACTTATGTCGATATGTGTCGAAATAGTGTCGTTTATTCATAACTTCGGAACCATTCAAGACAACTCAACCAACTTTTTTCCAGTCGATTTCTTAGGCTTTACCAAATCGACACAAAACAATAATTTTTCATGCTCATACCCAACCACCCTCTTTAGTAATTATTATTTCATATTCGTATGATTCCAATAGTATATAATTGAGCGAACTTGTACTTACCAGTGAAAACAGGTACCAAGGAATTCAAGTTCCACGATAATAATATTTCTTCCATACCAACTTCAGAAATAATGTTACACATTACACGAAATACCTACTGAACACAAGTTAAACAATAAACAACGCCAACTGCCAACGATTGCCTCTTGTCTCTCCTCTCGACGCGTGTCTTTTCGTGCCTGTCCATGCCTTCAATCGGGTCCGTTTGGGTAAACGAGTAGATGGCGCGTGAAAATTTTTGCAACAAGGATAATCTAGCATAGGAGTGATTATATAAATATTGGGCCAACATAGCAGTCAGTGTGTCAAATTTTTATGGGTTTTCCCAATGGTCATTTATTATTGGCGTGAAGTTATTGAATCCATCATTACTATTGTACATTCAAGAGGATTATACTACTCTGAAGATGTTCAATACTCCCTCAATAATTGTGAAAATGATAGGTTGCATTTCACATAAGTATTGCTCAGTTTCAAATTCGATGATAAGTCTCCATTTGAATCGATTATACACCTTTGGTCACTGCAATTATCATTTGTTGATTACTATCGTTTCGGACGTCCATCGTCTTGATGTATTTTAAAGGTTTTCACGACGTTTCGAATGCTTGTATCTGCAATCGTCTTAAGGTGAATACTGACAAGTTTAGGTGCTACTTACCAATTTATATGACTGTCGGCGCAATGATGCGTGCAATTCCGCCATGTGCAGTGGTGCGTGTAATTTCGCGCGGTGTGGTGGTGCGTGAAGTTTCGCGCCTCTGCAGTCCGCCAGAAAGAGCAATCAGGGGTTTCCATACGTTCTTAATCCCAACGCTTGGTTGACTGAAGGCGTTATTGGCTTCGATGTAGGCGGCCTCTTTGAACTTTCGTTTGAACCAATGCTCCCCTCTATGTAGAACACTTGCGTCGTCCCATAGAACTCGATGGTGCTCAGTCCAGGCGTGGTCAGCGATTCCCGATTTTGATATTTCTCCACGTTGAGTCCATTTCTTGTGCTCATCCAATCTTACCGATAACGGTCTCTTTGTCTCTCTAATGTAGGAATCTCCGCATTCACATGGAACTTCATAAATGCAATTCTTACTGATTTCATTTTTGTTGTCAGGTTTGGTCTTGGTCAGGAAACTCCGTAGTGTACTGCTGGATTGGAAGCAGCTCTTGATGTTGAACTTGTTTCCGATCCTTCTGATCTTCTCGGAGACACCTCTGATGTACGGAAGGCAGATCACTATGCTTTGTTGTTGCTCTTCAGATGTCTTCGTTCCCCGGAGTTGTTTCAATACTTCTTCTAGGAGTTTCTTGGGATATCCATTCCAGTGGAGGTCCTCTCTGATGTGGTTCAATTCGGCATCTAGTGACTCCACGTCGTTGCATATGTGCGTTGCTCTCTCTACTAATGTTCTCACGATCCCTCTCTTCGTCGAACTCGGATGGTTGGAGCTGTAACTAAGGTATTGCCCCGTATGTGTTTTCTTTCTGTAGACGGAGGTGCGAATTTCATTGCCTATTCTCTCAACGTTCACATCGGGGAAGGGTAAGGCACTGTTGGTTTCCATTTCCATCGTGAATTTGATCGAATCCCTGATTCTGTTTATTCTTGAGAAGAAATCCTAGATATGTTTGACTCCGTGATTCCATATAATGAAGGTGTCATTCACGTACCTCAACCACAGCTTTGGTTTGTATTCTGCCTCCCGTATAGCCAATTCCTCGAACCACTCCATGTATATGTTGGCGATGATTGGAGAAAGGGAAGATCCCATCGGGAGTCCTTCTCCTGGAAATATGAGTTCTGTAGGCAGCACTGCAGTAATTCCAATATTGCGTGGGTAGGAAAGTCAGTTCTCCCGTGCAGCTGGTCATCCTCTTCGAGTTTTCTTTTGATGATACTGAGAGATTCCTCTATAGGGACATTGGTGTGAAGGCTCTCCACATCGAAGCTGATGAAACGATCTTCTGGTCCAAGTTCAACATTTATGATGGTGTCAACGAAGTGCTTGGAATTCTTGACGTATGAACTGCCATTCCCTTGTAAGGGTTGTAGTATCGGTAGGAGGTATTTCGATAACTTGTAGGTTGGTGAGTTCCGTGAGCTGGTGATCGGTCTCAGTGGCATGTCTGGTTTGTGGATTTACGGAAGCCCGTAGAGATGCGGTGGTTTGCTGTAGTGTGGCGTTAGATGTGATCGTTCGTTGTCTGGAATGAAGTGTTTGAATTTCCTCAGAGTGTTGTAGATCTTCCTTTCTATAGTGGGTGTCGGATCCTCCTTCAAGAGTTTATAGTTCCCTGTGTGGAGTAACGACTCTATCTTGTCATCATATGTGGTGGTGTCCATGATAACCGTGGCGTTTCCTTTATCGGCTGGAAGAATCTTTATGGATGAATCCTTTTGTAGAATTTTCAGGGCCCTCTGTTCCCCTGCAGTGATGTTACTCCGGGGATTCCTCTCCTTCTCGAGTGTCTCTCTCACTTTCCATCTGAACTCTTCTGCCTGGATGGGATTCATTCTGCTGCTGGTTGACTCTACAGAGCTTACAATGTCCAGGATAGGTATTGTTTTAGGTGGAACTGCAAAGTTCAATCCCTTTTCCAGCAGGGACTCCTCTACTCCTGTAAGTGGTTTAGTTGAGATATTAATAATGGTTTTCTCACTTTTGCTGCTGGTTTGTGGAGACCGTGTTCTCCCTGCTATTCGATTCCATTTCTTCTGATGCCTCCCCTCTTGTTCCTGGCGGATTCTTGCGCATCTATTCTCAATCTTGGCAAATATGGGTTGATTGTCCTCCTCTAAGGTGTACTCTCTGATTTCTTGGAATCTAGCAGTGGCATCCTGTAGCAGCATCTCTTTCTTCCAACGGTGATAGTTGATCTGTGACCTGATTAGTGCGTGACTGGCTCGCTCCATGATGCGTTGTGCTCGTTCCCCGGGAATGGGTAACTTTACCTGGAAACCGTCTGGGATGATGTTGTTGTCTCTGGCTCTTCGTAGAAACTGGATGTGAGTTACCTCCTTGGTGAGTTTTATCATTGTCCTTTCGTAGCCTCTGAACTTGTCGCGGATGCCGGGTCCGTACTGGGTTTCCAACGTTTGTTTGAAGGTTGTAGACGATGTGGTAACTTGATTACTATCGTTTCGGACGTCCATCGTCCTAATGTATTTTAAAGGTTTTCACGACGTTTCGATTGCTTGTATCTGCAATTGTCTTCAGGTGAATACTGACAAGTTCAGGTACTGACAAGTTTAGGTGCTACTTACCAATTTATATATACATTAAGACGATGGACGTCCGAAACGATAGTAATCAAGTTACCACATCGTCTACAACCTTCAAACAATCATTTGTTGGTTGAACATTTATTCCGATTGATGCAATGTGAGTGTTTTCAAAAATAGGGCTATCATTGCAAATAGTACAGTGTTTTTCTGTGCAAGGATTAGTATAGGATTGATTTAAAAAAATTCTCGCACTCCTTTATGGTGATGCACCAATATGTTGCAACTACAAGGTCCTTATGGTGTCCAACTACACTTCTTTCAACATTCTGGGAAGATGTTCGCGAAGGAAACGTTAATTCCTCTTACCATTCAGCACATTGTCGAGAAAGTAGGGTCCAATAATGTGATTTCCAATAATTCCTCCTCAAACATTAAACGACCATCGCTTTCGTTGATCAACAGTCCTTAGACAGTGAGGATTTTTGATTGCATAATAATATTATGTCTCTTGATCGACTTGTTCTAAAACGTTATTGCTCCATAAAAGAAGAGAATTTTGTTTAGAGTATACGCAACTCTATTTGTAAAATCATACCATACCATTATTGATGTAGGTTCAGATGAAGGAGGTGGGAATTATATTTCAAAATTATTCTGTTCACACTACCTTGAGAATTACCAATTTTCGCTGTTATTTCCCTATTTTCATATAGCATCAATAAAACTTTCAACCCATTGATCCGACCACCAACAATTTCCTTTTTGGTATACGACACAATAACACTGCGTTCAAACCGATATTTGTAATGAAAACACCCGTGGAGTTCTTGCTTCTGGATATTTTTTATGGTTGATTCTGCTTGCTAATAAAGCATTTTTGTCAGTTTCGCCAATACATACCCATATCCACTAATTCTTCGCGAGGGAAATTCATTAGTAGCAATTATCTTATGTGCAATATTTTAAGAATGTGTCTCATTGTCGGAGCTATCATTGAAAATAATCAAGTAGATAGCTTGGATAGAAAAAACAGTTATGGAGCTTGCATGCACCCATGGGTCACCCTGTATGTATGTCAATCATGAATATTAATCGAATGAACCATATATCATGACTGATTTGCCACCTTGGATTCGCTATCTCGTGTTCATTAATTTGGAATTCATAATCATTGACCCAAATGCCAAATCAATAGATTGAAAGTAATAAAAATCATGATTTGACCAGGGCAATCATTTTTGAAACAAACAAAATTCTTAGCAGTATGTGGATGGTCGGAAACTTCAGAGTAAATTATAAATAAATTGAGAAAAATCAAGACTACTTAGTAAACGTTCTGGAAGGGGGAGCGGATAGCTAAATATCCGTTTTCAGGGTTGGATATGGGTTTTTTACGATTTTAGGCTGAAATATGCATCCTATCGAGAAACGTTGTAGATAATTGAGAAATCTAGAACTTTTGTATTGACCATTTTTCATTATAACCTCAAAATTAACGAGAAAAACGCTAAAAACAGGTTTTTTTGTTTAATGTTTATCTCCCGCAAAAAAAAAATATGAAACTTGGTGAAAACGTTGTTTTTTGTGTTTTATATAGGCTGTAATTTTTTCAGAGCAAAATATTTATTTTTCGATTGTATACGAATTTAAATATTTTTTTTAACTTTATCAGAGCTCATTTTTTTCGTTCAAACCTCGACTTTAAGGTGGCATGATGGAGTATATTGTTCGTATGGAAAAATATCGTTAAAAATTCAAAAAACCAAAAAAACTACTTTTTTATAGTCGATTTTTCAGTAATCTATAGAATTTCTTATTTTTCATTGCTAATAAGCGTTGAAATTGATGAAAAAGATTATTTCCATGTAATATAATGTCATTTACTGGCAATGTCCTGGCCTCATCCTCAAGAAAAAAGTTAGTTTCTTCAGCAGTACATCCATTCGCACACACCTGATCCATCTTAATGATAATATGAGCTAAAACTAGCCAGAGAAGTAAATAAATACAAAAGGTCCATGTTGATTTTCATGGAAAAGAAAGGTTTTTCGTTTGCAAAAAGTGTGGAACTAATATTGTTTAATGTAGTAAACAAAGGTAGAGGATTTATTTGCCAGCATTTGAGAGAGAGATCTATTATCTCTTTTCAGTTTAGCTCGGTACCACACTTTCCATGAAACAAAAGCACTCAAACTTTCAAGGTACAGGTATGCGGAATGCAAAGTCTTGAAATGTCAAGTCGAAATTTCGAGCCAATCATAACACACTATTTAAGATTCGCAATGGTATGATTGGCCTGAAAATGTCATAAAATCAATAGCATCTAATTATAAAAGTACAAAACTATATACTTACAATGAGTTAAGATTTCAACTTAATCAAACAATGTTTTAACAATGTTTTCGGTAATTTCAAAACCATTATTAAATGATTGAATGTAAGTGACATTATATTACATGAAAATTAATATTTTTCGTCAATTTCAACGCTTATTTGCAATAAAAATTTTCAAGAATACTAAGAAATTATCAAGATTACTAAAAATCGGTTATGAAAGAGAGTTTTTTTTTGGTTTTTGCATTTTTAACGATAATTTTCCATACGAACATTTTTTTTTCATACCATCCTAAAGTCGAGGTTTCAACGGAAAAAATGAGCACTGATAAAGTTCAAGAATTGAAAATTTGTAAACCAACTTTTTTGATTGAATTCTTATTTTATTTTATTTGAATTCGTATACACTCGAAAAATAAATATTTTGCTTTGAAAAAATTACAGCTTACAAAGAACGTTTTCACCAAGTTTCATAATTTTGTTTTTGCGGGAGATAAAAATTAAAAACAAAAAGAAACGGTTTTTAGCGTTTTTCTCGTTAATTTTGAGGTAATGTTGAACACAACTTTTCCCGATAGAATGCATATTTTAGCCACAAATCGTTAAAAACCAATATCCAACCGTCAAAACGTATATTTAGCTTACCCCAACCCCCTTCCGGATTCCTTGATTTTTCTTAATTCACTTATAATTTCCCCTTAATTTTCCGACCACCCACTGCTAAGAATTTTCAATGAATTTGGGAATTCAAAATCGGTTTGGCCCTGGTCTAGATGGACATTTGTATGTTATCAACAAAACATAACTCAAACAACTCGAACAACAATTTTCAATTTCAAGGATACCTAATTTATACATATCTGAATATGAAGTTAATATATCGCTATGAATAATTTAACGTACAAATTTATAATTTATTGTTTATTTACATCTCCAAGTAGTAAATAATATTTTGGGCGAATTTCCATAACCTGACGCTAATTTTATACATAATTCGGAGCTTACAGAATTTTTTGAAGGCATAAATTTGTTGAATCATTTCAAAAAAGAGATATGTGGAATATAATTCCAACATTCTTGGTACTGAAAGACCATTTTTATATTTTTTTAAAATTATCAAGTCCCAGTCATAAAAGTCATAAAAGTATAAACTATATGTTTCATCACAAGAATTTTTTCGAAATTATTAGTTCGATCATAATTACAAGATCATGACCTTCAAAGTTGCTAGTTTATAATGTTTATGCTTCTGATCGTGATGAGATATGGAAGGCACATCTGCCTATTCGACAAATGACATATCCATAATAATTATTGAAATTTGTAGAATTTGAAAAAATCGACTGTGGACACCCCAAAACTTGACCGGCACGGACCTCGGGAGAATGGAATTGTTTTGAAATAATACATTGATAAAATATTTTTAGGGCTGTACGAAGTCAATTTGATCGGTCAATTCAACAGTCAATATACCGGCCAATTGACCAAGTGAGATTATTTTGTTGTGTTGCTACCTGCCGAATTCCGTTCTAATCCATCGGATAGATTTTGAATAATTGAATGGCAAAGTTTTGAACTTTGACATTTTTTTTATTTTTGACAGATCTCAGTTAGAGAAATAATTTTGACTGTTCTGGATACAGTTTTGCAAGAGCTATCAAATGGCGTATTGCAAGTCAAGTTCCGTGCGATATAGTTTCTGTCATAAGGCCACTTCCGTTTGACAGATGACAGCCACAAATGATCGCATATGGAGCAGAAACTGTATCTTTATACCAAATTTCAGCTCGATTGGTCAAACGGTTCGGCAGTTATCGTGGAAAATTACACACACACACACACAGTCAGACTTCACTCTGGAAATGACCTCAATCGTCTCAAGGGACCTCAAAACGGATAATTCCGTCGATATCTCTATTTCCGCACGATAACATTACTTGACCCTCAGGGGGGGGGGGCGGTCAAGTAAAACTAAACAGTATTAGTTAGAAATGCACTTCAGAGAATGTGAGGCATTAATATAAATCTTACTCAAGACATTGAGGCTAGGACAATGACACGTAAACTGGACCTGAATCTATTATAAATAACTACATTTCCCCTAAATAATAATTTCAGCACATTCCAAGTTTTGTGAGTGAGTGTGCTGAAACTGCTACGATCTGGCATCAAACAATTGTCTGTCTAATTCTTTCTCAGTCACTCGAGGAATTTTAGTTCTGAAACAGTTTGTATACTGTGATTCGGTAATATTATTTTTAAACCATTCATTTCATAAAATCCGGTTCAATATTTTCACCCGACTACCGCGAAGCAAAAAGGATGGTTATGATTTTGACCGGTATGTATGTTCATCTGTTCCCTCGTAACTTCTAAACTACTCATCATAATTTGACAAATGAAGTATCGTTCGGAGCGTCTTGATCGTCCGCTGGTTATGGGCTATGTGACGTCACATTAAATTGAATATGGCGCCCTCTAGAGGACATAAAGTCACAAACTGAAAAAAATATTCAATGATGCTGTGTTGGGTATCAAATGAAAGGGCTCAATTAGCACATTTCAAATATATATATATATATAAATATATATATATATAGAAGTTGAGATTGGACGACTGTCTATATTAATGAAAAAGGAATCTTTATTTTGGGTATGCAGTCGTAGGGATGAAGTGAGTATACTCTTTTTTCTATTCGAGCATTCGAGACTTTATTGACTCTTCATCAGGAACTCTACAATGATAAATTGAAATGTGTGAGAATTTAAACATTTTCTTGAAAAAAATTTTACTTACGAAAGTGAGGTTAATTTCGAGCAAAACTTGTAAATACATGGAAAACATATTATTGATGAACATACAACTAATGTACAATGTATAAATAGAAGTTGATGTAAAAAACACTTATGGATTGTTCATTAGGGAAGAGATTCTTTTGGCACAATGTTGACAAGATCAAGTGAAATTTCTGTCTAATAAAAATAATGATTGATATGAGGAATTGAATTATTAACCATCTTTGAAAGGTAGTATTGCCAGTTTTATGATTTGGGCCAATAGTCATGAATTAGGGTGACAACTTGAAAAAGTTATTGTATAAGAGATTGTGAAGAATGGTTAATAGTGTTATTTGAATGTGGAGGGAGACTCAATAAATAGGAATAAATGATACTGAGGTTATCGGTATCAGTTTTGGCATTCATTGAATTTGGTTCTTTGTATATGTAAGACATTTCCAAAAAAGTTCTTTTTTTTAAATTGGATTCATGATCCAATATGTTGACATTATCATAATCTGGTTTGTGATCTTTTTCTAAGGTGTGTTGTGCTAGGGTGCAACTTTTTTTAAGGTTCTCAATATCACTTTTATGCGAGAAAATTCTATCTCAATGTAATAAAAAATATATCGGACAAACTAAAAGAAAACTTAAGGTTATAATTTGCTCGCATAAACGTGATATTGAGAACCTTAAAAAAAGTTGCACTCTAGCACAACACATCTTAGAAAAAGGTCACAAACCGTTTTAATAATTTGGCATCCAATTTAAAAAAAAAACTTTTTTTGGAAATGTCTTACATATACAAAGAACCAAATTCAATGAATGCCAAAACTGATATCGATAACCTTAGTATCATTTATTCCTACTTATTGAGTCTCCCTCCACATTTAGATAACCTATTTACCATTTTTCAATCCCTTATACAATAATTTTTTCAAGTTGTCATCCTAATTCATGACTATTGGCCCAAATCATAAAATTGGCAACACTACCTGTCAAAGATGGTTAATACTTTAATTCCTCATATCAATCATCATTTTTATTAGACAGAAATTTCACTTGATTTTGTCAACATTGTGTCAAAAAAATCTCTTTCCTAATGTACAATCCATAAGTGTTTTTTACATCAATTTTTATTTATACATTGTACATTAGTTGTATGTTCATCATTAATATGTTTTCCATGTATTTACAAGTTTTGCTCGAAGTTAACCTCACTTTCGTAAGTAAATTTTTTTCAAGAAAATGTATAAATTCTCACACATTTCAATTTATCATTGTAGAGTTCCTGATGAAGAGTCAATAAAGTCTCAAAAGCTCGAATAGAAAAAAGAGTATAGGGGAGGCCGGGGTTCGAAGTGCCGGGGGCAGGTTGTTCCGATTGAAATAGCTCCGCGAAGAAAAGAGATAGCAATAAGTGTGAAGTGCATCGCGAAACGTCATATCATCGCGCCATTGCGTCAGTCATTTTAGTGACGGTCTGCCCGCGTGTTAGCGTGGTAGTCGATTGGTGACACTCAAACATCACGTGAAGTAAATTTTTTCGTCATCATACTTATTGGTCTATTTCAATCAATTTTCTAGCTATTTGTGTGTTACTTGCTATTATCTGTCGAGCAAACTACAGTGATTAACTTTTTAATATCGTTTTTGGCTTTTCCAAACGTATTCTATCATAATTGGATGTTACTTTCGAAAATGGAATTTGAGGTTCCAAGTTCCTCTGGTGGGGGGCTAGTTGTTTCGCGGAACAACCTGCCCCGTAACGAACACGTAAATAATAAAATTAAAACTTTGTTTTAGGATGAGAAACTATAAACGAAAAACCGAACGGGGCAAGGTTTCAATTGAGCTTTTGCAGCGGGCTGCTGATGCCGTTATTAAAGACGGTCGTAAACTTAAGACGGTAGCTCGGGAATTAGAGATATGTCATATGACATTGTTTCGCTTTGTCAAAAAGTTGAAAGCTGGTGTAACACCTACTGTGGGTTACTATTCTAGACAGGTGTTCAACCAAGACCAAGAGAAGACATTGGCGGATTATTTATTAAAATGTTCATCAATTTACTTCGGTCTTTTGCCAGAAGAAGTAAGGAAGTTGGCATATAGTATAGACACAACGTTAATGAATTCTTTAGCAAGCTTGGAGACGTCATTTTGAAATATAACATGCTACCGTCTAGAATTTGGAACTTGGACGAAACAGGTGTTACCACTGTATTGAAGCCGAAGAAAATAGTCGCTGCAAAAGGCGTTAAACAAGTGGGTGCCATAGTGTCTGCGGAGCGAGGAACTTTAGTTACCGTTGAACTTGCAGCAAATGCAGTGGGAAATACTGTACCACCTATGTTTATTTTTCCGCGCCTTAAATATAAGGACTTATTTCTTCGAGATGGTCCCACGGAGAGTATTGGAGCTGGAAATAGCTCGGGATGGATGACGGCTACAGAATTCCTCATATTTATGGACCATTTTATAAAACACACAAAGCCCACTCCCGAAGACCCCGTATTGTTATTGCTTGATAACCATCAATCACATGTTGACATTGATGTGGTTGAAAAGGCAAAGGCAAATTCGGTTATAATGTTGTCTTTCCCGCCACATTGTACCCATAATTTGCAACCACTAGATGTTGGCGTTAATGGACCGTTTAAAACGTATTGTGCCAAAGCGCAAGAAAACTGGCTACGTAATAACCCAGGCAAGACAATGTCTATTTATGAGATACCTGGAATTGTCAAACATGCATGGCCTTTAGCAACTACACCAAATAACATTATGAACGCATTTAAAAAGGCAGGCATAAGTCCATACAACCCTGATATATTTACTGATGAAGATTTTGCCCCGTCGTTCGTTACTGATCGACCAATGCCCGACACCGCTAATATTTCATTGGGATTGGGAAATGTGAAACCACAGCTTCAAGGATTAGCAGACGTTAATGAGCCTCAGGTGGATCATGATATGGAAACCGTCCCAGATAACGAGCCACGTCCAGCAAGAATAGAATCAGCAACCAATGAACCTCAACCAGGATCCTCGAACATTGCTAATTTGCCAAATAATGTTGTCATTCAAGCCACATCTAGCATATTTTCACCTGAAGCAATTAAACCTTTACCAAAAGCACCGCCAAGATCGTGTGTAACAACTAAGCGACGAATAAGAAAATCAGCAATACTGACAGATAGGAACTACTGCAAGAAGATAATCATGGAAGTGATAGAAATGAAGAAGAGACCATGGAATGGTATTGTCTAATATGTTGCGATTTATATTCCAACTCACGACCAGGTGAACAATGGATTGAATGCGTCATGTGTAAGAATTGGGCTCATTCAAAATGCCTGAAATCTGAAGATGTTCATTCTTATGTTTGTCAAAATTGTAATTCTGACGACGACTCTGAATAATTTTTTTTAAGTTACTGAAATGAATCTGTTTTTACAGAGTAGGTTATAAGTTTAGATTATTGATCTCAGTAAAGTCATTGCTATAAGACTGAATTAAGAAACTATAACTCGAAATGTCAAATTTGTTATTTTTTGTGTTTTCATTAAAAGAAATAATTTTGTTTTTTTTGAAAAGTTTGTAAAAAACATTAAGATTTTGTACTTTTCTAAATAAAACTCTAATAAATATTCAATTACATATACCTAATTTATTTTATATAATACCTTTCCAACTAATACTACATTATTAGGGACTGGAGTTGATAAGCGGAACAACTTACCTCAGCTGAGGAACAACCAGCCCCTTTGTGGGGCGAGTTGTTCCTTGTCGACTTTTTACAGAAAAAATATCCTGAGCAATAATATACGCTTATTTCAAAGAACTTAAGTTTACAATTTGAAACAAGGATAAATTATGCACCATTTTATATAGGAATCGTTGATTTTAAACATTTCTATTACATTTATATTGCCTCCGACTCCAAAATCGGAACGTCGAACCCCGGTCTCCCCTACTCACTTCATCCCTACGACTGCATATCCAAAATAAAGATCCCTTTTATATATATATATATATATATATATATATATATTAGATGTTGCCCGCGGTTTTGCTTGCATGTACCCGATAATTGGGAATAATTTCTAAAATCACGCCTCAGATGTGAGCCAAACATATTTTATCTCCAAACCTACCCAAAATACATATAATAAATAGGTACTTCATTATAGACTATGGTACACGTATATAACAAAACAAAACGTGTGTAATAATAATGACATAAGCTGGGAGTACCTCCACGCGGTGAAGGTGGTAACAGTAATATTACTAGCTAAAAAGTTTGAAATAAAAAGTAAGTTCAAAAACTAAAACCCGACTACTGAAAAAATTATGAAACAAGAAAATATTCTCACCTGAAATTGTTATATACAAACTATTCAATATTCATCGTCTATTAAATAAACAACTTACATGTAATATATTTTAATGTATTTGATATACCGGGTGATTCTCTAAGGTGGCTCACCCCTATAACTTTTTTATTATTAAAGATAGAAAAACGAAATTTGGGGGTTGTGTATTATAGTTTAATTTACATTTTTTGACATATTTATTTGCTTTGCTGTTTTGGCCGGAAATGACCCCAACTTTCGATTTTTAAATGGGACATCCTATATATTTTTACTTATTTCGATCGAGAATGACATTCTAAATCCAACAACAACTCACTTGTCAATATTTGACGAATGAAGTAATTTTCATTCCAATTTTTCTTTTTCGATCTAGAATGCCATGGATCGTGTAATCGCTTCATTCTTGATCAAGTAACATGGAAAAAATACGACTTTGAGGCTTCTGACTTCAGTCATTTTAAGAATTATTTAAAAGTCGCAAATATGAATTTTTCCAGTTAACTTGATTTTTTCAAATGGAAAGGGGGTGACTCGTCGGTTTTTTGTGAAACATCATTTTCTTACGAATAATTTGATACCACACACTTTCACTTTATTCTCACTATTTTTCTGAATGATTGCAAGAAGCGATCATACCTAATAACAAATAATAAGTATTCGGTATACTCATGCACTAAGTCCTGTTATTATAGTTATCCGTGACAAACAATTGAAGCTGTTGCTAGGACTACCTAAACAAATAGGCTAATGAATATGCTGTCACTTTAAAAAATGTATTTATTAGTTTATAATTTGATATGGAAAATTATACTAGAAACGAAGAAATTGACATGTTGCTAATTTACGGAAAAGCAAAAAGGCTAATGAATATGCTGTCACTTTAAAAAATGTATTTATTAGTTTATAATTTGGAAAAATACTAGAAACGAAGAAATTGACATGTTGCTAATTTACGGAAAAGCAAAAAAGAATGCAACCGATGCAGACCGAATTTATGATCAGAGATTCCCTAATCGTAGCCATCCCTCTTGGCATTATTTTCCAAAACTGGAAAGGAAAATGCGAAATAAACCAGAAGAAAATGCCAATAACTTCATCGTCAGTGAAGAAAAAGAAGTAGGCGTGTTGGTCTATGTTGAAGTGAATTGTACGGCGTCAATTCGCCAAATTGTTCCTGAGTGTGATATAAGTTATTCGTCCGTTTGGAGAATTATTCACAAATATAATTATCGATCATTCAAGTACCAACTACTTTACTACTACGACCACAACCGAAGATTTACTTATTGCAACTGGTTTTTGACTAAATACAGAGAATATGTACGTTTTTCATTTGAAATTATTTATTGAGATGAAACTCGATTCACCAACTTGGGTCTGTTCAATCGGAATAATAGAAGGTACTGGTCTCAAACAAATTTACATCTGATGCAAGAAGGAAATTTTCAAGAGAGATTTGGTTTCAATTGCTGGATGGGTATTATCGAAGGAAAACTTTTGGGGCCAATAATTTTCGACGGACAACTTACTGCGGAAAGATATCTACAGTTCCTTAGAAATCAAATTAATGATTTCATTGAAAATTTGCCACTGGCTAACCAAGTTGATATCTATTTTCAACAAGATGGAGCGCCACCTCACAATTCTCAAGTCGTAAGAGAACATCTGAATGACACCTACCCAGAAAAGTGGATTGGCACTTATGGACCTATTCAGTGACCTGCGCGGTACATTCTTAAGTTGTCATATTTTTTCATAATGTATTATTTATTTTTCATATTCTAGATCACCAGATCTTACTCCGCTAGATTTTTTTCTCTGGGAACAATTAAAAATCAGGTGTATAACACAGCATCAGCTAATCGTGAGGTAATGGAGTATAAAGTAAGGGTGGTATTCCAGAATATCACTGCGGAACAGCTAATCAATGTGGTGCGCGCAACAATTGAAAATGTTGAACTTTGCCGTGATCAAGGAGGAGGTCATTCTGAAAATTTAGAACCTTGATGGACTAATTTGCGACTTTTAAATTATTCTTAAAACGACTGTGAAGTCATAAGCCCCAAAGTCGTATTTTTCCCATGTTACTCGATCAAGAATGAAGCGATTTACACGATCCATGGCATTCTAGATCGAAAACAAAAAATTAGAATGAAAATTACTGTATTTGTCAAATATTGACAAATGAGGTGTTGTTGGATTTAGAATGTCATTCTCGATCGAAATAAGTAAAAATTTATAGGATGTCCCATTAAAAAATCGAAAGTTGGGGTTATTTTCGGTCAAACCGGAAGTACGGCAAAGCAAGTAAACATGTCAAAAAATGTAAATTGAACTATTATACACAACCCCCGAATTTGGTTTTTCTATCTTCAATAATAAAAAAGTTAAAGGGGTCAGCCACCTTGGAGAATCACCCGGTATATTCATAGTGATGTTCAGAGGATAGCCGTGGTCATATGCCACTCTGCCCTAAAGCTAATGATCGCCTACTACTGTTAGAATGTATTGTTTTGTTAGAGTAGGTGGCATATGACCACGGCTATCCTCTGAACATCGCTATGAATATGTATTGAATACATTGAAATATATTACGTGTAAGTTGTTTATTTAATAGACGATAAATATTGAATAGTTTGTACATACCAATTTCAGATGAGAATATTTTTAGAGCGTGATTTTTCAGTAGTCTGGTTTTAGTTTTTGGACTTACTTTTTATTCAGAACACTATATCCAAATTGGCAAGTCTCTAATTCCTCTTGATTTTTTAATAAGCACATTTCTCAAATATTTATATCCAATAATTATGTTTGAAATGCCTCTGAGATTTTGCATACTCTATAGAGGAATTGACAATATTGAATAAATACCAATGACAGTCCTGATACACATAACAGAGCGTTAAAAGATGGGAAAAAGTGGGAACCGTGAGATAAAATCGTTAAAATAAAGAGCAGGCTTTGAAACAAGAAGTTTCACACATTATGTATGGTCATTAGGGGGCATGTTGCATGTTGACTATCCAGTGGTGTAGCCAGTATATAGAAACTTGAAGTATCGAAATAAAAGATATCTTCCATACCAAAGATCTATTTTGTTTTAAACTCGATCATTTTTTTTCCAATACTTACGTCAAAAATGTGTCATTTTTTGTCGACTTTCAAATGTCAAAAATAGTTTTTTTTTAACACAATGCAAAAAATATCTGCACGGTCTGCAAAAAAGTACAGACCTAGTTGTTTAAATACAGGTAATACACAATACCCATCATTCTCATTTCAATCGTTTTTTATTAAATATATTACAGTCATAATCCATCCATACTAATTTTTTACAAGATTTATATTAATAGTACAATTGCTGTTTTTCTGTATATTGATTCCAAACGTTGATTTTGGTGATACTAAATCAAATGGCTTTTCTTGTATAATGTTACAAGTATTATTGTTCTCGACTTCGACATTTCCTCTTTTCTTGATATCACCACTTAAAATACCGTTTGTAATTTTCACTTTTTCTTCCACGGTCTGCTCCACATAGCCTTCTGCAACGGTCGACGGTCGACGATCGCCATCCACCATGATGTTTGAGTCTCAAAATATCAGCCCCTGAGCCAACTAAAAGCGACGCAGAGGACCTTCTGAAACTACGACCAGTGTATTTTGCAGTATTAGGTAATCCAAGAAATGATGCAATAAGACTCGGAATTTTTGCAAAAGTATTTATTCCGACTAATTGAATCGTACATTTTCCATTCCTATACTGAAGAAAAAATCTAGGGTTTTCTGCTATCTTAGGACGCAGTGACATGTACTTACGGCAAATTTCAGCTGGATTAAATTTGTGGTGATTGTTATTTGGAACTACAAATGTTCTTTGTATTTTCGTTTTTGAATCAGGAATTTTAACAGTTATATGATAATTCTTGTCCTCAATATCATGTATTGTCATTTTAGACAGGCGCCTGACAATCCCATAATCATAACTAGTTCCATCAATATTTTTTTTTTCGTTCGCAGCAACAAGCAGAAATTTTGTAACCTCTTTCTCTCGAGAAAACGTTTGCCTTTTTCGGCTTGTAGCCGGTACTTTTTCTTCAAAGAAATGCCTTCACTTTGAAATAATCGCCTATATGTATGTTCTTGTTAACGCCTAAAGTTGATTTTAACATAGAAAATTACGGGTTCTGATACCTTAGATATTTTTTCCTGTGAACACTAACTTTCAAATGCATCATATTCTTTTTCGTATAGTGGTCTGGACTTAACTGACTCCATCACGTCGGCAGGAATATCAGATGTTTCACTGGAATCACTTTCTCCATCCATAATTAAAGCAATATTTTATAAATTTACGAAATTATCCGCTTACGGTTTTACATTAATGGCGACTTCAATAATTGAAATTGTTACTATACACCCTGACAACCTAATATTTGTTCTAATTTTCCTTGGTAGGTATGTATTACGATTGACTGAAATAATTTTGCTTAGTGTCACTGTCACTGCCAAAACGATACAAATTGGACGTTTGCTTTCAAAACGTTCATAATTAAGGGTATTTTAGTTTTTATACTAAAAAACCAAAGTATTGGAAAAAATCATGCACTGGCAAGGTTTCACAACTTTCTCACGCGTGCAGAAAAGAGTCTCTTTATATTCTTGTTGCATAAATAATTATTCTATTCGCTATTATATCATCTTTTTGGAGATCTAGCAATGATTAGCAAACTACTCATAATTAAAGACGGAGTAAATGAACATGTTGGAAAGAAATACAAAAGTACGTCTCCATGCGAATGCACATGCACATACAAGATTGAAAAAATTGTTTAGCTATTGCAGATTATATTCTTAAGTGTTAAGGTAAATTGGGTTCGTTCCTTGAGCATTCAGCACTACCACAACTAACTTGTTCAAGCCATAAGTATTTGACTCAAATGGAATAAATAACCATCCACTTTTCACCTGTAACCATACATGTTAATAAGAATATTTGAGATTTAACTTAAAATGATCCCAATTCCTTGTGAATTATTGGCAAGGAAGTGAGGAAACGTTGAATAGCATTAAAAGTAATTGGCGAAAATAATTTTGACTGAATATAAAAATACCAATAGAAGGTTGTGATTTTCTCAGACTGCGAATCGGTGGTCACAATCCTAGAAAAAGGCAGTTTCCATGTTTATGGATTTATCGAAGACTATGTTCAAAAATCTATCAGCTCTCAAACTTGTGTGTAGGTATGTTGAAAAAACAGTAAAGTCTCATAAGCATGAGTTTGCCTTATCTTTAGTAGTTTTCCCTTCATTATTTATTTGGCGTTTTAGTGCAATATCCATCGATATCTATTTTTTTTTTCTTCTCTGCTCTGCTGGCTGTATTAACGGACATATCTACAGAGATCTCTGGAATATTGTGCTTTTTCCATTTCATTTCATTGGTGTTTTCGTTCATTTTGTGGCTTTATTCTGAGAAAAATATTTTCAATTCCACTCTGAACATGAAAACTGATAATTTGGGAATTTATTTATTATAGCATGTTAAAAAACGCAATAACGTTATCAACAACTATACAAATTATTGCCATGTCGATAGTTTGTCATATTATGATTTCGTAAACCCTTGTATCGAGACACTCGTACAAGGTTTTAACAGTTCAGAAGGAATATATGCATTCTTAGTATTGAAATGTCCCTCCCGATCCCCAGGATATTTTCCCAAATATTTGCGAGTATAATATCATAAAATCAGATGTGGAATCATCTTCGATCAAAATATAAACTATATAACATCGTTCAACAATTAACCGAATATTGGAAAAAATTTTTCTGGAAAGTCCTTTTGTGATATTCTAACATAAAACAACAACTTCAGCTGATGAGATGTTGTGAAAAGACCCTAACATTTTTAACATATTCATTTGAATAATTAGATTTCAAATAATTTTCCAAAAAACAACTTTGAATGTTTTCCTTTCTACCTTTCTTGACCGACCCAACATTTCATTTTCATCCGTCTAGATACGGCACTGTGACCACCTGTGAGCCAAAGAGCTCAGCGCACAAAAAATCTTGAAAATTCCTCCTCTTTGCCAATTAACATCCAACGAAGAACTATAATATAGTTACCTTTTGGGGCCGGTCTGGATGACTATTTAATGAATAATCATACTCCAAGTTTATTAGGGTAATTTGCAATTTAGGCATTGAAATATATTCCGAGCTTTGTGTATTGTTTTATTGATAATGTCACTATATGGAGATTGGATGGGCTGTACTGAAAATAATTTCAAAAGGTGTAGATGTGTTCGCAATAAAAATATGGTTCACCGTCGATCTTCTCGCTTTGATATTACCTGTAATTTTCGAATTTGCTTATAGTGGTACTCATTTAAATGATTTTAATAAGTGTTACCAATTGAACACGAAGATGCCACGTATAGAAATACTATTCTTTTCTTGGTGGTTATTGCAATCTTCTTTGGATCCATTTTCGTCTTGGGGTAGGGTATACCTTACTGAACGTTTTCCTTTTCCCAAATATCTGTCTTTATTACTTGCTGTTATTTTGATTTTTTCAAATTATTTAAAATGTTGAACTTCGATAGTGCCTACAAAATCTCATAGTTATAAATTTGACTATTTCCCTCATACTATTTCAACCAATGATCTGTCAGCATTTTCCAAATTTTGACCAATACTGTCAAAATGACATCGGAAAAATTTGCAAATCATCCCTTGGGTTTTGTTTTTTTGACAATATCTGTTATAAAGATACTTCCGTAATTGATTTTCGTGGTTAAGACAAAAGAACTCTGGATATATGTTTGTCATCTGACGTTAAATTCTGGAAGTGAGAAAAGCGTATATATATATATATATATATATATATATATATATATATGTATATAAAATCAGAATTGATCGGTACAAATTCAATCTTATCGATATTCAAAAAATATATGAATGAAATGCAACTTAAACAAACAATGGTCAATCTCGAACAGTTTAGTTACATTTATGAGGAGACTAACGCGATTTTTTTCTATGGTGGTACAAATGATATGTTTCGTGCAATCATATTCCAGCGTTTCATTGGAATATCTTCACTGGATACCTCCGATCATCAAAGTTCTTCGAAAAATTGTAGTTATGAACTACCCTTATGAGGGGGGCTGATTTGAATTTTTCCTATGATCGGGCAAAAAATATGTTATGTGCAATCATTTTCCACCGTTTCGATGAAATATCGTTACGGAAAACCCTCGGTCAACAAAGGAGACTAATGTGAATTTTTTTATGGTGACACAAAAAATATGTTTTCTGCAATCTACATTTCAGCGTTTCAATGGAATATCTTAGCTGTAAATCCTCGTTCAGCAGAGTTATTAGAAAAATCACAAGTACAAACTACTCCTACCCCTGGGGTGGATTGGAATTTTTTATATAGTGGCACGAAGAAATCCCTCCATGGATATCAATTTTGCATCATGATCTTGATAATACAAGTTATTGTATTAAAATTGCTCATTACATGTCAAGAAATAGAAAGTTTTGATTACACCTGGTATAAACTAATGCAATTGCTATCGTGGTCGTACGCTGATATAACTTAGGTGTAACATACTTAAAGCTCAGAAACCCCCTTATATCTGTGCGTAGTCCTTTCAATTATATGAACTCTGCACGCACTTGGATCTTGTAGAATTTCCCAATGAGGTCGTCTTCCAACTCCTTGTAAATCTTGTTGTAGTCATTTCCGTACCTTCTGCGACAGTTTGCTGGCGACTAATATGAAATTGCATTCGGAAAGATTCAAAGGTAACATATCGATATAGTATTCAATTCATTCAGTATAAGCAACATTGATAGACCGTTGTTATCACTAATGATTTGGTTTGTGGTCGTGCAGAATTCAGAAAAAACATTAGCGAATTGCTGGATGATTCCTTGAGGGTATTTGACAATTTTTGATTTTATACCAAAATGTAAAGGAATCACTATTTACTTCGTTTTTAGCCTTGCTGAAAAATATTTGATATTCTTGGCATATTTCAACATTTATTTAAGTACGTTGTGCTTCAAATATGTCTAGATTTTCTTGACATCCGGAATATTTATTCATTTTGTGGATGAATCGACTATTGAACCAAAGAGGAGCGAGTTTGGGATGCAACTCTTTTTGTCGGTGAATCTTTTACAACTATGAGGTTGAAACTCGCAGTGAAAAGGTCTACGGCTAAATTGATATCATCGCCTGCATTTAGAAAGCCCCAGTTGGTAGATACAAATTCATCATAAAGATTGATGTAGTCAACTCGTTTGAAATTGAATTCAGAGTCCGGTTTACTTTCAAATTTCTTGAACGATTTATCACAGGCATATTCAATAACTAAATTATAACAACATCAATAGATTTATTAACCTACATTGTTTATCACTATTGATCAGGTCAAATAGCTCATAATAATAATGAAATATCCATTGCCCAATCGTTTTAGAATGACAATTATAATTCCTGAAAAAAAAAGTTATCTTCATCCACTTGATTTATTATTCATATTATTCAATCAAAATTTAATGAATTTATTTTACATATATACTACGTTGTTGACTGAGTTGAAAACACTTTGCTTGTGATATATATTTTACGAGATACAAAAATGTTTTTCAATTGGAAATATTTTCAACTCAAGATATATAGGAAATGTCCATTACTCGAATAATACTAACCCAAATTCCCATTTCGTCGTCATATGTTGAACATGCTCTTTCTAATATATATCCAAATGGAATCGTGAATTACTACTCGTTATAAATGATTGCTTGTAATCATTTTTACACCTTGAAGAACACCTGTGCGCTCTTTTGATACACGTGCTCTTTGACCAGTGAAAGTTCCACTCGAATGAACACTCTTGAGATTTCAATGGATTCGAATCGTTCGCTTATTTCTCCAACCGGCTACAGAATATCGTTGATGAGAGGACATTTTGAATATATGTGACCTCATTCAACATTTCTTTTATATGCATTTTTTTTGTAAACAGCTCTTACCAATTTAGATCTTTTAGTCTTCACTCCCAATGATTTTTTCTTATATCTGTTATAATTTAGAGTCATATTTCGTTGAACTTCTGTGAACCGTTACCGTGGTTATTATCTTCAAGAGGAATTATTGCAGTAGATCAATGATTTTTCTAACAGTCAAACAGTTAATTGTTATATTGTCTCTAGAACATAATTATATATTTAGGATTCATCAGCCATAACGATATTTGCAATATTTCTAATACGCGAGCGGCAAAGATACGAGGTGGCAAAGTTAAAATTCGAAAAGAGACATCAAAATCTATAAAAATATCAGTTTTCAAAACTCCCGGGGAACTTTCCAGGTAACCCCAATTTTGAACACCAAATGACTGAAGTAAAGAGGTATTTCTACTACTTTGATTAAATTTTTTGTTATGTTTTGTTCATCCTGCCCCATTCTGTTTGTTTTCCAAATAAGTTTCATATAATTTGAGATTCTAGGCAAGATCACTAATTCCTTGAAAAAATACCATAATCTTCAGAACTATAACAAATGTGTTTGAGGTAGTTTTTCAAAAAAAAAATCCCAAAGAAATCTTCCTGTTTGAACACTGCGAAAACCGCGCCAGTATGTGACGTAACAAGTTCAGATTACAGAATTGTCAAGAGTTATTCATATTTATTTTTTTACAATGTGCGCAAATAATGACATAGCACTCGGTATACAAACATAGTATTCAAGAATAACTGAATCAAGAACAGCTATCAAATGAGAAGTCTTCATTTCAATATAACACATGCTGACATAAGTTCTGTTTCATTCATAGGATGACACAGAATAACATTTTCTCGGATGTTCCTCAAAATAGTGACCCTACCAACTTACCGATCGCCCCGAGAGCCAGGAATTGCAGCATTGCCAAGCGTTATTCATAATATTGATTTACAATGTGAGCAGCCGAAAAAATAATGACATTGCACTCGGTATATTACTCAAGAATAACTGAATCAAGAACAGCTATCAAATACGAAGTCTTCAATTCAATATAACACATGCTGACACAAGTTCGGTTTTATTCATAGGATGAAACAGAATAACATTTCCTCAGAAGTTCCGCAAAATAGTGACACTGACAACTCGGGAAAATGCCAAAGCAATGGACTTATGACGTCAAAAGATGCGACAATAACGCTGTGTTTGAATGTATGTCTCACTGAATTTGAGGGTTTTAGAGTAGCGTTTATTCGAATATTACACAATATCTTCTAGAAAAAACTATGCATACATACTATTTCATCACTATATTTCAACTTCAAGCGCATATGAAGCAAATTTGTGAGTTTGTGATCTCGCCTATTGGCTTCAGGTTCATTATATTTCCTAAGGGTTCAGAGTATTTTTTCAATGTATGAATTAGTTCAGGAATCTGTAACAACTCATTCTTGTATACAGTTTCAAAAAAATCATATCTTTCATTTTTCCCTCTGGAATTTATAACCGAGACCAAGGCAGTATTGAGTCCGCTGTATACGGGACATTCAAATAATGACTGTATGAAAGTTCCAATGTTTTCATGTGACGTACATAAAGGCGATCATAATAATAACGGATTATGTGGTCACGCCATTGCCCGAAATACTGCAAGAAAAGTCAGTCTCTTGAGGAAAAAGCATGGAAAATAATGGTCTTTTAGAAGTTGTAAGGCTATCGTCTGGTGTAAAGATATTCTGATAAAAGATACTCATTGGAGAAGTTTTCAAGTTGAAGGTATTTGTTCGAGATCCACAATGTTCATACAATCCATACTTTGGAACTTTGTTTTTATTGCTAGGGTTTTATTGAGTTGCGTTAGTTCTATAAGAGGTCTGAATACTCCTAAATGTTTGAATGGGTATCACTTGAATTGATGTAGAGGAGGACGCAAATGACGGTTGACAAAGAACGATTTTATCGTGGAAACTGAATCGTTTGGGGATTTCAACAAGACGTAACGTAGCCAAGTAAACTTTTATGAGAAACTATTTGGGTTCAGAAGATGTCACCTCTCGTGGTAGAATATCTGCCACTCACTAAGGGAAAAATGAAATCGCACAAATACATCGCGAGTTTTTTCAGATAAAAAATATTCATGGTTAACAAGCAAACGAAAGATACCATTATAGAACATTTTGAGGGAATTGTTTTGATAACGATGATAATTTATTTATAAGAATTTCAGGGTGAAAATTATAGAAAAAACTTTTTTACATATGCACTAAAATGGAAAAAATAATTTCTTTTTATTGCATTCGTATAGGAGCTTGTCTTTAAAAATGTTTTTATTTTATAATTTTTAATTTTAACTTTCAAGTTCTGTTTTAATTAACAACTAATAGAAGCTTGTTTTTAATTTTTTTTTTCGTTTAATAATTTTTTAGTACTCATGATGTTAAATAACTAAATTAGTAATTTCTATCTAATTCATTTTCGAACTTCTACAACAAAATCATAATCTCCGACCCCGAAAACCACTAGATACCAATTTTGAATAGAATCGGACCATAATCACAAAAATTGTCCGCCATATTGGAGCCGCCATTTTCTTTTTTTTTCCAACAGATTTCACAATGCATTGTTACCGGAATTATGTACACCTGCCAAATTTCAGATCAATCGGACGATTAGAAGTGGTTTAAATTCAACTTGCAAGATTTGATTACAGACAGACACACAGACGGACACACAGACGGACACACAGACAGACACACAGACAGACAGACACCGGGACAGGTGAAACTAAATGAGAAATGGGGAAAAATAAATAGAAGTCTGGTGATATTCGTATAGGCGCTAGATTTTGCGAATCAATCAATTATCGTATTTTATCGTATTGAGCAGTGGCAATACATCACCAAGGGGGAAATGGGACAATACTTTGGGGTTATACTGATTTCTTGAGTGTAGTAATCAACCGATTTTTTTCCCGATGAGATATGACAATGATATGAGTTTTTTTATTGGCATTGAAAACCAGGCCATAGTTTTTTATTATTGCATTTTCAGTGACCTACCATCGCCTATCATTGATTCTGCAGGGCACAACATTTTTGTAGGGTTTATTCGAAAGAATCTCCATGAATTCAAATTATATTAGGAAATCAAACATTTTATACGTTCTGATTCACTTGAGGAAATATTCAGCGCTCCATCAAATGGAAGAGTGATGATGTGCTATGGCCTGAATGGGACTTTTGTGGTTTCACTTAAGTGAGGAGGAAAATAATAGAGCTAGGATGTTAACATATCTGTTTCATCGGCTTGCCATTGACAACCATAAAAATTATACCATTTCTTCACATATTCTTCCTTGAAAAATTTTCCCAAAAAACTTTTACTATGACCTAGAAACCAAAGCGGATAAAATATGGATGTTCACATTCCAAAACTAACGAAAGAATTATTTATGATGCATTGTAGTTTTAGTCATGCCGCACCGTGGTCGAATCTGTCATTCTAGCAGGACAAAAATAACTGAGATGAAAGATATTGTCGTGCATATTGATTAATATAAATTAATCAGGCTATATATAGATAATTGCCACCTCAAGACTGAAACAGAGTGATTTCATACAAGATTTTGATAGGTTAGAAAATATCAGAATTATTTATCTTCCTTATGTTGTACAACGGGAGACCTGGACTTGATTTCACATTCCAGATATGTTCAGAAAATATTCCATACACTACAAGGCTCATCAATTTGAATGAAAACTCTTTCTTAGGCTAAAAAAACGCTGGTTATCGCCGACTAACAACTTCCAAATAGCCGCATATATCTCCAAAATGATCATTATCGAAAGCACTTAAAAAATTTATTACCTCATATAGCAGTAATGATATCGAGGATATATTAGTAACACATTTATTATATGAATAATCAATTCAATGTGGATCAATAAATCTATGATTTACAGCGAGGTGCAGCAGATTTTATGACTTCATGCATTGACATAAGAATCCGTCACGAGAAATTATTCAATTCAAAAGAGTTTTGTTATTGGGTATTGAAGTAATAATAATGAGGAATTCGAAATGGGTGGGGTATTTTTCAATAAAACGGCAATGAATATTTGTCTCGTATTTAGTCATCCAGCTTGAGGATTTACGCAATAAACCTATTGAAATATTTCAGATGACAAAACTACGGATTTTATTCTTTCCTGCCTGGACCACTACATATATATATATATATATATATATATATATATACAGTGTGACTCATTTAAAATGGAACCACCCCTGTAGAATACGCATTTTTCAGTCAATCTCAAAAATATTTTTTTTGAATACTAAGCAGCAAAAACTATATCTTGACACAAATTTTCATAACTTAAGTTCCATTTCCATGGCACTCTATGGTTCTTTTTCTTTGTCAAAAACGGCAAAAGTTTATTAGGCAATTTTTGTTCCGAAATTTGACTACACCACTGGATTTGTAGTCGTTATAAATGAAAACCATGAGAATTTCATAAAAAAATATTGGTTAACAACGAAGTTACAAACACATTAATTTTGGAAACAAAGTATTTGATTATAATTTTTATTTAGATTAAAGACATATTTGAAATCTGGCAACACTGCCGATACAAAGTAGAACACCATTGAATTTGTACAGCGAAAATCCGAAGTCAATAGCTCATTCCGTTCTAGAGTTATAACTCCTGAAAGCATGGTAATGTGAGCGATTTGTGGTGTACTAAATCACAGCCTACTATTGATTTAGTACAATACCTATGCCTAATGTATTAGTTCAGCTTACCTCAAATTATTGATACCTTCTCTAAAAGCTTGTTTTTAGTTGAGTTCTGCAGAATTTAACAGGGACATTTTTTGTCCTGCTTTCTGTTTTATTATTGAATAAATAATTTTGATTCTTTAAAACTTGATTCGGTTCATTTTGTTTTTATAGGCTATGGAAGACTGCATAACTTGAAAATGAATTTTTAATTTTCTGTTATTTTTCAATACACTTATAACCTAAACTTAAATGAATGATTTTAAGGAAATATAATTTACAAATCCAGTGGCGTAGTCAGATTTTTATTACAAAATCGCTTCCACCACAAATCGCCGTACTTTCAGGAGATATAACTGTAGAACGGAATGAGCTATTGACTTCGGATTTTCGCTGTACAAATTCACTGGTGTTCTATTTTGTATCGGCTGTGTTGCCAGATTTTAAATATGTCTATAATCTAAATAAAAATTATAATCAAATACTTTGTTTCCAAAATTAAAGTTGTTGTAACTTCGTTGTTAACTAATATTTTTTTATGAAATTTTCATGGTTTCCATTTATAACGACTACAAATCCAGTGGTGTAGTCAAATTTCAAAACAAAATTGACCAATAAACTTTTGCCGTTTTTGACGAAGAAAAAAAACCATATAGTGCCTTGGAAATGAAACTAAAGTTATGAAAATTTGTGTCATGATACAGTTTCTGATGTTCAATAGTCGAAAAAAATTTTTTGAGAATGACTGAAAAATGCGTATTCTACAGGGGTGGTTCCATTTTAAATGGGTCACACTGTGTATATATATATATATATAAATATATATATATAAATATATATATATATATATATATATATATATATATATATATATATATGGGAATTAGTGGAAAGCAGTCAATGGTATACCAATTGATACGATTTCTTCGTTTTTATGTCGAGCTTTCGAAAAAAATTATTTTCTTCAAGGCATAACTAAAAGTTAATACATAAATATGCGATGGTATTACATAATCGGAGGACACTTACTAACATGAAATTCAGATTAAAAATGTATACACATAAAGAAACATCGGTGTTACAATTCAAGATGACAACAAATTATGATTACTTAGTCACATTTCTAAATAATCAGAATACGAAATGAAAGAGATACAGAGTGAAAATATAAAATGTAAAAGCATGTAGAAATATAAAAAATAATCATTTCAGAGAGGACTAGGTGATATATTTTCTTTATATTTTTTTCAATAGATATGTATATATTGTACTGTGGTCATTGATATCTGTTATTTTTTCATTGTTTTTTCATTATTGTTTATATGAATCATTTCAAGAAAGAGATGCTTATTGAGATTTTGTTCATCATCAAGAATTTTGGCATTATTATAGTCAATCACATCTTGTTCACATTATCAAACAAATAAAAAAATAACTTCATTTTTATCCTGGATTTCTCAATTCACAGAAAAATCTTTCTATTCAATGTTCAATTGAGAATGTTTCCCTTTTCATCACAAATTTCTTCTGCAGTCACTTTTGTGAGAGGTTATTCTTTCTTTGAGCATTCTACTTGTCTGACCAATGTATACTTCATCACAGCTGCTTCAAGGAATTTCATAAATTATATTGGATTTATTTTTGATTGGTACAGGTGTTTCAAATTTTGAGTGTATTGGTGATATAGTTTTCAAACTGGTTTAGCTATTTCAACATTGTCTTCATTTTTGAACAATTGTGTCAAATTATCTATTTGTGGTAGAGGTTCATAACTTGCAATTCGATCAGTTCTTGTTCAATGGTTTGAATTTAAAATATAAATAGAGGAGCTAAATAGAATTTTATTGATTAATGATTTCGGATATGAATTTTCTAAAAGAATGTGTAATGTTCGGGTTGAACCGCGTCTGGAAATTTGAGAATTTCGACGTTTCGGCTCCCAATTCGAAACCATTTTCAAGAAAGCTAAAAAAAAATTTAAATTAAAAATATTAATAACGTTAAGGAAATGAAGTGATTTTCACACTGATGTCTCAATCTGCTTAGTCCTCAGAGATATTCACTCAGGATTTTGTGACTTAATGCCGGGGTCTCAATCTGTCGACCCCCCAGGTCTCGATACTATAGTGATAGTGCTCAATCTACCAACTCCTTAGAGAATTGAGAACTGAAGAATATAAAGCCACGCTGGACATTGAAATTCATCAAGTAGATTTTGTAAAAGGATATTAGCTCAAAAGAAAAATCGACGAAGGTAGGAAAAATCTCGTAGTGAGCACAATTCGAGTGCAATTTTGAAAGAAAATACAGGGTGTCACCAAATAAGTGCGAAAGTTTTCAAGGGGTGATTCTTTGTCGAAAATTAAAGCGGGTCTTTCATGTAAACAAAAACTCGTAGGCCTTTCCTTGAGAAAAAAGATTTTTTTTTTAAATTGCTGAAGAGTTGAAGAAATGGCATTTTGTTGGCATGTTCTACCAATAAAAAAGCATGCATTTTGTTGTTGTTGTGATCTTTTAAAGGGGTGAAACATGCAACCCCTATTCCATTTTTTACCAGAACTTTTTAACGAAACACAATTTCTCAATTCAAAAATATGCGTTGGAAAGGAAGATTCATTGCAAAACTTCTATAACTCCTGTGTTGTATCCGTGAAAGCAATAGTTTCCCAATAAAAAAATAAAATACAACATTCTGCATGAACGGATCTTCTGTAAATCGAATCGAAAAAATCTAGTAGGTGGCTGTCACGTTTTGGTTGCACAACTTGTTTCGTTAAAAAGTTCTGGTAAAAAATATACGGGTCGAAAAGAGAACCTCCTCCTTTTTGGTTTCGTCGGTTAAAAAATGGAATAGGGGTTGCATGTTACACCCCTTGAAAAGATCACAACAAAATTAAAAAAATATTCATAGGTAGCTTTTTTATTGGTAGAGCATGACCACAAAATGGAATTTCTTCAACTATTCAGCAATTTCAAGAAAAAAAAATAAACAATTTTTTTTCTCATTTTTGGAAGCGGGTAATTTTTCACTGAAAGGCCTAAGAGCTTTTGTTTACATGAAAAAACCCCTTCAATTTTCAACAAGGAACCATCCCCTATAAACTTTTGCACTTATTTGGTAACACCTTGTATGTCGAGCTCTGGAAATTTTTAAATATCGTGAGATGAAGTGAGGAATTCTTATAGATATGCTACCGACTCTTATCATCAAATGAAATGTATTTGCAATAACAATACGATCACTCTCAGGGCAGCGTTGAGTATCATTATTTGGGATGGAATTTGAATATCTTTAATTTTTTTTGATTTTATAACAAATTCTAATATAGTCAAATTCTTATATAGTCTGATATAAGTATGAGTATATATGAACGAACCTCAACGTGTAATATAAATTTGTATATAAAGATATGGATCCTTACCACATCAACCATTCTCAAGAAAGGAAAAAGAGAATAAACTTATAAATAGAATTAGTATCGATTTCAGCAGGAGTTCCAATTATTCATATTTTCATTGTAAACAATATATTAATATGTATACCATTCATTTTATCTACCTTATGAAAATCCTGAATTATTCCAAGGAGCTGCACAAAACAAGCACCTTGAGTGCTTAGGTGAACCCTTGGGGTAATAAAGGATAACCGTCATAAATTGTATGTATACAAATATCTTGTTATTATGGTTTACGAATAAATTGAATTGAATTGAAATTGAATACTCATTTGTATTACATACTTTACTCATTGACAGGTGTATTTCTTTATATGAACCAACCACAAAAAGTTGTAAGGATAGAAGAGTTTTGGCTTCCTGGGAAACCGGAAATGAATTATTAAAAATGTGGAGATTACTCATTTTCGATCATGTTTGTTTCACTTTAACCATAAAAGTCCGAGAGTGGACCACAATAATCACACATTATCTCTATGAATAATATCAAACTGAATAGGTTGAATTGAGTTTTGCAGTCAAAAGACGCAGTAGTTTATTTGGTACGAAGGCGTAGAAGTGCCACACTTTTTTTTATTTTACAATTCCGACTTACAAGTCGGAATTCCGACTTGTATCTCGGAATTCCGACTTGTATCTCGGAATTCCGACTTGGGTCAAATAAATGGATACCAAAAAACAGACCCATTCAGTGATCAGCAAGGTCCCCAGACTTCACTTCCCTAGATTTCTATCGCTGGGGATATGATAAAGGAGAGGTCTAACGCGAGAAACCAACGACACCAGAAGATAGAATTAGGGAAATTTTTCGCTCTATTACAAGATCAACTTCAGTTGATGTCCAAAGATAGCTCAAAATGGGAGATTGTTCGAACATCTCCTGTGAATTTACGCTTTTTTGAATTATATGAGTTTACTTTGTTACCTCTTTTGTCCAGCATTGAATAAAAAATCGTTATTGCTGTTATGATGACTTTTTCATACTTTCCTTAAGAATAAGATACATTTGGGATGGAAATTAAGTAGGCAAACACTACTTTTTCTGCAAACACATAATGGTATAGCCTTATTTATATTTATAAAAACTGAGAGAAAAGTGATCCCGAGTTTGGTTACCCCTGTATGGAGAAAGAGCTATTCGGCAAAATTATGAATAGGAAATGAAAATACACTATTTTCAAGAATATTGTGTGAAAAAATTCTCTTATTGCAAATTATTGATTTTTATATATTTGGTGTCGAATGAATCCATTTTGTAACAAAAATTACAACATAACTCCCGAATCACCTGGTATAAACCCATACCACCTTTTTTGAGAAACTCTCTTCCAAAGGGATTCAATCGAGTGAAAATGTATAGGATATTTCATTTAAAAAAACACAACTTTGATGAGTCTCACGTTTATCGAACATCCTGTATGTTGGAAGTTATTTTTGAAACATAGCTTCCATTGCTTTCTACAACTTTTATTTGAGTAATTTATTCTTATCTCAAATAGGGAAGCAGCTATCGTCCACCCACGTTGTTACATTCTATATATATATTATATATATATATATATATATATATATATCTATATATGTATATTTATATAAATTATATATATATATATATGTTATAATAATTTCATTTGTATCTCGGAATTCCGACTTGTATCTCGGAATTCCGACTTGTAAGTCGGAATTCCGACTTGTATGTCGGAATTCCGACTTGTATCTCGGAATTCCGACTTGTTAGTCGGAATTCCGACTTGTAAGTCGGAATTCCGACTTGTATCTCGGAATTCCGACTTGTAAGTCGGAATTGTAAAATAAAAAAAAGTGTGGCACTTCTACGCCTTCGTAATTTGGCGCCCTATTTCATAATATTCAATCGTTCTCTTGTTTTCTTCTGTATTCGTTTAGCAAAATAAATACTTATCTCGCCTCAAATAACCCTTTTTCTTGTTTCGTATTGTCTTGATTTATCAATTAGAAATCTCAAATTGCTCCAAAAAGATAATTCGAAACAAGAACCTCAACATTATCTCCGATATTCGAAACGAATAGTAAAAAATGTTTTTTTTTAAACAAGCTTTTATACAAATGCACTGAAAAGGAAAAAATCATTCGTTTAATTGTTTGACCTAGATTATTCTGCGAGTAGCAAAATCTTGCCACTAGAAAAACTGAAATACATATATTTTGCTATCGCGGAATCGTTATTGAGCTATGATATAATAGGGTGGGGCGGAGCTTGCAAGTCTCTGGTGGAACCCCTGCTAGTCATTCAAAAAAGGATTCAAACTCTATCGATACAGATCCGACCATCTCTAGGAAGATTTGAAAATACTAGATATCACACAAATATATGTGAAGTCAGTGCTGATGTTCATCTTCTCAAATAAATCATCTTACCTAGATGAACCTGACCATTCATATAATGCGCGAAGTATGAGAATAAAGAATGCTTATCTGCCGAGAACCAACAAAGCGTTAGGGCAACGATATATGTTACATATAATGCACCTTCCGGAAAATATAAGATGCATTAAATCGGAACTGTTTTATAAAAAGACTTTGAAAAAAATGGTTCTTGCAACGAGGGAGTTTCGTTCAATTATTCATTAAATGATAAAATAAAATAAATTCAAATCATCCTACCACATACCTTATTCATTTTATTCTACATCTTATTTGTATTTATTTGTTGAACCCCATTGCATAGATTCAATACAATTTACAATTTATAATTACAATTAACAATTAACAGTTTCAGTAAACAATTTACAATAATAACATGATTACCATGTTTACAATTTTCGGTCCATTAGTCTTGTTTCTGGGATAATCCAATAATTTTCTGACATACATTTATACAATCTATTGTATGCACCTAGGTGTTACAACACCTGTATGTGCCTTAAGATTGCATACGGAGCACATAGTTAGTTAATTGAATTGCAATCATAAACTTAACTTACCATAAAATAAATATGTGATTAAGATATAAAATTTATAGCCAATATAAATTAAAATTTGAAATATTTTATTACTGATGTTGAGAGGTATTAGAGGATATTTCTGAATGTTTCGAGGTATTGATTATGTATATCACGTATATAGTTGAAGGAACATACTTATAAGTTAGGAAATAAATCAGCAATTTGAATATTGCACATAAATTCATAAAAGCAACTAAACATAAACCTCTTCATAGATAGTTTTTCCCAAGACTGCATGGTGCTACTGTTTATTTACTTGGTATTTATACATAATATCTCCTGGAAACTTTTTTGATCGTTACCTAGTAAATAAACATATATTATTATTATATATTATTATTCAGAGTACCTATTTTATAGTCGCGGCAAGCTTTTGAATCTGCTACTCACAGAATAAACTGGATCGAACAGTTAAAGGAATTATATTTTCCTTTTTAGTGCATTTGTATAAAAGCTTGTATTATTTTTTTTTTCAATAATTTTTATTCATCTCCGATCCCAAAAAAACCACATACCAATTTTGAGTGGTATATATAATAACAAAACACGTGTCCATCTTGGAGCCACCATCTTGAATTCATGAATTTTGACGGAAATATAATGATGTTCGACCCCAAAAAGTCCCACACACCACACACACCACACCCACACTCGTCGCCATCTTGGAGCTGTCATCTTGAATTCGTGGATTTTGACAAAAAAATCATGATCGACGACAATTTTTATTGGCGTCAGGCTATAACCACAATACTCGTCGATATTGGAGCCGCCATTTATAATTTTATAATTTTGACAAAAAAAATGTGCTCTCTTTTTCCGAAAACCCGCACATACCAATGTTGAACAGAATCGGACCATAATCACAAAACTCGTCCGCCATATTCGAGTCGATTTTTTTTTCCAGCAAAAATTCCATAATGAATTGTCACTGGAATTATGAACACCTGACAGATTTCATGTAAATGGAACAACTAAAAGTGGGTAAAAATTTACTGGCAAGATTTGAACTAAACATATATACATACAAATGTGAAGTTAAATAATAGCTTGTAAAATATCTTTACGATTTAAACAAAGTCATCACAACGAATAATTTTATTCCTTTTCTAGTTCTTTTTTATGGGATATTTGGAGTCGTTATGAAAGTGTACAATAGAATTGAAATACTTCACATTTTTGTACCTCACTGCAAATTAAATTGCACTATTTTGGGTAAGAATCCTTTTTAAGGTATTTTTAATAGCATTTTCAACTGTGATGTTACAACTATCTAGTTTCTGTGATGACTGTTGATATAAAAAAGTGGCAATCATTTTGCCCGTCATAACTCATAATTAAGCTTGTTCGCTGAATTCGGTAGCAAACGCGAAAATTATTCAACAAATTCGGTATAATTCAGAGTTGCGAATCAAGTTTCTCGGGAATAGCAATCAAGCTCATTAAAATAATTATAGAGAAAAAATGTTTGTCACCTCACGGTTTCATCGCCCTGCTAGACAATGATTTTGAGAGTGCTTTTTTTGTTGTGACATTCTTCAGAGGTTTCTATAAATATTCTGGGTTTTTCAACACTAGACGAAATATCAAAAAAAAAACTCAATAATTATAAGGTAAGTCATTTTAATATGGTTTTTTTGGTTATTACATAACAGCCAATTGAACCGTCGGGACATCAAAAGTATATTGAATTTACTCAATGCATATCATGGATATTCGTACTAATTCGTACACATGGGAGAATACTGAATGGCGAACAGCTACCAGTAGGTAATCAACAGATTTTTGTAAAGGTCAACATCTATTGGGAATTCAAAATCAGATGCCAGTGCCAGAGTGGCGAAAATGCAAACCAGACATAAGAACATTGTTTGTCTGTTTTCTTAGAGGCTATACACTTGTTTTGAGTTTTTCTTAAAATATTTTCATTTTGTATTCGCTTCCAGTTTTTTTCGTGTGGTGTTATTCATTTCAGGATTCTAGTGAAGTGGTGTATTTGAATTTTGAGACATCATTTGCAAAAACTCCCTTTGAAGGAGACATCTGGAGTTATTATTATTGATGAAGCCAACAAGATACAGTTTTTTTTATTTCATCTAAAAAAACTAGATGGTGTGAAAATGTGTCCTTATTGTTGTGAATGTTGAAAGTTTTAGCACAGATTGTCATTTCTAAGGATTTCAAGTTGGCAATGCTCCATCACTAGTTGGTAAGACAATAAGTCGTGTCTTTCATTCAGTAAATACGAAATTCATAACACTTATCTCCTAGATATACATGTATAGTCACTCTTCTTCCATACTGTATCAATAATCTTCGGTATGTTGGATAATATCTCTTTTTTTCCCTCAACTCTCTTTTCTTTCTTCTCAACTCTCTTTGAAGGTTACCTTTTCACGTTTTTTCTGGCCACCGACGATATGGGAATATAAGATTCTTCAAAGGATATCGTGATATTTTCGTAAATAATAAATGAACATCGGCACGGTCAGCTAGTGAATAAAAAGTAAAAAGCAATTATGAAAGATGCCAAATAAAATTTCATTTATTTTACAGCATTCTGAAGTAGCCATAAAATGAATAAGAAGGTGATTGAATCTCCCTGATTCTTGGTATTTTACGACGGAATCCGCAATAAAATCTCCAGGTGGATAAATTTTTTTCCGGGATTTCATTACTCGCTCGCTGGATTAAAATGGTACCATTATACGACTTCCGTCAACTATCGATATAGCGGTCCCTTAGTATGTATGGCATTGATTTAAATATTTCATCGCAATTGCTTGGCAATCAACTAACTTGAAGAACCCCGCACTTTAATCACAAGGTTGTTGCAATAATATTTTGACATATACAAATATTAGTTTTTCATGATATCAGCTTTCATTTGATACATCACCTGTTCACTGGTGATGACAGTGTCGCTGTTGCTAGCGGTAACTCCTTCAACTGCTATTTTGATAGCTATTCACAATTGCCAATATCTATGGTCAAATGCGTCAACAGGAAGCAAGGACCATGAACCTAGAGGGAGAATGGCCATCTAGCGTGAAAATTTAAAGATGTTGAGCGCAAATGACTATTTTGGTGGCTATTTCCACCCATTATATTACTTGTTCTTATATTAGATTCAAAATATTCGCCACTAAAAACAAATATCCAGGAATAATTAGAAAACGTGTGGTATTTGGTGAATAAATTTTACATCGATATCATGGATACACTTAAAAAACGAGTAAATATTACTGAAATGAACGTTATGAAGAAGTCCTTAATTTTCCAACTAATCACCTCAAAATAGCTCAATACCGATTTATAGTTTTTGGGCTATCTTATTTTACTATCGAACATGGTGAAAATTCAGTTCCAGCTAATAAAGTTCGTCCAAGCATTTGTGTTGAATAATATCAAACAAGAATCTATAAAAGGCATATCTAAGGTTCTGATTCAATAAAAAAATGCAAAGTTTTATCAAATCTCTTTTTCTGAATCAACCTCATGTGATTATTATCATGCTCGAGTAAGATTTTGTGAACAGGATGTTCATAAAATCACATGTGGAATCGTCTGCGACTGAAAGATAAACTTTAGTCATTATATATCTTCCATCGTTCAAGATAACCTCTTGAACGATGGAACATAGTGGCTAAAGTTTATCTTTCAGTCGCAGATGATTCCACATCTGATGTTATGAATATCTTGTTCATATTTTCAAACAAATCAATCTATCATTTCCCGTGACAGGTTTCGAAAAATGTCTCTCCCAAAGAAATGTTTCTAACTTTTTTCCATCTTTGCAAAATGGGATTGCTTCTAGAAGATGTGTTTCCCATTTCTTTTGGTCTTCCTGATCATCGTGGAAGCGTGAAATAGATTTTCGTCGACAAAAATGTATTGCGTCAATGTTACAAATGATTTCTAGTGAGTACTCCTTTTTGGAAAACATTCTTCTCGTCCTCATTCATCTATATGAGTTCTTAATTAAGACTGGAATAGAAAATTAAATAACTAACTGAATAAAAATGCAAATTTTCAATTTCAGATTTTTCTTTTGAGTTAGGGTCCTTTCAGAATATCTATCAGATATAGTTTGAAGTCCAGCGTGGTTTTAGCTAGGGAACTAGTTGGACATTCACAAAAAATAACTTAATTTTTATCGTGGATTTTTCAATTCACAGAAAAAAAATTCTATTCAATATTCAATTGAGAATGTTTCCATTTTCAATTTCACATAGGTTAATCTATCAATTAAAAATAAATCCGATGGCTCGGCCAGTCGATAAGCTAGATTTCAGAATGTAATTATTGATTCTGATATTGCCAATCTAATAATCAAGTTAACAAATCATGTATCAGAAAAATGTGATATATTTTCATTCTCATCAAAAACAAAAGCAGCATTTCTAATTTTGTATAAACCTTGAACTCTACGATAAAAAGTTGGAGGAGTCAAGTCTCCCTACGCTTCATGTTCCGTAATCTGACTCAAATCAGAAGGAAGAAGTAATTCCATGGACCTATAAACATATCAAAACATTCGAAATCAAGATCCAAATCACTTCTGAAAGCTAAAACTATTGAACAAAAGCACAAAAATATTTAGACAGTACTTACTGGAGTTTCAATTTCAATATCGTTTCGAAAACTGAAAACTACCTCAAATGAAAGAAGAATATAGGTCAAACAAAAAATATAAATTTTGTTTCATTCTCTCGCTGAATAGGCCTTATTTTCATGTCTAGAAATTTCGTTAGCTTGATTGATGGCAATTTCAGAATCAATGGATTCATGCAGAAATCTACCTTATCGACTGGCCACGCTATCGGTTATCTTTGGAAGTTGTGTTGTGCAGACGGTCTCAATACCTAGTATTAATTTGGAAATCTACCTAAAATACCCAAAAATGTTCGCGTTGTGAAGTGGTTTTATTTGAGCGGCAATGGATTTGCTAAAGATCATTTTTTCTTCAGATCCCATAATTTGTTTTTCAAGACCACCTTTACACCTCCTAATAGTAATATCCAAGTCAAACACTCCAATTGTTTTTGGTACTTTATGTAGATAAAAAATGTTTTTCGATAGGTACTTGTGTCTGAATATGGAAATGATAACTAAAAGCATAAAAACCTTGAACCAATCTCTACCAATATCTACAGTTTCTTCATTTGCTAAGTGTAATTGTGAGTTCCATCACGGGTCCTAGCGGAATTTGAAGCTGCACTTCTTAATGAAATTTTATAATTTGGGTATAACGGATACGTTCAGTTAAACAACCGTTATTGCAGTTATACCACTGAATAATAAGTAGTAACTATTTATTTTTTATCTGAGAACAAATTGGAAAACTTCTGTGTATCCATCACTATCCAAATGTTATTAAAATCCTTCCTGAGTGATATGAAATCATTTGTCGTCTATGGAAGATATTCAGTCATTCAATTCAGAAACTCAATCGGAGGTACCGCAAGGATATTATCTGGGGCCGCTTCGGTTTCTTCTATTAATTAATGATAATAAGTTTGTGGTCACCTTTACTCTAAAGTAGTTTAAAACGTTGCTCCGTAGAAATGACCAAACAACTCGAGTTTTAGTACGCCGAAATTTTCCAAAAATAGATGTACCTGTGAGTAAAAACCACTTCAACACACTATACCACATTCAAAGCTGTACATGTAACATAGCTCATACTAAATCCCAAAGGTTCACGTATAAAGAAAATGTAAACAAACCATTTCGTCAACAAAAACGCTGGCACCGATAGCTTCGCCAGACAGAAGACTGAAGTTAGCCACACACCCATTCACTCCGAACTATGAACTCCCCTAACATCGAAACAAAACGAATAGTTGAAGGAATTCAACAAAATAGATTGAAATTAAAGAATGCAATTGATGCCAATGAAGCCCGAATACAACTCAGAATAGAAGAATCCTACGAAAGAATAAGACTACTAGAAGCGGAAAACTCCCTTTTGAAACATAATATTGAGAAACTGGAACGCCAACAGAAAACAGGAAATATTGTGATATTCGGTATAAATAAAGAACGCCACGAAGTTACCTTCGAACTCATACGAGAAGAGCTGAAATCTTTACTACAAATAGAACTATCGTTGAACCAAGTTGAGGATATATACTGTCTGGGTTCGAGAAAAAACTGCCTTGTAAAAATTGAATTTGTATCGAACCTGACAAAAAAACAAATATTCGCAAACTGCAAAAAGTTAAGAGGAACCGGGGTCACAATTTCCCAACAAAGGGAATCATTTCTCAACAAAGGGAAGAATTGAGAGTGCTGAAAAGACATCTCCAAACCCACAAACAGAATAAAATCAAAATCTCTTTCATAAAAGGAAATACATTGGTGGTTGACAAAGTAGAATACACAGTAAGTGAGGTGCAGAATCCTCCAAACCGAAGAGTGTCCCATCAACTCCTACTCAACTACTTCTTCGCGAATCACACGAAGAATAAATCGACCAATCCCCCCACTCCGACCCCAAAAGCGAGTGGAGCAAACAGAAAACAACCGCCGAAATTTTCCATCGGACAAAATCTAGAAAAAATCAAAACTAGGTTTACCAGTGAAAAAAAAAGCAAATAACAGCTATCCATTCTATTTATTTTGAATTGTTGCGGCCGATTCTTGAATCATTTTCACTAAACTAGGCTTACAAAACCTCGACACGTGTTTCTCTATACAGGTGAAGATGATCATCTCCAACTGAGTGAGTGTTTCTGTTAACTTTATCTATCTCTTTGTGACTTGTGTATTTGCAATTAATAAACAACGTAATATAGTTGATACAGTGTTGCGGACACCCTATAAAAACAGGACAATCATTATTACGGACTCTTGAAAACCGTCTAGCCAGTTTTTGATAATAAGTTTTAATTTTATGCTATGTAATTTAGCTGTTGAGGAGTAAAAACCATAATTAGATTTATTACATGGTCTAATAGATTCTAGGAAGGTGTTTCCATCACCCGATGATTAGCTATAATCATTTTTGATGTTTATGACTTCATTTGGAAAAGTTTGCATGCGGAAAGAGGTTGAATCTGATACATTGCAGTACGTTTAATGTTATTTCATATGACAACCACCGTTACGTGAGTATACAGTTTGCAGGAAAAACCAACGTCTATATTACTTTTTGATTCATTTTAAATGAGCGGTTGAGTAATTCTAAGGAATATATATATATAGTTTTATGTTGTTGCTGCGAATTTAATTTACACACCACGTCTTCATTATGAAAGCCATTTTCCAATTCATATAAACAGTATTTCAATTATTAACGAGATCAGAGAAAGAAGTCGTCTATCTTGGTGTCACCTTTTCTTCCTCTTCTCTTTTTTGGTAAAAAAACGCATGTCTCTATTATATAATTAATTTGTGTTTCGAAAATGGAAATATACCATATTCATGGAAATAATATGGTTACGCCTGTCTCCAAAGAAATAGAAATGAAATGGATAACTATGGTCACATCTCAGTGATCAATACTTTTACAATTGAAAAGTCTTATTGAGTTTATCAACAGACATCATGTGGTAACAGAACGACAATTCGGTTTTATAAATATCTCCAGCACAGAAAATGCCATGTAAATTTCATGGAACAAACAGTGACCCTGGATAATCTGAATGCCTAGGAGTCTCTGTTGATCCAGCAAAGACTTTCTAGACCGTGTCAAATGACATTTTGTTGATTAAACTCTTCATATATGGAATCAAGGGCATACATCAGAGATGCGGTAGGATTCATTTCAACGTACACAGAAAGTTGAAATTGGAAAACAGCTTAGTATGTCACTAAATATATCTGTGGGTCTTGCACAGGGAACAGGTTTGGGCCCAATTCTGTTCCTAGTGTATATCAACGCTTTATCTAAAATGAATGATTTCAATGGTCATTTTGTTCATTACGTTGATGACACAGGCCTTATTTCCATAGTACAGAAGCAAAGTTAAAAAAAATTGATTTAATAATGATTTACTGAGTTTGATTGTGAGGAATACAAAATTCAAAACATTTTCTCTGAATTCTTGTGATCAACTCCGTAATAATATTCTCAGTATACACAAGCCAACTTGTACAAAAATTACATTAGGTAACCATTTAACAAAATAAAAAACAACGTCGATAAAGCATTTGGGTATTGGGAAAACATGCTAATTTCATATAACTCTCTAGCATAATCTATACTTCCATAGTGTATTATTGTGGGGGGGAGTGCTTTGATTGCTTTCAAACAACTGATTATATTGAAGACACATACGCTTTTCCACAAGGAAACCAAAATATTCAACGTTAGATCCCTATAAAGCTATCAGTGTTTGATATGGATGTTCTCTATATTTATGCGTATAAATATAGTCATTTCATAGTAAACACAACCAGATCGACTAAAAATTTACTAATCAAAACTCCACTTTTCAAAAAGAGCCATACACAGAGATTCTTTTTCCTTTTTGGACCAAAGCTATACAATTTACCTGCCATATCTTTGAAAAATATGAATTCAACATATTCTTAAACAGAAAGGGTAACTGAATACTGACCAATCGAGTTGAAATTTGGTTTCTCTGTAAAGTTTTTTTCCCGAACGCTATAATTAGTTTTTGGCTGTCATCTGTCAAATGGAAGTATCACTATTAAAAAACGTCAGAAACTATATCGTACGGAACTCGACTGCAATATGTCATTTGAATGCCATTGAAAAACTGTATCCAGAACTGTCAAACTTATTTCTCCAACTGAATGTCAAAAATAAAAAAAACAAGTTTCAAAACTTTGCCATTCAATTATTCAAAATATATTCGATGGATCAGAACTAAATTCGACAGGGAGCAATACGAAAAAAAAGTAAATGAAGTCTGCAGTTGGAGCTTTCCACCTTTTCCTAGTCTGGCACTACGAATGTTTAATTTTTCTCCTGTCCGTACCCATTCGAGAAGTCCGCTCACCCGGGCTTTGAATAGGACGACCCGCGTTTGGTGTGGGACCACTCAATTGACTGTTGTCAAATATCCCACCGATCAAATTTACTTCGTACAGCCCTAAAAATGTTTCATCAATGTTTTATTTCCAAATAATTCTTCCACTGTATTATATGTTACACATATTCCTTGTCAAACATTATCTCAATAACTATTTGTCAACTAAGGAATATTTAAACCTATTCTTGAAAGTATCTATCCAAGTGGGCGAAAAAAAATTTACAAAACAGGCATCCACATGCCTAGGTGTATTTTGCATACGAATATTTATTATTATATATTCATTCAAGTTTAAGTATTCATATTCTATATTATATGAAGATTTTATGATCATATTATTTATTTATACATACATGATGAAAATGAAGAACATACGAAAATTTCAGAAATTTAATGTTGATTGGAATATCATTACAATAGTGGTATCCATACTCAAAAATAAACAACTTGCACCACTGAATATGAGGTGATTAATACTATGTACCGTTAATCATCACATTATTACAATGTATAAATTTATGGTTCAATAGCCAATAGTGATTACATCGAACTGAAATTGATCGCCTCATAACAGTGAAATAAATAAATGCATCATAAAATTGATATCTCGTTATTTCAATATAATTAATAGGGAAAGAAAATATAAGCGAGTATTCTGGATTTTTTCGTAATGATAGGAAATAATAATTCATCATTAAATTAATATTGACAGAATACTTACCAGCAAGAAACGATTGTGATGGATAGAAAGACGCACACCTGACTGTTGTGAGGAGGGCTCAGTTTTTTTTCACCAAAGAGTCAATTCAAACGTCGGATATTAAATTTATTATTGTGTCGCCAAGTACTAGTATCAGCCCGAAGTTTTAACTCTAAAACAAGGCATTTATTTTCTGAGGCTTATATTCATTGCATCCACATTGAAAATCGAAACAGAATTACTACAGCATAGTACTTGAAGATATCGAAGAGCCAATTGAAATATACCAAACTATTGGATTGTGTAGTGCAAAATCACTGCGTGAGCTGGTATGGTTTCGAACAGTGTTGCCAACCTTTACGAGATACCTCATCAAATGCTGGTATTTCAATTTTTGCTTCATGTTCTCAAGATGTCATAGTTTGCATTGTTGAGAGTTTGGAGGTGAGTACCTCAAAGAACTCAACAAATATTTTAAAACTCAAAATTCCAATCAAAAATGAAAGTGAATTGATGGAGACTTACCCAAGTTCAAAAATTAAAATCGACCACTGAAAAATCACGCACTTCCACCATTAGCAGGAAGACCAGAAGAATTAGGAAACACATTTTCTAGAAGATATTTCACTTCGCAATAAAGGAAAACGATTAGGAACAATTCTGAAAGTGACACTTTGAAATATGTATTTTTTTGGCAATTATAACCTGAAATAGAGTTATTTTTTGTGATATACCTAGCTACACAACTGCTTCCTGAAAGGAAAGGACGATTATAACTGGCATGGGGTGTGGCAGATTGAATTGTTCGAAAACCTGAGCGGGATGTTAATAAAATCAGATTTGCAAACATCTGCGACTGAAAGATGAACTTCAATCACTATCATCCATTGTTCATGATAACCTGTTGGGGGATATTTATGGATTTTTGTCAACAAAAATGACCTAGTGAATGCGATTCCACTCTTGCATCAATGTTACAAGTGATTTCTGGTGAGTACTCTTTTTTGGAAAACATTCTTCTTTACCGCATTCAACTATATGCGTTCTCAAATCAAATAACTATCTGAATGAGAAGGCACATTTTCCCTTTCAGACTTTTTTTTGAGTTAGGTTCCTTCCACATTATCTATTAGATGTAATTCAATGTCTAGTGTGACTTAAGCAAGGAAAGTAGTTGTTTTCTAGATATTACAAAAAAGTACCTAATTTTGAGCCTAAATTTTTGAATTTTCACAAAAATCTCTATTCAATATTGAATCGAGAATGTCAGCTGACCTTTTTTCCGGCTCCTCAATTCTCAAATTGATTTCGACCTCTTCTTATACACATTCAGACACTAGCATTGCATCTGTCTCATCCACTAGTTCCTCGTTTAACTCAGTCTTCATTTCTGGGTTTTCTTCCGCAACCGGGTTGTTGATCATGAAATCATTACTATTGGAGGATTCGTCATAGTTGATAAATTCCGTTTTAACGTTCTCTGATAAATGAGAAGATATATTTATATGAGTGTCTGATGTTTCGTCGAAATCTGATTATGAATCTTTCTGAAATAGAATAATTCATTATCTTTCAACAATATAATATCAATGGAATGAGCATTGATCAGATTTATCAACAATTCTTCATCTAGGAATATTCCTAATGGTTTCAAAATGAGAATCAAACTGTGCACTTTTTGTATTCGGACAAGAATTCTTGAAAGTTTTGGATTTGAACAAATTGGCAGGTACTCAATGATGAGTACTGATCAATAATGTTGTCCCATTAACAAATGACATATTGTAACTTACTCTAGGTATGCTTTATGATCGTAGTGGTGGGTTTTCCAGATGGATGCTTTGATAAGTACGTTCGATTTTCGATTCATTCCAACATTCACATTTAATTAAGGAGGTAAAGTGTTCGCGAGTGTGTGTCGATCCTTACAGCCTCGATAACTCAGTGGTGAGAGCGTATATCCGAAAAGCATAAGGTTGTGGGTTCGAGTCCCGCTTGAGATTGCGTTATTTCTTTGATTTAATAATCTGTCCAATATGCCACAAATTCCTTTTTCATAGCTTTGAACAACATTTGATTGTTGGTCCTGTGAAATAATTAACAACAATAATTAATAGCACAATAAGATGTAGCTTTAGCAAAATTTTACACATAATTCATAAACAGTATTCGAATCTCAGCATCTTACTTCCTAGAGAGAAGTTTGGTTACAAACATCCAGTGGATTTTCAGGAAGAACTATTTTAGTCCAATTCTCAAAAAAAATTACATTATACTACTAATGTTTTTTATCATAATGATGTTATCTCGTTTCGGACAAAATTTTTGTCTGTCCAAATACTCCTTGTACTCCAGGCCCAACTCCGTCTTCTTTCTTGGAACAATCTGTGTACTTAGGCCAACCAATAGAGATATTCTGCTCTATTGATTCTGTGACAAAAATACTACCAGGAAACCGACTGTGCCATGACCCCCTTAAGGTTTGATGGCGTGTAACTACTTCTGATTACGACAGAAAATTATGAAAATTTTACTGTGATTAGCACAATGTATTCACTTCAGCCAAGTCTTGTTTTGACGAATGAAATTTTAACTTGGCTGAAGATATGACAAAAAATCTGACATAATACAAAGGGATCATTTTGCCCTACTATGTGGGGGGAAATGATAACCTTGCGAGGGGTAATACGATCCCAGGGAAACATAATCGATACGTAAAAAAATAATACTAATATTCAACGTTATATTAAAATAAAAGTAAAACCAGGTTTTTATGGCCACAAAAAAAACATATTTATGTGAAATTGGCAACGAAAAATGGCACAAATGAAGAACTACAAAATAACTTAAAGAGTAAACATCAAATTTTTTTTAAAATGAGATTTCTGGACACACAAATCACATATGAAGTCATCAGGATCATCGTCTTCGACACCGGCACATTTATCATGAGCCCAGTTAAAGCACACTGAGCACCTGATCCAGCCCTCACCGGATAATGAATTTGAATAAGATTCCCCACAAAATATGCACTCTTCGTCATTAACTTCCTCATCGTCTTCTGAGGAGTCTTGATCAACTATATCTGTTCTCTTTAGCTTTTGTTTGCCTTCGGATTTCCTATTAGAACTTTTTGAACTCGGCTTAAATTTCCCTTTAATCTGGTAACCTTCCTGTCCTTTCTTCTTATCTAGTCTCATACGTTTCGCTTCTAATGCCTCCTCCTGTTTTTTCTTTTCTTCCTTTTTGTCTTTGTGTTTTTCTATGATATATCTGTAAAAAATAAAATAAATCCATAAACATTACATGTATTTGAGTAGGATTTCCGAAAAATTCAAGGGTACCTATGTACCGTTTAATATTTTATACGTTTACACTCTCTTGGCTATGCATCTTCATATACTTTATACTTCAATTTAAAATTCTAATGGGGGGTAAAACGATCCCTCGGATCATTTTACCCCATTAGTATGGGATCATTTTACCTCAAAGTGACCTTCTATAGTTAAACATAAATTAAAATCGCCCAAAATCATTAATGTTAATAACTAACAGTTATCAGTTCCTTCTATAGTGTCCAAGCTTTAAGGATATATAAACAACACTTACCTCAATACGTTCCCTGTTGGCAGAACAAACTCCATAAAACCGGGGTATTTTAGATGAAACTGCTGCTAACCGGTAAAAACTCAACACACACCTTATCTTGACGGCAGCTCACGCCAGACTGAGAGAATAGTGCTATCCCAGTTCAAAGTGAAGATTTTCAAGGTTATACATCTAATATAGAGTGTCGTGACATAGCACGTGCGGGTGATCATTTTACCCGCAGGTATCATTTTTACCGGGTCTCCCCTATATATTAAAACAAGCGCGCTGAGCCCGTTATGAATCTGCTGCTCTGCCCCCACACCTGAGCCGCTTTCATGCACTCGCCGGTGTCATGTTTGCAAGTATTTCTCACCTATTTCGCAGTATGTTAACGCAAAACGAGAATAGTCATTTTGTAGTTCTATATTTCAACTATCAAAATCTTTCAGAACTATTGAAATGGGATCACCTATGACGTATCCAGATCTGCTGCAATAAAGTGCATTGAAAAAATCAAATCGCAATTATGCCAAAACTGAGTTTTTCATACATAAATTACATATCAAACACTACTATGTAATGGAGAGACTGCTTCAAAACTCAAAAAATAGCGGTGTTAAGAATTTAAAAAAAACGCAGATTTTTCCGGTTTTTTTCCATTACTTACTGATAATTCGATCAAGTCGTGCCTGGGCTCATTTTCTTTGAATTTTGATTCTCTACAATTCTCAAAATTGCTTCATTAGTTTTCAAGTTACAAGTAAAAAACGATAAAAAAATGCTTTCAAATGTTTATAACAAATTAAGCAATGACAGTTGGGAGTGGGAAACATAACAGAATATAACTACGGACCGTCTTCCGTATGGTATAGTAGTGTTTTTGTCACGAAAAAATCTCTATTGATTGGTCTAACTATTGTGTGTTGGTTCTTTTGAGTTCAGGCGGGGATGTCATATGCGGCGGCTGCCCGTGAGAACCTCCCTACCTAGCCAGCTCAAATAAATTCCCCTCAAGACATTCTTTCCAGTTTTGATTAAACGAGAACGCTGTTTGCACAATTCGCTGAAGCTGCTACAATATTCTCAAATGGTTTCAAACCCAACTAATGAGTGAAAGGCAGCTTCTGAATTTCATTAAAGAAGTGAGTTGGAATTGTAACAGCCTTCAGAACAGAATTGAGTTTCTTGTAGAGAACAATATTGATGTTGCTTTTCTGCAAGAGACTCATCGTAATGGAGAAACTGTTAGATTTCCTTACTACAAAATACTTTGAAATGATCGACGTGGGCCTCCGGGTGGCGGCATTGCCATTTTGGTGAAATTTTGTCATTTGCATGTTCAGCTTGGCATTTTCAATGATGATACAGAAACAGTAGGCATTGTTTTCAACAGGAGGAGTGGTCCTATGCGTTTAATCAGAATACTTCCTGAGGCGCTCGATACACTTTTGATGAAAACAGATCAGCCTGTATTGGTCATGGGTGATCTGAACGCTAAACACACACAATGGAGTCGTGTTACCAATACGAATGGCAGGCGACTGTGACAACACTGTGACAGGTATGAAGACCAGGTATTGGCTCCAGATGAGCCGACGCTTTTGGTCACCTCCTACCCAATGTACTTGACATAACCCTGGCCAGGAACGTCACCTGGATCTGGGACATTCACGTTCTCTCCAAGCTTGGCTCTGATCACAACCCGGTGGTTTTATGACTAGGGGTGATCCACGGCCTTAAACATATCGTCTGTGTACAAAAGCGGATTGAGATTGATTCAGTTCACCCCTCGAGATATTTTACTGCGCTCCTGAAAGAATGGATTCTCCACTTGAGTTGGATGAGGCAGTGGCGCGTTACGAACTCACTATCAGAAATGCTTTGGAGGATTCTTCCCGGAGGGAACCGGCTCCTAAATTTCATGATGAATTCTCGCAGAGAATAAAAAATCAAATTCGGGAGAGAAACCATGCCAAGAGAGCTTATCAAAGGAGTCTGTTCCCTGCGGACAGAATCCGAGCTAATGAAAGGAATAGGGAGGTTAGAGAAAATATATCTGAATTAAGGAATGAGAAATTAGGCAACAATGATCAGCTTTGGAAACTTCATTGAAATTTAAAATAAAAGTCTGATTTCCCTGAGGTCGGTATGTGCTACGACCCCGAGTCCAAAGGTCAAGCGTTTGCAGATACGATGGGAAGGCAATTCAGATTGAACGAGCATCCAGACGATGATCTGGATCGAAAACTTTTGCTGAAAGATAGGGTTCGTCGTACTCTAAGAGAACCCAATCATGATGTCATTCGTCCGGCTTCGATGGATGAACTTGAGGCACATATCGAAGGTAATCCTTCGATATATCCTAAAAAAGTACCAGGTTACGACGGAATTACTTATCGTATAATTGAGTTTTTCCCGGATAACCAGGTACAGTCACTTCTGAATATAATTAACAACTCTCTACGCCTTAAAAGATTCCCTCGATCCTCCCGCAAAATTATCGACCAATCAGTCTGATTTGCAGTTCAGCTAAGTTGGCTGAAAAATGCGTTCTGGAAAGGCTTGACGAAGATGTGGAGGACAGAAATGTCCTACCGAATGAGTAGTTTGGCTTTAGGCGGGCTCATTTCGCCGAGCTTCAGGTACTGAGGCTGGTGGAGGACGCCATATCATTACTTAATGTTAATAACAGTGCCCATATAATACTGTTAGACATCAGTTGAGCTTCCGACAGAGTTTGGCATGAGGGACTACTGTCCAAACTCATTGACTTCCATCTGCCTCAGAGCCTGGTGAAGTGGATCGAGTCTTTCCTCATGGGAAGGAAGGACATTTCAGATAAAGGTCGACAATTATATTTCGAATTCGAGAAAAGTTGATGCCGGCATTCCTCAGGGGGCAGTGCTGTCTCCGTTATTGTACGCCCTTTACACATCCGATATTCCAAGGAGTGAACACGTGAAGATCTCCTTATTCGCTGACGATACGGCTTTACTTTCTTTCTCAGCCAACCATTTGATGGGTGTAGTTTATTTGCAGAAAGCATTAGACGACCTCCAGCAGTGGTACCTGGAGTGGAAAATAAAGCTGAATCCTGACAAAACACAGGCGATTTCGATGGGACGAGAGAGAAAGAACCCAGAAAGAGGTGTGTCAGTCTCTGGATGAGAGATAGAATGGTCGGAACAGGTCAAGTACCTGGGAGTAACGGTGGATCACCGGCTCACCTGGAGACCAAACATCAAGAAGAACAAGACTGCCAAGAAAATCTGTACTTTGTACCCCCTGATTAACAGAAAGAGCAAACTCTCTCTGAAGAACAGAGTTCTGATATAAAATGATATCCAGGCCTGTCATTTTGCACGCCTCAGCCGCCTGGAGCCAGACCTGCAGGACTAGCATTCGCGTCCTGGAACGGGCGCAAATGAAAGTCCTGCGGATGATAACGAACGCTCCGTGGTATCTGCGGAACGATCGGATCCTCGAAGACTTGAACCTGCCTTATATCAGGAGTATTATCTGAGACCGCAATCGAAAAGTTTTCGATTGCGCAATAACCCATGAGAACCCCCTCTTGAGGAAAGCCACTGATTATGACATAGTCGACCCCTTGCGCTTCAAAGTCCCAGGCACTCCCTGGAGTGATGGGCTACCTACCAATTCATACTGGGTAGTGACAGCTGCATCCTCTATAGATTTTTTTTTTCAAATTCTGATCCAGCATTTTTTTTGCCATTTTTGAGAACTATCATCATGGCAGGGACTGGAGACCGGTCTCTAGTCCTTGTTCAGTCAAAATTATTAATTCGTGAATGGCTGTTGCCCACTCATTTTAGTCGAAAGAGTAAGAGCCTAAGGGTTAGACCTTAGGCTTAGGCTCCTGAAAAAACTCATATGCTCTATCAGAGTTGTGAAGGGGATTTTATATCAGATGTCATTGATATAATGGAATTATAATTTATCTGCTCTTCGATCCTTTGACAACTCTTCTCTCAAATATTATGTCACGCTCATAGTTTTTATGTCATTACTGAATTCAAATAATGAGGTTGCGGTTGAAAACAATATACAACCCATCGGTCATGATGAGCAAATATTATAAAGCATCTTATAAAGCATCATTTGATACTTTATTTACCGATCAACCGACAGCTCCTCGAGTACTACGAGAACGTAAATAGTACATTGTTTATGTTTCTTTTTCACATACTTTGTATTTCCCCATAACAGTTCTCGACGTATGACGAAAATACTTATCGTCGCTCATTTAAAGTGTATCCAATGGAGTATAATGCGTACGTGAAAACACGTCGACCATCGTGAATGACAATGAGTAAATATTTTTTTAGCGTATTTAATTGTTGAGTTATTAGCCGTCTTCAAAATCGCCACTTCGATGGCCATGAGCGGAATTTCTTGAGTGCTGGATTTGTAAGGATTGATTATATGCGGTGGCGTCATTTTATGGCGACACTAAAACTTGGGCCAACAATAAAAAGATTGGGCCTTCGATTAATGGAATAATAATTCTGAATCACATTTCATCCCTATGTACAGTAGAGTAAAACAACTTAACTTGTTAAAAATACTTATTTTTGTTATAATTATGAAAGCAGATATTATTTTTTCAAATAAAAACAGATTTTTAATATTATCTACAGCAGAGGAAATTCAGTTGACGAAGCTTCACATGAAGAAGACAGCTTTTTTCTTCAGCCGTGCGTTTTCAGTCCCACTTTCCCGTACGCATTTCAGTTTTGAAGGTGTAACTTTCCTGCAGTAGTGCGGAAAAAAATCACTTTTCGTACTAGTGCGGGATGATGATATGTCAATTTTAACGTTATTATATACATTTCTTTGATTTTACCTGTAGGTAGTTATTACTGTTCTAACTGATTTAGGTTTTAATATTTAATCTAACCTATACTTTTTTCCTGTTTCTCTATTTTTCTTTTATTGGAATAAAGCAAAAATAGACATACTTTGTATATCTACCCTATACATTTTTTTTAAACTGATCTGTGTGGTTTGGTACGATAACCGAAGATTTGCTATGAGAACCAATCTGGAAAAATGTCAAAGTTTTGAGTCGAAGCGTCGTCAAAGTGACAGATGGTAAGATGCCGGCAGAGATCGCTACCTTTTTATGCCTACCTAACAGTTTCAGACATTCCACGGCAACGTTTCTAGCAGATTCAGGCGAAGGGAACATAAAACGTCTTGGACGTTGGAAGGCAACTGCTGTTGCCGAAATTTACTTGGAGGACTCCGCAGAACAGAAGAAAACCATTTAAAATAAAATGTACTAACAACTTGCAACCGATACCGTCTCGGTCGTCTTCATCTTCATGCACTTTGCAATCTACGAGTGTTATTCTGAACAGCCAGTTGCCACCAACTAACTCCGCTGGACCATTATTTCAACACATTTGCAGAATGCAACTAATTGTGTTTCCAATACTAGTATTCATAATAATCAGAATATTTTCATTTAAAGTTTTGTATGTTGTATATATATATATATATATATATATATATATATATTCTTTATTTTCTCGGAATAAGGGCCTTACTCAGTCTATGTTTTTTTTATTCCATGCGACGTTTCGACATTGTTTATGTCATCTCCAGGTAAATTCGTAAAATAATGTAAAACATGTAAAGTTAAAAACATAATACGTTACATAACATCAAATACGATTAAAATTCGAAGAGACATTCAAAACTTTATTTCATTATTTCGTTTCATATTTCATGATTGAATGAACGTTGTTGAATGTCTGAGATTGCTTGTATCGGGTTTGTTTTATCTGTTATCGTTTTTTTTTTAATAAAATACATTGGAGTGTTCGACATATTCAGTTATAGTACGAGGACTCAATTCATGCAAGACTTTTCCGTGTAGAAATGTAAAATCAGTTTATTATTTTTTTTTTTTTTTAAAAATTTGATTGAGGTTTTTTATGTCGTTTCTATTGTTGATACTGTTTGTAACTTTATATGTATCATTTCGAGGGAATTTATAACTTTTGAATTTTTTTCTTTTGTCAAAATTTCAACCTTTACAAAATCGAATTTATGTTGATTTCCCTCTGTGTGTTTAGATAATGCTGTGATGTCCGTTTTTGAGTATATGTGGGCTTGAATTCGTTTCTATAGATATTGTTTGGATGGGCCTATATATGTACTTTCGCAATCTTTACATGGTATTTTATATATGGTGTGGGTTTGTTAAATTTTTTTGGAATTTCAGGTTTTAATTTTCAGTATAAAATGTTATTTGTAGTTTGTAATCGATGTGCTATTGTTATGTTGTATTTTTCTACTGTTTTGCTGATTTTATTGGATAATTTTTGTACGTATGGTAAGGGTATATATTTTGTTGTTTTTTTTTTGTTTTATTGTTATCATTATAAATAGCATGTATCCTTTATTTTATCGTTTCTCCACGAAATCATCTGGGTAGTTATTTTCTTTAAGGATTTTTTTATTTTTTCTAAAAAAAAATTTCTGAATTTTGGGTGAGCCAGTATTATGGCTCGGTCAATTAAGTTCTGGATAACATTTTTTTTAAAGCTAGGTGGTGCATTTGATAAGTAGTTTGTGAAGCGATGTAATGAGTTGGGTTCAGTGAACCAGTTTGTGAAAATGTTTCCAAAATTTTCGTACATTATAGTTGTATCAAGAAAGGTTATTTGTTGTTTGTTTTTTTTTTCTACTGGGGCGATAGTTATTAAATTTCTCTTGAATTTTCCAGAAGATCAAAAGTAGATCAAAAGAGCCAACAGTCAACGGGGGTTTGAGTGATGATCCGATTGCATATTAATACATACTTCTTCGCTTATGGCATATTTTTTTTATTTTAGCTTATTTTTAAAATATTTTAATACCTAAATAAAATCTGTTATCTCCGCCTCTGCTGCTCAAACTACTGTTGTGTTTTGTTAGAAAATATGGCTTCTTTTCGACCATAGGAAAATTGAATTATGAGATCCGATTGCCTATTAATACATACTTCCTCGCCATGGTTTTTTTTATTTGTTATCTCCGCCTCTGCTGCTCGAAGGATACCGCTTCAAGACTGCGAAACTTGTTTTTCATGCTTCTGCAATTGTAAATGGTTCAACTAGGTATAGTTTTCCCAATATTAATTGCAGAAGCATAAAAAAGTGTCGCGGCGAAATCGTGTGAGCAGCAGATATTTTAAGATTTTAAAAATACTTCATAAATAATGAAAAATGAAAAAAAACTAAAGACAAGCTTTTATTTATACAAATACATTAAGAAAGGAAAATAATTTCTTTCATTGTTTGATGTAGGTTATTATTATATCCTAAAACGTATTTCGATCGGCACACACCAAGACCATAGACGCTACTGGTTTTTAATCTTTCAGAGCTATTAAAACACAAATATAACGCGTGATTTATGACCTCCCATCGTAGAGACACACCTGCCAGCATAATGTCCGACTTGATTGGTCCAGACGAATCGGTTGTACAACTGACAGCCCTCACTCGAGTCCACGTTGACTATCGGCTCTTTTGATCTACCGTTTGCCGACGGAAAATGTTTACGAGTAGTACAGATTATTTTTCGTTCCGTTTCTTCGCATATACGCTCGTGTTAGCGAAGTGAGTTTCTATTTGCTGCCTATAGAAACAGCTTCTGCAATTGATATTGGATGGACTAGTAGGCGTTGACGATTGAAAATCGACAGTATTGCGCATCCTGAATCTAGACTAGATGCGCTCTGTTCTACGTTCAGCGCATTTCCATTACAATAATCATCTCTGATCACGAGAAAAATAAATTGGGATCCATCAACGGACATGTAATCTCATGCGTTTTGTGTGTGTTCTTTCCACCAGTACCTATGTAGAATTCAGGAATACAGGCACTCAGAAAAACCCCAACGGGATGTGTGAGCGATAATAAATCACGGATCCACGAACGCATGTTTACAGTCATCGAAAATCATTATCTCCAGCTGTCCACCGGTTCGCCTTTGTCCGAACCGACATGCTCCTTATCTATTTTTTATGGGGCCGAATTATTAATTCAAATAAGCGAGCCCCATCGGCCGGTGATCGCATGAGAACCTAAAACAAACACAAGGTGTGCCTCGGTCAGGTATATTAACCGAAAATTAAAATGTTACCCACCGGAGTGGTCAGTAAATCATAGAGTTAATGGGCGGGTAGGCAGGGGGGCGGGGGATCACCCGCAGGACCACCCGGATGAAAAGCGTCGCCGACGACAGCGCCCCCAGTGATCCTCTACATGTTAGCGAAGTCGTAGGTTGTTGTCTCATGGCTATTGTCTGCTACATTTGCATAATAGTCGGCAATTTGCTGAAAAGAATCTCTTCTGTAAGTCGTGTCATTCAATTCGAGAATTCTTGAGACGTGATCCTTTGAATTTGTCGTAATAAAAAATCGACCTGTGAAAAAATATTATTAAAGTTTGAAGATGCGTAACACTCACCACGGAATCTAACGTTTGCATGGCACAATAGAAGGGACAACTTTCAGCTTTTGTCTCGATCAGCGCTTCTGAAGTACGACCTAAACAATCGTTAACTGAAAGTGCTTTCAGACTACAGCGAATCCATATTGAATTTTTCAAACCAATCATAACATTTCACATTACTGATAGTGTGGTATAACAGATGACTTGCATAAATGTTCTATTTTGAATCACCATATAGATACAAACTTTTCAACAAAAAATTAGTAAGTTGATTTCATCACTTTGTATATAATCCTTTCATAGAATGTAATTATTGTGATGGATGTAGGACGATCTGTCAATGTCAACTACATATGGTGTGCCAATGTTCACAAGTGAAAAATCAATAATCCCCCATTTGTTAGCCCATAGGGGTGGATCATTTCATTCCAAATTAGAATATGAGCAAGTATAAGGTATACCCTATCTAATAAAAAAAGAATCATCCAAATCGGAAAACCCACTACATAGTTATGCCTGATAGAATCGGTTAACGGACCAAAATTCAGATGGTGAACGATCAATATCCTCCATTTTGCTACCGTTAGGAAAGGAATGGGACCAACTTCGGAGTACACTCTATCCAATGAAAAAATAATCATCGGAATCGAACTGCTCTGTGGAAAGTTATGCGTGATCATACATAAGAAAAATACGCGTCGACTAACCTCCTCCTTTTTGATTTCGTCGTTAAAAATGAGGATGTTATAATAGTTATTCATGATATAAGTGCCAAAAGTGGCATTTTATTTTGCGAGTGGAGCTACACCACGAACAAAATGAAAACAATTTCAACAAATGTACAATTTCAACAAATTCATACAATATTTATCGTACAACTGTTACTCCTAGTGACAAAAAGAAATAAAATAATTCATAAAAAACCGTTTTGGAGACAAGCTTCTATTCAAATGCACCAAAAAGTAAAAAACTGCTTTTGTTGTGTGACGTAGATTATTCCGTGAGTTATAGATTCAGAAGCTTGTCGCTTTTTTATTCGAACTGAAAACTTTGCGCGACAAGCTTTTGAATCTATAACTCACGGAATAACCTACGTCACACATCCAAAGCAATTATTTTTTACTTTTTAGTGCATTTGAATAAAAGCTTGTCTTTAAAAAGGTTTTTCATTAATTATTTTATTTTATGCTTTTTTGTACTTGAGTACGCCTCAATCTGTGCATTTTTGTTAAAGCATTGTTATTATGAGGCTTTTTTTCCTGTAATTTCTGAGCTATCTAGTCCTTCAATCAGGCGACCATCTGAAGATGGTCATCCGCCATCTTGGAGTTGCCATCTTGAATTTAATAATTTTAACTGAAGATTAATCATCTTCGACTAAATTCATAATCTCCGACCCAGAAAAAACCCCGACATACCAATTTTGAATCGAATCAGGCCATAATTACAAAATTCGTCCGCCATGTTGAATTTGTGAATTTTGATAGAAAATTCATAATCTCCGACCCCGAAAACCCCCAGATACCGATATTGGATAGAATCGGGCCATAAACACAGAGATCATTTGTCATCTTGAAGCCGCCATTTTGAGTTCATGAATTTTGAAGAAAAATTCATAATCTTCGACCCCGAAAACCCCCACATACCAATTTTGAATTGAATCGGACCATAAACCTAAAATCTCGTCCGCCATCTTGGAGCTCCATTTTGTTTTTTTCTCTAACAAATATTCCATGAGCCGCCATTTCAATTTTGAAAAAAAAAACATAATCTCCAACTCTGAAAACAAATTTTGAATAGAATCGGACCATAATCACAAAACTCCTCCGCCATTTTGGACCGCCATCTTGAATTTATAAATTTTGACAAAAATTCATAATCACCCCAGCAATTATATAAAATTAACATAAATATTACCTAACAGATGATACATGTTATGTAACTGGGTTACATAAAATTTACATCATCGTTATGTAGAAATGTCCGCCACAAATACTACCTCCTGCTTACATAACATTGATGTTACTACTTTATGTGCGATTAATGTAATCTTTTTACACTGACATAAATATTACATAAGAGACACTAGATGTTACGTAACATTTACCTTCATTTGTTTGAAAATATGAACAGATGTGGAATCATCTGCGACCTTCTCAATTGAATATGAAATTTTTCTGAAAGTTAAAAAATCTACGACTAAAAAGAAGTTATTTTTTGTAATATCTAACAGAAAACAACTACTTTACCGTCTAAAGCCACGCTGGACATTGATGTAGATTGATGTTCAGTGTTGCTTCAGCCGGGGAATTAGTTGTTTTCTGTTAGATATTACAAAACATAACTTAATTATTGTCGATTTTTTTATTTTCAGAAAACTCTTCCTATTCAATAGAGAATGTTTCCCTTTTCAACATTAACATCCCTGTTATACATGTACTTTATATATATAATCCTTTTATGAGTTTTAAATATTACCTGGGCATAAATAGTGAATATTTTTATGTAAACATGGTATTGCCAATTTCGGTTCTTCCCAATAGCTGTGTTATTTTCAATTTTCATTTGCCTATAACGAATTTTATCGTGTCAGATTAGAATGGAGAAAATAATAGTTTCATATAAGTGAAGAAAATTATTTAATCATTCCTAATTATTATGGCACTCATTATTTGGCATTGAAAAAACAATAAATCATAAATTCTATCAATATTCATCTTGCACGATGATATATTGGTCTATTTGAGCATTTTTTTCTTCAATTCCCTGTTTAGCCTTTGTTGGCTCAATCTCAACCACTGTTTTTCTATGTCATAGAAGGGTGACAGCTGATGATACTTTCCAGAAAGATTAGTGAATAATATTTGTCTATTAAAATCAACAATATATTCCCTGTTAATACTTTGACAATCTTAAATCTTTCGATTTGAAATTTCCTCTTTGTCCATACCATGAACATTGTGCCGCCAACTCATTAGTGTTTAGAGAATAATTGGACAAGGCATCCATGTAGATGGTCTTTCCCATCTCTTCCGCCAAGGAATTTGAAATGACGTACCTGAAAAGTAAGTTCAATCATATATTGACTCCATTTTTAGGGTGTTCACATAATTTGGGTGTGTAATATAACAAGGTAGCTAGAGACTTCTTAAAAATTATAATTAAACTTACCAAAGAACTATTTATATTGTCAATTTCTAACGCCAGTTCAAATTCCTGAACTGCTTGAAGAGTTTTCAGAAGAACATTTTGTAATGCCTGATGTCCAAACTTCAAGGAATCAACGTTGGTGAAGATATAATTGAAATACTTTTTATTTATTTATTTATTCGATAAACAAATTGTTCGCAGTTCAACTAAAACAGAATAATTCATTAATATGTTAACATTTAAGTAACCATAATTATTATTAACTATTTATTCATACAATGCTTCCAGAGTTATAGCTGTTCCTACAATGAATAAATTATGAATTAACAAGTTGAATTGAAATAAATTTAACACAGGAAATTATTATTACCCTACTGCTATTAATCTAAAGATGCCTGTTTGTCATCTGTGTACCTATTTCTATTTTTCACACTACCAAAAGTCTCAACCAATTTAGGTTCATACATTCCTCTACAAAATATTTAAAAAAATCATTTGAATCTTCGGTTATTTTTAACCATATAAAACACCTATTACAAGTGATTCTGTATGCATAACCATTAGTATCAGGTGATTTAGCCTTACTAGGTGCAGGAGAAGAAATTGATTTTTCATTATTTGATAAAATTTTCTGCTGTTTCTTAGAAAGGTCATGAAGATTTCGTGGCAACTTAATTTCCTTGTTATAATGATCTACTTACATTTTCACTTAGATTGATCACTATGGTAATAATCGCGCAAAACAAATCAAATAACACAGATCTCATTAAAAATCGATTTTGATGAACGCTGATGCTTCATTCCTTGATTACCGAGAAAATCGGTAAATAATTGTCATCCGTCAAAAATTCAAGGGCAGTTCTTTATTACCAACATACTACTATAATACACAATATTTAGTGAAACTTTCGCAGTATTGCCAATCTATAGTAGAAGTAACAGCAATATGTAGTATTTACTTCGAATCGAAATTCCTTCGTACTATCAGTGAGTTTTATTGTATTGATGAGGATTTCTAAAACTTGATGGTTGTTCTATTATGTGTTTTTCACTGCGTAAATGTCTTGGTTAACAAGTATAGTTCCTTTGTCGTTGATGAGTACGATATTGATATATGGTAATTAAAAGAAAGAATGTATGACTGACTGAATGGATACTGGTGATTATCATTGCTACGCGGAGCTATTTATATGTAGGAGATGACGATGATAACGCTTAGACTATCAAAATGAGATATATGCGTTAGTTTCCTATACAATAATAATCTATTTTACCTCCCAACTGAGTATTCCGTGAGTAATTTTACGTGCCAAGTACAGCGTGATTCAATATTACTTTGACAAACTTCAGAGGGTGATTCCTCACAATATTCTAATATGAATTGTCCAAATAAATATATGTCCGGAAACACTTCGTTTCCAAGATACAGGGTGTTGAAGTTCTATTTTTATTTTAGTTTTTTTCAAATAACTTTTGAAATACTGACCTTAATCAAACGAAAATTGTTATTGGGAGGTTTTTTGAGGTGTCGAATTCGAACCTGATGTAATTATTTTTCTTACTCGTAGGGGGCGCCACCTACACGTCTTTTTCTTCTTTGAAGATTCATAACTTCTTTAAGCGTACTTCTAGCACAGTTTTCAGTAAAAAAGTCATTTCCTATATCATATTTACATAAAAAAGCTACCTTTGTTACAAGTCGCTATAAGCAACCGTTTTCTAGATATTTGGACTTGAAAATTTCAAGTCGATTATTTATTTTTACTCGTTTGAAATAGATATTTTTATATCAAGGGTGCAAAATCTGTATTTGTTTTAATAAAATTTGCAAGAAACATCAACATTTCATTTCAAGAAATTTTGAAAATGTAGAATAGAATAAATTAAAGGAAACTAAATTGTATTAAAATGAATTGTTCAGAGTATCCACTTTCAGCGAAGATATAGGCATTCAGTCTTCTAGTCATTGAATCTCGTACGCGCTCAAAAATTATTGGTGTGTTTCTTATTGTATCACAGGCGTCTACTATTCGGTTTCTTACATCTTCCTCGTTCGCTACTGGAGTTTTATAAACTACTGAGTTCAAATGTCCCCAAAAATAAAAATCTAGCTGGTTTAGATCTGGGGACGTTGGTGCCCACGCCTGGTTAGGTTCTGCTACACCCCTACCGATCCATCGCTTTGGATAGACAGTGTTAAGGAATTCCCTGGCTACAACGCTAAAATGGACCGGAGCCCCATCATGCATAAACCACATGCGGATACGTATTTCTAATGGCACATTCTGAAGTAGTCCCGGCAATTCTTTTTCTAAAAAGTCTCTATAAGTTGCGCCATTCAGTCGGAACGGAATAAAGAAAGGAAATTATTGCCGCCCATACATTTACAGAAAATTGATACTGATAATGTCTTTCACTAACGCGTGCGGATTTTCCAGAGCCCAAACATGGTTGTTATGAAAGTTTGTGATAGCATTTCGGGAGGAGTTTGCCTCGTCCGTAAAGAGTACATATCTTGAAAATTGAGGATTTTCAGCCAATTTTCTCAAAAACTACTGACACATATAGTAATGAGTTGGGGGAAGTCTCGTGGAAAAAGAGCTTGTACCCTTTGAATATAGTATGGATAAAATTGTTGATCGTGAATAATCCTCCAAACTGTGGACTGAGTAGAATTGAGAGCTTCAGCAATTATTCTTGTACTTGTTTCTGGAATCTCCTCGAGAGCGTTCAAAACAGCTTCTTCCAATTCTGGGGTTCGGACTGCTCAATAATATCAACTGCCCTCTTAAAGGTATCTGTTTCTGCCAAACGACGGTGGAGACTGGTAAATGTTGGAGCTGAAGGCAGTTCTCGATTAGGAAATCGCTCCTGGTAAATACGTCTTGCTTCGCGCGCATTGCCATCCACAAGGCCATAAACGAAATGCATATCGGCTAAATGAGCATTTTTGTTTAAATAATCCATTTTTTCAAAATTAGTGTATTAAAACTCACAGAAACTTCAACAAAACAACAAGACGTTTAACTGTTACATAATATGTAATCACCAAAACTACTTTATTAAACGTCAAATTCATTTCCTAAGCATTCTTGTGAAAAATGCAAAATAATGGTAATAACTTCAACACGCATCGATTATCAAATAATCGTCCAAATATCTAGAAAACGGTTGCTTATAGCTACTTGTACCAAGGGTAGCTTTTATACGTAGATATGATAGAGGAATTGATTTTTTTACTGAAAAATGTGCTAGAAGTACGCTCAAAAAAGTTATGAATCTTCAAAAAAGAAAAGACGTGTAGGTGGCGCCCCCCACGAGTAAGAGCAATAATAACATCAGGTTCGAATGCGGCACCTCAAAAACCCTCTCAATTCAAATTTTCGTTTGAATAAGGTCAGTATTTCGAAAGTTATTTGAAAAAAACGAAAATAAAAATAAAACTTTAACATCCTGTATCTTGGAAACGAAGCTTTTCCGGATATACATTTATTTGAACAATTCATATCAGAATATTGTGAGGATTCCCCTCCTGAAGTTTGTCAAAGTACTTTTGAATATATGATCTTTCTGAAAAACATTTTTTTTTAAATTTCAACTTGGAAAAAGTAAATATTGTTCTAGTCCCAAAGGATTCTACTATTTGGATATACTGTTAGCTAATAGGTGATGGACACATAATAATTGGTTAGAAGATTCCAGCTATAGAATTAAAAACTCTTTATTTCGTATTGAAACTATTAAAATTATTTCCAGATATCAAAGCCATATTTCTCGGTTTTCGAATTTTGACAAAACTATGAATGTATGTGTTCTGCCTATATCAAGCCATTGCGAACGTTAACCTGGACAAATTGACCTCTCATCCCTCCTTTTATCTTTTTTACACATTTGAAATGTTAAATTAAATGTTTTTGCCTGAAAAAACTACTGCATAGTGAAGAAAGTATTTTTGCAAATCCAATTTACTGAAAATCATATATCGAAGTAATTTTTTCTACTGAAATTCATAAATACAGCACTATCATCATCAATTAATTTGAAAGTTGTATGCATTATATTCGAATTGACTGTTTTTTTATGTATACAATCATTCGCACTCATTGACTTTTATGAATGCGATATCCGACAGAATGTAGAAATATGTCATGGTTACTAGAAACATAGTTCAAATACTGGTTTTTTTGTGCCAATGTTCTGGTTTTATGAGTTCAGAAATCATTTTGAAATATTCATTCAGGAAAAGTCAGAATTTTTATACGGTAAATGATATTTCTCAAGAATTGAGCTTATGCAAATAACTGGTTTATATTTTATTACAATAATTCCGATTAGAACTACAAGAATTAAGCACTTAAATTCTATGTAAAGTATATTTGGTACATTATGTTTTCTATGCCATTATCATAGTACATATTATCATTTATAATTAAATTAATGCGTTATCGTTCTCAAAGACCACCCTGTACCATGTTTGTTCAACACTTTGGAGCTTCTTTGTGCTTCTGAAAGTTCCGGTGTGATATTTACAGAGAAACGAGGTGTTCCTTGTTTGGAGTGTTTTTAGTCCCCTTAATAGATTTCGCTACTTAGTTTTCATTCATTTTGTTTGCCCACATGATTATGGATATTTACTACAAAGCCCCTTTTCAGTATTTTAACACATTTTGATTAGCAGAGTTGTTTCGGTAGCGGGCAAAGCCTAGAAGTATAGAGGTGGATGCACCTGATGTTTGTTTAAAAATCACTGAAACATTAATGCTAGTGTTCCATGGGGAAAATAATAAGGAGAATTTGTAATCCTTCCAAATACTACTCATAAACTTTTTCATGGGGGTTACTTAAAAATTTGAGTTTGTCCTTTAGTATACATTACAGTAAAGAAGCTATTGGGGGTAACAAATACGACTTTGAAAATATAGAGGGTACTTTTCGAAATTACAAATTTTATATCACTTTCTTTTCAACCCATTTTGAATTCATAGTATACAATAAAATCTAAAACTTCTATCTACACTTATAACAACTGTGTACCTACTGTTTCCACATATTATGGTCACCCGAAAAACAGAGTATATTCTCATTTGTTGCACTACTGCTAATGGTTGATATTTCATCGAGAAAACAAATAGATTGACAAAAACTAATTCAGTTCTTTCCCGTTTGACTACTTCTGCAACGTTTGAACCATCGCGTCACTAGAAGTTGTTTTTTCCAGTGATTTGCGAATAATGTTTCAAAATTGTGTTAATTATTTTCACCTGTACAGCTTGGATAACCGACAAGGTTAATTATTGTTCACCTGAAATATAAATATTAGTTTTCACTTCGTTTTAATATATGGTGAATAATTGATTTTTGCAGAGGTACAATTTTGAAGATAAAAACATGTTAAAAAATGAAGTCGATATTATATCAACTAATGGTTTGAACACGCATTGCGTGCCACTTAAACATATTATTAATTTTTTTTTTCTTTCATCTTGAATAACAGTTCCTTGAATACTTGTTTTACATTAAAAAAAAACAAAATATCTCATATTTAAATGTATAATCAAGAGAACGAAATGGATTTTTATCATTTTAGATCAACCTTACCTATCAGAACTTCGCTTAGCAACTGCTTTTACCTTAAGTTAGTAAGTAACTTGAGACATATTGTAGTACATTGTGTCTTGCATACAGGATTTGCAAATGTTTTCTCAAGGCTCCGACCTGTGTATTTTTAGCCAGGCTAAGTTAAGATAATGAAAATGGAGTGTCATGACATGATGTTTTTTTATTCGATTATCCCCAATTAATTTGCTTTTGATTGTTTCATTGAAACTTTGGATCATAAATAGGGGTTTACTTGATGAGATCAACCGTTCAGTATCAAATATTTTGAATTCAAAATTCGAGAGATTTTTTATTTGGTTAAAGCAGATATCTTCATGAAATTTTATTATATCCCCATTTATTATTTTTCTACGGTAAACATGTTGGTTTTGGAGAAACTGATTTTGTTTTAATCTGTAATATCACGTTGTGGGAAATATCGGGAGCAAACGTAATAAGAAATATTTCTGGAAAATACATAGGTTTTTGTCCTCTTTCTTCTAATTACGATGGAAATGTTATTTTCAAATGGATGGGAGGTTGATGAAAAACGGAATACAAGGTTGAAACGCCACTGTACCATTGCCGTTCTAACAATTTTAATGACTTTATTGTTTTCGTTAATGGCTGATTCCGGACCGAGTCATCTTCGAATTAGATCGTCGTAAAGTACTCAACAGTTTTTTCTGTTGTTTATTTTCAAAGGGACCCGAAATATTTATGCGGACCCCACTGAATCAGGTATGGAGTTTTCTACCTCGAGATTGTTTATTCTTTATTTTCAGCAGAAATTGAGGTTTGGTAGCAACAAGCGGATACTTCAATTAGAATTTTATAAATTTTGAGATTCTGAAATCAAATTCTATAAAACAAGATTAGTTATGTAATTAGAATAGTTATTTAAATTAATTATTTTTTATGAATCAAAACATAATATTTGTTTCTACTGCAAAATTTAAAAAACCTGTAGCATGATCCTTTTCCCATTTGGGCATATTCATTGTATTTGAAATATTCCTTGATTTATTTTCAATGATTTCTTGCGATAATCTGCCAGTGCTTACTCCATATAATAATACTTGATTTTTCATTGTCCTCTTATTATAAATACTGTAACGCCGAAGCCTCCTTTCTGGCTTCCAGTTCGCCAAATTGTATATCTCCCATTCCCTCTCCTGACCATCTTACTTCCTGAAGAGTCGTTATCTCGATTTGATATCTGTGATGTTCCTTGTTTCAGTTTTTTCTCCTATTTCTTTTTACACGCTTTATATTAGCTTCACTTGTATGTTTAACCTAGTTTGTTTGTAACCGACTCCTTTGGGCGCGATTTTGACCCACTTCCAGACGTACGAATGATTTGAAATTTGGCAAGGTGTACATAATTCCGGTGACAATGCATTTAGAAATATTTGTTTGAGAAAAAAAACAAAATGGCGGCTCAAATATGGCGTACTAGTTTTGTGATTATGGTCCGATTCGCTTCAAAATTGGTATCTGAGGGTTTTCGTGGTCAGAGATTATGATTCTTTTGTCAAAAATGAAAAATTCAAGATGGCGGATCCAAAATGGTAGACGAGTTTTGTGATTATGGTCCGATTCTATTCAAAATTGGTATGTGGGGGTTTTTGGGGTCGGAGATCATGATTATTTTGTCAAAATTGAAGGATTCAAGATGGCGGCTTCAAGATGGCGGCTTCAAAATGGCGGACGAGTTTTGTGATTATGGTCCGATGCTATTCAAAATTGGAGAATAATAGTTAAAAAAATTAAATAATAATAATAAGTTTAAAAAACTAAAAAACACGCTTTAATAGAAAACAAAACTAAAAAGTTGAAAATAAATAATAGTTTAAAAACTAAAGAACACGCTTTAATAGAAAACTAAACTGAAAAGTGGAAAATAATTTTAAATGAGTTTGAAATAAGAATACACTGGTTAACACCAAATTAATTTCATCGTAAAAAAGCACGGGGTGCTTTTAAGGATATTTTCATAATGATTCTACTTTTACCAATATCTGTTCATGAAATATTAACAACAATTGACATCAAACACCTCGCGCTTTTTTTACGATGAAATGAATTTGTTGTTAATCACTGTATTCTTATTTCAAACTCATTTAAAATTATTTTCTACTTTTTAGTTTAGTTTTCTATTAAAGCGTGCTCTTTAGTTTTTAAACTATTATTTATTACCTTATTTATCATTATATTTACTTCCTCTTTCTAATTGGTTATAGTTTTCTTTCATAATCATTTTCTCTTAATTAATTTTCTGTTATTATTTCTTTTAACATTTCACTGTTTCGGTTTCATCACCATACTTTTCGGTTTACAATTAGCTTGCTGTTTTATCTAATTTTCACCTCTCTGCCTCTCGCTTTTCGTTCCTTGACCGATTTTTCAGTACCATGATGAACTTCAACTTTGTATGTCGAACAGACATGTGTCTAGCCCTATGAAATATCCGTTTTTCTTTTCATTTCAATATTCGGAATTTTTAAAAACGATCCTAAAATTTGTAATGGTCATGAAAAATTCGTGATTTCTTTTTTCTAATACTTGGAAGAGAATTGTGCAAGTCAACATATTTCATATGATTTGGATGGTGCTGAATATCAGAATTGCATATTCCAGGAACGGTTGTAATACGTGAGCTGCCATGTGAACATCTTTTAAAAGACAACCGGTGTCAACGAATTCACCTCTAAATTCATGGGAAATGTGTTACACGTTTTTGAGAAATAATTCTTAAAAGAGACGGAAGTTGTTGCAGGGAGAAGAAAGCGGAAATTAATATTTTGTTCCAAATAAGGAATCAGATACCAAACAGTAAGCGGAATGTTGCATAAATACAACAAGAAAAATCGAAAATAATCACCAACGTTGGATAGAATTATTGCAACTGGATATTACAGAATGATGAGCAACCACAAAATGACTTTTTGGAAGGGATTTTATTTTTGGACGCGTCTACCGTGGTATCTATCACTCTAGCACTAATAACAAGGAATTTAATAATGATATGCCGCATTGAAATATGAGATGAATTCAATTGAAATTACACCTGACAATACCTACAGTTATAATAATTATCTAGGTACACGAGAAAAGTGGCTTTGGAATACAAAAAAGAACGAACACAATTACAAACTTAAGTTCAAAATACTGTCCATCAACGTAAATGCACTTTTGAACTCGCATAACTGTATTTCGAAGATCATTCTCTAATTGCCTGGCCGTTATGCTATTGATTGCGTTTTACTCATATGGAAACAAATCCGGTAACCTTGGAGGCCATATGATAGTACTATACGTCGATCTGACATATTCTCATCCGTATCTCTGTTGAAAGTTATTATTCTTGGATTATGAGGAGGAACGTCATGTTGTTGGTATCTCAAATCCAATGATAATCCATTTATAAAGTCCTCCTTATGCAACAACCGCATTTAAAAAAATTCCTCTCGTAATAAATTTTCATTTCCTCATGACCATTATCTCCTATTTTATATAACCCCAAATTTGTAAGGCTGGCAAATTAAAAATGAAATTGAAATAAATATTAATGTTTGAAATGTCACTAATGTGGACACATTGGATTCAGAAAATCATGCAGGATTCAGAAATGCAATAATATACCTGGTGAAACCGCAGGTGGGAATTTTTTTTTATGTCATCATAATACTGTTTCGCCCAGTATTGCAAAATATTCTACTCATTCCGATAGATTTTCGGAGGATGTTTCGTCTCTAGATCAAAATTATTTGTGTATTAAACAAGAGAGCCATGTGAAGTGTAATATTATTAAAGAAGGGACATTGGAGTGGACATTGTGAGTTTGAATGATTTTGTAAGTTTAATTTCTGAGATATAAGCGGCCAAAATTCGTAAAAACGTCGTATTGGGGTAGGATTGACTTTGTCTTTTAGTTGAGACAAGACAAAGTAAGGATAAAAATGTATTAATCGGAATTCATAAACATGTTCAATTATAATCTTATTGATGATAGTACATTAGGGTGTATACGGGGCATAGTAAAAAATAGTTTTTCCGGATTTTTTTTCCAGCACTATTTCAAAACCAACAAGTTATATTTTGTAAGATATCATAGTTTCAGTCTATTGTAGGCGAAAAAACGTGTTTTGTTTCTTGATGACTCTCTCTGTTTGAAATATATATATATATATATATATATATATATATATATATATATATATATATACATATATATATTTTAATTTTCGAGTACACCCCTATACTGAAAACAATTGACAGATCGATCGTTTATGATTTCAAAAAAAATTAATTGCTAGTGCCAATTGAATAAAAGATAGGGTATCATTCTGATGAACTCAATTGTTCAATATTACCTTTCATTCAGATAAAGGGTGCGTTATATTTTTTTTAGGTCATTTACAATGTTTTTATTGAATATCTAGAAAACTGTTCCGTTAATTTGGACCATATTTTACTCACGATATTTTGAAAATGTTGACTATCATATGCGATAGTTTTATCAACTTTGTTTGTTGCATTTCTAAAATAAGCATTTTTGAAATTTACGGTATTACGATATCGATTTAACAAAATTTGATGGAACCTTTCGACACATCCAATTCTATTATAAAACTTTTCGAAATCAATTATTTGATACTATAAACAACACAAACCACACTCAAAAACAATTTGGAATTCAACAGTAACTCAAAAAAAAAAATTCCTGAAGCTATTGTATTGGGAAACACGTGCTTTAGAGAACCCTTAAGTAGTGAAAATCTTATAGTGTATTGTAGTACTGAACTCTGAATAAAAATTGAAACTAATTAGTTATAAACAACATAAACAACAATTTACATTTTTGAACTGTCAAAAAACAAACAATAAACAAAACCTTAATTCAAATAATATTATTATTATTGTTATTAATTGGTCTATTTGCGCAATCTAAAATATCGTTTAATAGTTCATGGCTAGGGTAGTTTATTGTTTCTTGATGACGAGCATATCCTAGGTATTCTACCAAAGTACGCTGCAAATATGGAAACAGCATCCCACTGTTCTTGCTCCACTTTTGCATGTACAGTACTAGCCTAGAATACGTTCATTTGCAGGTGCATCAGGAATAATACTAAAGGATATCCACAGTTGATACTTCAGAGCATTTCTAAATCTGGACGCTATGCGGCAGCGTAATAGTCCAGGTTCAGGATTTCGCATATCAATTTCAAATAGAAATAATAAAGTACCCTAGCCATAAACTATTGAGAAATGTTTTAGATTGCGCAAATAGACCAATCAATAACAATATTAATAATTTTATTTGAATTTGGGTTTTGGTTTTTGTTTGTTTTTTGAGAGTTCCATCATGTAAATTGTTGATTATGTTATTTATAGAAATAGAAATAGAAATATTTATTTATCCTTTGTGACATTACAAACATGTATAGGACAAGTCAGTCACCCGCTGTAAAAGGTGTATTTTGAGGTTATCTTAAAATTATGAACACGAATAATATATAACAATATACAGTTGGTATGAATAAAATAAAATAAAATAGTAGGTATTAAAATAGTTCATTTCCTATAAACTAACATAGAAAGTATTTATTGCACTATACAGACATATTTATGCAAATACAGACGGCATAGACAAAGACAGTTCCTACAAGCTATCATGGAGGTATTCTTTTACACTATAGTAGCATTTTTCTAGCATTAAATTTTTTATGGTCCTTTTGAAATTACTGAACGAGTCCATACTCGTAAAAGTTAGTGGGAGTTTATTATAAATTTTCATTCCCATGTATCTAAAACTATTGTCAAGTTTTGTAGTTTTGTGTCTAGAGACACATAGATGATCAGAATTCCTGGTATCATAATCATGATTTGAAGAATTCAGTTCAAATTTATCAATATTTTTCTTACATACAAGAAGTGGTAAAATTAAATTTTATTTATCATAAGATTAGGTTATAACAAAATGACTGTACACTAAACTGTAGTAGACGTTATTACTGCACTGGTGGGCATGCAGTCTTTAATTCTTGAAATTGCATAAAAGGCCTTATTAATTTTTTTGTTAACTGCGTTAACTTGCTCTGTCCATCTGAGACTAGAATCAATATGTAAGCCTAAGAACTTTGTTGTTGTGGTTGATTCAATCATATTACTCTCGACTCGACATGTTAGAGAGGATGAGGTGGACGTAATATTATTGGAATGAAAATGTACACACTGTGTCTTATCGATATTAACCATTAGACCGTTACGTTTACACCAGTTCACGAAATAATTCACAGTATCTGCAATGGATGATATGAGTTCCTCTAAGGTATGTGCCGAGACCGCCAGTGAGGTATCGTCCACATATAAAGTCAGTAGTTGAGATTTTAGTTGAAGTGGTAAGTCGTTTATAAAAAGTAGGAATATTAGCGGTCCGAGCACAGAGCCCTGAGGAACTCCTCTATTCATAATATGAGAGTTGGATATAGCATCCTTTACTTTGACTATCATTTTCCTATTGCTGAGAAAGTCCACAGTCCAGTCCAAGAAAATTCCTCTGAATCCAACATTGTACAATTTATTCTCGATGAACTTTATGTCTAAACTATCGAAGGCACGCGATAGGTCGAAAACAGACCTGCCACGTGCTTTCCCTTATCTAGTTGCGTGTAAACATGCTCAAAAAGATTGCAAGCAGCAGATTGTGTTGATCTGTCTGCTCGGAATCCATGTTGGTGTGTGGTTATGAGCTCGTTGATATTTGAAAAATGTATCATCCTACTGTAAACAATTTTTCAAAGATTTTAGAAATAACACTCAGCACTGATACTGGTCGATAATTGGATAGGTTTTCAGGATCATTTTTCTTGTGAATTGGGATAACTTTAGCAACTAATTAGTTTCAATTTCGATTTGTTATATTATAATATTAATTGACATTTTATGTTGTTTATAGTATCAAATAATCGACTTCGAAAAGTTTTATAATAGAATTGAATGTGTCCAAAGGTTCCATAAAATTTTGTTAAATCGATAGCTTACCCCATATATCGTAATACCGAAAACTTCAAAAATGCATATCTTTGAAACGCAACATACAAAGTTGATAAATCTATATGATGATCAACATTTTCAAAATATTGTGAGTGAAATATGATCCAAATTAACGGAACAGTTTTCTAGATATTCAATAAAAACATTGTAAATTACCTAAAAAAAATGTAAAGCACCCTTTATCTAAATGAAAGGTAATATTGAACAATTGAGTTCATCAGAATGTTACCCTATCTTCTATTCAATGGGCAGTAGCAATTAATTCCCTTTTTTGTAATCAAAAACGATCTGTCAATTGTTTTCAGTGTAGGGGTATGTTCGAAAATTAAAAAAAAAATATATTTTAAACAGAGAGAGTCATCAAGAAACAAAACACGTTTTTTCGCCTACAATAGACTGAAACTATGATATCTCAACAAAATATAACTTGTTGGTTTTGAAATAGTGTTGGAAAAAAAATTCGGAGAAACTATTTTTTTGACCAAGCCCCGTATACACCCTAATGTACTATCATCAATACGTTCATAACTAAACATGTTTATGAGTTCCGATCAATACATTTTCATCGTTACTTTGTCTTATTACGACTAAAAAAAGTGTTTTTTTCTTTGTCAATCATACCCCAATACGACGTTTTCAGGAATTTTAGCCGCTTATATCTCAGAAACTAAACATACAAAATCATTTGAACTCAACCTTTTTTGTAATGACCCATCCTACTATAACATGATAAAATTTCAGCCAATTCGACCGAGAGCCTATTTCCCATGTTTTCTTTAACATAAAAAAACATTTGCAATAATTTTCATTTTCAATGGAAGTTTGCATAGATTTTCAGGTGAATATGATTCAGTGTTCTGCGTAGTATTTGCCAGGAAAGTAGTTGTTTTTCGCTTGTGGTCTACCACTTTATATTGAATTCGATGTGAAGAAGACTCCAATGTCTCCTGTTTTCTAATTTGTGTATTGTTTCAGTTTGTAGAGAAAAATATAAACGAAAAAGTATTCCCCTCAGTGGAATCCCATACTCATGATTCAATTCTCGACATCTATTTCTAAGACACAACATAAGCCTTTTACGCCAACAGACAGCTGAAACAACCGAAACACGCATCAAACCGCTAGATTTACCTCTTCGAATTGAGCCAAGAATCACTTAGCTTTCTCACAGGCTCATGTTTCGGAAATAACGAAAAGTCACTGGGGATTTTCTACCTGTCATCGGACCTAGTAAGTTAAGACATCTCTCAGCGCAGCGGCCGAAGGGACCAATTTGTGTGTCACCATCAAAAATATCCTGGGAGAATCGTCGTTTCTAGTCGATTATCTAAAATTAGGTTTTAATTTCGTTGCTCGGGATGGTAGTTCGAGACGGTAATGAGTTGTTTGGAATTTTTAGAGGTTTACCTACTGCCATGATGATGACTGACTTTTCGTTCGATCGGATGAATTATGGGAGTGATGATGGTGGCGGTGGCGGCTACAAAATGAGTACGTGGTATGGAGCGAAAGCCGCTTCGCATTAATAGTCTAATCAACAAGGTCAAAAACGTGTTAAACAGATATAAAGCTCCTAAAAATATGAGCGATAGCTCATTCGATTCGGAATGACGTCTAGAAAAATGTTTTTTAAGGGTTTATTAGCACGTCAAAAATTGCGATTGTTATTAACAAAATAAGATTAAAAAAAGAAGGATTTCGTTTTTGTTAATAATTTCTAAAATAATGATATTTAAGGAATTATAGATCCTGAAAGAGGAGGAAATTTCCAATAAAAAAGTCCTACCTCCCGGAACTCTATCTCTATTATTTATAATTTTTTTAACGCTGAAAATAGGGCTCCGCGAGGTCGTTACGGCATAGGCGCACCGTCTAAAAAGCCGTTATATCACCTAAAATAATCTTTTCATAGTATTAAATAACAATTTGAAAATTTGAATAAATTATGGTGTAATCTAGACACTTGAACGAAAAAAATCTCAGTAAAAAAAATTTTCATGTCGATTTTTCAAAAAGTTACACCATTGTTAATTAACTAATTTTTTTCCAATCTCTGTTTTTATAAATTACGACATAAAAGTTTGAATAATTGGTCTATAAAATTTTCGCAATGTAAAAAATTGTTATTAAAGTTTATTATTTTGTGAATTATCATTTTTTTAAATTAACAAAGTATGAAATTTCTAAAAAATGTTATTGAAAAAATTTTTTTTTAATAATATCTTATTATTGCTTTTTTAGCATCTAATATAGGTATTAATAAACATTGGAAAAAAAATTTTTACGTCATTTGTTAAGAAATTGTTTATAAACAGACTATTTTGGGATTTGTAAAAAAAATATTTTTACCATCTTATTGCATAGGTAAAATTATGATTCAAAAAAAAAATTTTCCTAAATAAATTTTTTTACTGTTTATAATCGTTTTTTTTATATTTCAATTGTTTAAATAATCATTGAAGGAATTATTTTATCCTCAAAAATCATCATTGACCTTTTTCAATGAATTAACAGAGAAATATTTTTTTTATAAATAATTTCATTGTTTATCAACTTAACAATTTGTTATAAACAAATAATATTAACCGTTATATTTTTATTCGAAAACTTCGAAAAATAACAAAAACAACTATTTATAACAAAGTATAGAAATTTTTTTTTGTATTTTTTATTATTTCTTATTATTATTATTTTTTATTTTTTCCATACTTTGTTATACATAGTTGTTTTTGTTATTCTTTGAAGTTTTCGAAAAAAAATATAACGGTTAATATTATTTGTTTATAACAAATTGTTAAGTTAATAAACAATGAAATTATTTATTAAAAAAAAAATTTGCTGTTAATTCATTGAAGAAGGTCAATTATGATTTTTAAGAATAAAATCATTTCCTAACTAATTATTTAAACAATTGAAATATAAAAAAACGATTATAAACAATAAAAAAAATTATTTAAGATTTTTTTTTTCTAAATCATAATTTTACCTATGCAATAAGATGGTAAAACAATTCTTTTAAAAATCCCAAAATAGTCTGTTTATAAACAATTTCTTAACAAATGACGTAGAATTTTTTTTTCCAATGGTAATTAATACCTATATTAGATGCAAAAACAGTAATAATAAGATATTATTGGGAAAAAAAATATTTGATAATATTTTTTAGAAATTTAATTTTTTGTTAATTTAAAAAAATTATAATTAACAAAATCATAAACTTTAATATTTTTTTTTGCATTGCTTTATCAAGTACCTGAATAAAAAGAGCTCCACGAAGCGAAAATTTTATAGACCAATTATTTAAACTTTTATGTCGTAATTTATAACAACAGAGATTGGAAAAAAATTAGTTAACTAACAATGGTGTAACTTTTTGAAAAATCGACATGAAACATTTTTTTTACCGAGGTTTTTTTCGTTCAAGTGTCTAGATTACACCGTAATTTATTCAAATTTTTAAATTGTTATTTAATACTATAAAAAAATTATTTTAGGTGATATAACGGCTTTTTAGACGATGCGCCTATGCCGTAACGACCTCGCGGAGCCCTATTTTCAGCGTTAAAAAACAAATATAAATAATAGAGATAGAGTTCCGGGAAATTTCCTCCTCTTTCAGGATCTTTTTTCATAATTCCTTAAATATCATCATTTTAGAAATTATTAACGAAAAACAAAATACCTTCTTTTTTAATCTTATTTTGTTAATAACAATCGCAATTTTTTACGTGCTAATAAACCCTTGAAAAATATTTTCCTAGACGTCATTTCGAATCGAATGAGCCATCGCTCATATTTTTAGGAGCTTTATATCTATTTAACACGGTTTTGAACTCGTTGATTAGACTATAAGGCACTTTACAGATGCAACCTGAAATTTTGCATAAGCGCGGGATACCAAGATGGATCGTTTGATTATATCCAAAATGCAGGGTTGATAAAAAACATGTCTTATTAAAAAAAAAACATTGTGTTTTTTTTAATAAAACTATTTTAAGTATTTGATTCAAATCATGTGTTTTTAATTCGTTCAAAAGACATGATTTAGAACATTAAAAACATGTTTAAAACAAAATTGTTTGGGTACCAAAGTTTGATTTGACAACATTACTATGATAGTTTTGGGTAAAATATCAAAATCTGGCAACATCAATTACAACTCTGTTTACAGATGACAGGGTGAATCTGTCCTGCCTGTTTGTGTTTATTATGTTTGGGAGGAAAAGAGATAGGTAGGTACTATTAGTAACAAATTTAAACTTACTCATTCTTCAGACAGATAAACAAAAAGGGTGAAATGCAAAAATTGGCAAATCAAGCTGAACTCTCTTCACCATTCAAAGATTGCCTTTCTTTCACGAAATCTTCAGATGTGTTAAACCATTGATTCAGCTACACCTACAGTTGCATACACCAGTTGTTGTTGTTTTATGAGTGTACGGTTTAGTTCATAGCAAACTGAGGAATCGCCTTGGGATAGAGAAGTCTACCAAGTTAATGACCTTCCTTCCAGCCAATCAATACAACACCTGATGACAGTGATGACACCAAATCAGAATGATTTAATTTTATATGTTCATTTCCAAGTTTTGAATCCTATTATTTATTTTTCAAGAAGTCATGTCATATTTTTCTTACTCAGTGGAGAATAGTTCTTCTGTTGTATTTGTTTTTCTGTTATAATGTTTTTTTTTATTTTTGAATTATTTAAATTGATTTAAAACAATTGTTTTCAAACAAATATGTTTCGAACAGAGGGTCGTGTTAAAACATGTTTTAAAACAATGTTTTGAAACAAATGTTTCAAAACATGCTAACGCTGCGAGAATGACATTTCAAATAAAACCTAATGTGACGTTAACTCATTTATGGTTATGAAAAAAAGCAATACTCTCAAAACTGCCAAAACATACAGAACACCATCTTGGAAAAATAGGGGGCTAATTGAGATGCAAAAAAAATTAACATTTAGGATATTATCCAAATCTGAAGAATTTTTTACGATTTTGATGAAATCCAGCAATCCCAACAAAGCTGTGATCAAAAAGAATTCGCAATTATAACGTGTGAGGTATCGGAGCTGGTGATAATCTTTTCCATGGTTTGTTCGATAGATAATAATGAAAATAAATTGAATATGTATCCCGTCAACACATGAGTTGTGGTACTCACACATATTTTTCTCTGAAAAAATATTATACTTTTTTATTTCAAAGGATAATAACTCCTTGGTTTAATGAGAAGGAGCTCTTAAATCAATATACATTTGGGTATGGGTACATGGTTTGCTTAGTAAAACAGTTCAAGATGGCGGCTCCGATATATCGGACGAACTTTGTCATTAATACTGGCCGATTTTATTCAAAATACATATCTAAAAGTTTTGCATTAGATATTTTCCAATAGAAATTCAGATCATGGTCCAAATCTTTATCTAGATATCTAGACGTTTCCGTTGCCACGGATCATCAAATTATATATATATATATATATATATATACTTTTTTGAAAAGGGAAACATTTTCAATTGATAATTGAATAGAAATGTTTTTGCTGAAAATTGAAAAATCTACGGCAATAATGAAGTTATTAACACGCTTTTATTAGCTTCACTTGTAACTAACAAACAATTCAATCAAATCTTGGAAGTCAATTTTAACCTACTTCTAATTGTCGTATAGAAATGAAACTTGCTATGAATCTGCAGTTTGGATGAAAATACTGTAATTTGGTATCTGGGGGTCGGAGATTATTAATTTTTTGTCACAATTCTCAAATTTGAGATGGCGGCTGCAGGATGGCGGACGAGTTTTGTAATTATGGTCCGATTCTATTCAACATTGGTATGTGAGGGGTTTTGGGGTAGGAAACTATGAATATATTGTCAAAATTTATAAATTGAAAATGGCAGCTCCTGGATGGCGCAGGATTTAATCTTCAGATGTCTCCTCATTGAATATCTAGATAGCTCAGAAATTACAGGAAAAAGGCCTCATAATACGATGCTTCAAAAATTAATATATGGAGGCGTACTCACTAAAAAGCAAAAAATAAAATAATCAATAAAAAACCTTTTTAAAGACAAGCTTATTCAAATGCGCTAAAAAGTCAAAAATGATTGCTTTGGATGTGTGACGTAGGTTATGTCGTAAGTTGTAGATTCAGAAACTTGTCGCTTTTGTATTTGAACTGAAAACTTTGCGTGACAAGCTCTTGAATCAATAACTCACGGAATAATCTACGTCACATATCCAAAGCAATTATTTTTACTTTTTGAATAAAAGCTTGTCTTTAAAAAAGTTTTTTAATAATTATTCTATTTGTAATATCGTACAGAAAACAAGTACTTTCCCAGCTAAAGCCACGCTGGACATTGAACTACATCTGATAGATATTGTGAAAGGACAGAAAAAATGTGAAAGAGAAAATTTGCATTTGCATTCAGATAGTTATTTGACTTTTTATTCAAATCTTAATTGACGATTCATATGGATGAATGAGGCAAAAAAAAATATTTTCCAAAAATGAGTACTCATCAGGAACCATTTGTAACATTGATGCAAGAGTGGCATCACATTCAATAGGTCTTCAATACATTTTTGTCGACGAAAGTATATTTTACGCTTCCACGATCATCAAGAAGACCGGAAGAATTGTGAAATACATTTTTTAGAGGCAATTTCACTATGCAATGATGAAAAAATGTTAGATACATTCCTTTTGGACTGACACTTGGGAATTGCTGTTTTTCTGATATTAAAACCTATCATGGGGTATGACATATTGATTTGTTTGATAACATCGTGTTCATGTTATCAAACAAATACATTTTTTATTGTTAATTTATTTTTGAAATTTTCAGAATTTTCAAAATCACTTCATCATTTTACAACAATGTCCAGAAAGGTCGATTTTAATTTTCAGCGTTATTAATTTTTATATGAAAACTATAAGAACCCATTTTGTTCTCCAGGGCCCCACCGAATTTTTTCAAGATTGAAAGATACCTCACTCAAAAACTGTTCTGATTCTGATTCAAATACTCTTTATTCGTTCTGAATCAATTCAGTAGTTCTCAATGATCAACTTCAACATAATATGCTTCTGAAAAGTTCATAGTCAAAAATCTCAAGAATTAATGAATGTATTTGAAAAACTAAGAATGATAATTTGGAATCGAGACAGCTGTCCACTATGGTATCTTTTTGTCTTTGGTTCTCCCAAAAAAATACTAGGGACCGTCTTAAGGACAGGAGTTACCTTATTTATATAAAAACATATTAGGGTAATAATAAAAATCGACCTGTTTGAAAATTATTTCTATAAATATTTGATTTGGGAGTATATCTGGGTGAGTTGTTGAAAACAAACGGAATACTTCATAGAAATTAGGTAATAAGTATTCCAGAAACTAACCATTTTGGAAAAGAACGAATATAATTAGATTTGAAAAAACACGAAGTGATTGATTTTTGTATATTGAAAAATGTAGCCCTGGAAATAATAATTGATATCCATTAAAAGAAAAAATATTAAGATATTCAGGGTGCTACGTTCAATGATAATATTTTTCATGGCACAGTTAGTCCTACTGGGTTATGCACGTTATTCGATACGAAGCATTATGGCTAAAGCATTTGATTTTAAAAAAGTTTTCCCTCAGGATGGATAGGGGCCTATTAGCGCTACATTTTAAAAATATTTTCATATTGTATAGGATGTGCCAAAAACACGAAACGTATCAGAATTGTTATTTTTTTAATGGATTACCCCGTATGTTATTTGAGTTTTGTATTTTACGATCAAAAGAAAGCCAAGTTTTTTAGGGTTTAATTCACCTAAACCTTATGGTTTTTGAAATAGCTCTTATTTTATGAAAATGTAGTATCCGTTTTAATGCTTAAATTCTCAACTGGTTTTCTTTTTTTTAACCTAACTGAACAACATTAATATCGCACTTGTGAAATATTTACTAACTTATACAAGGTATGTAAATATTAAGGCAAAATAATTTCAATCTTTTAACGGCTATAACTTGTTTAATTTGAATGGAACGCCCTGTATTTTTCGTCAACAGCAAATGACAAATTTTATTATCTATCGAATACTAGTACATTCCTATAGCTATTCACGTTTTCAAGTGAAATGCACATTTTCCTTTTGAAAACTGATTTTAAGTAATTTATTATTTATCAAGTCGCCTATGGCGTTTTCAAGAATTAGAATTGATTGAAATAAACACCGAGATCTAATAATAAATGTGTTTATTTTTCAATATTTTAAATATGTATTAGTTTAAATTATGGAGAAAAAAAAATTAGATATAAAACAAGCAATATTTTATATCAAGTGTTCAAAATGGCGACCATCAGATTCTAAACACAAACGTATCCTCTTTCTAAAACCTTCAGCAACATTTGTCAACATACGTGGTCTTACATTTAGAAAGCTTCTCTGATTCATTTTGTCTGGTGTTGTTGGAGGTGTATTATAAACGATTCTTTTAATGTATCCCCAGAAGAAGAAATCAGATGACGTCAGGTCGGGTGACCTTGGGGGCCAATTTTGGAAACCATTCCTTCCAATCCATCGATTTCGGAAATGAACACGGACCTCACGATGGAAATGTGCGGGAGCTCCATCCATTTGAAGCCACATCGTTCTTCTTATGTCTAAGGGAATGTTTTGTAATAGGACTCGAAAATGATTTGTTAAAAATTCCAAAAACAACAATCCATTTGAATGTCCTTCGAAAAAATAAGGACCAATTGAATTTCGACCCATTATTCCGCCCCATACATTCACTTACCATTTATGGATAATTCTGAATTGATGTGGATTGGAATCAGAATAATAATGGAAGTTATGTCTATCAACAGTCCCATTGTTATAAATGGTGCACTCATTACTAAACTAAACTAAACAGAACTGAAATGAAAAAGTTTTCATCATCTGCAACTTCATCTTATACCCACTTACAAAATTCAACTCGTTTCCCATAATCGTTTTCGGAAAGTTCTTGATGAAGCTGGATTTTATATGGATGGTACCTGTATTTTTTTTAAACTCTTGATACGCTTGCTTGACTAATGCCGATATTTTCCGCATTTAGGTTTTGACTTGTATGGGGATTTTCGATTGCAGAGGCAATCACCGCAAATTCAATTTCTTCGTTTTCTAATGGGTTTTTCATACTGAACACTTCCAGTTCGTCTAAATTGGGAATTCAAAATAACGGATACTCCCTCTGGTGTCGATTTTTCTAACTACACATACGTACATTTTTACTTTTCCAAACATTAATGTTTATATGATTTCAGCCATTTTTCACCTAAAACTTGTCGAATCTCTTGTAATTATTGTTATTTAATGAAATTCTTGTTTAGCTGGTGAATGTTCTGTTGACTATTGTACGTCCTCGAGTGAAAAAATGAGGGATTCAAGTTCAAATCATTATTGTTGTGTACCTCAATGTGACTCTTGGCAAAACGATACCATTGTATTGGAATAAGTTTTCATCATTTTCCGTGAGAAAATGAACGTGACGTTCTGGTGCAGTGCAGACTAATCTAGGATTGAGCGAGTCTATAGACAGACTTCTTGAAGAAGAATAGAGGCCAATAAAAAAAGGTAAAAAGGTCCTTCAAATAGAGTTGAGGGAAAAGAAAAGACAGTTAAGAAGAGAAAAAAGAGATATCATCAAACATACCTAAAATTATTGATTGATTGATTGAGTTTAAATCATTATTGTTTGTACCTCAATTTTCGTCACTCTGGCGCTGGCATCTAATTTTGAATTCCCAATAGTGCCAACAATCTTTCGAATGCTGCTTTATTTGGATGATTTTTATTGGGAAATCTTTCAGCGTAAATTCGTGATGGCAGAAAACAGTTTTGAGGACATTCTTCGATTATAAAAATCATGCCGATTCTTTTTTCTTTCGGTTAAACCAGCATTTTTTGTAACAAAATATTAATAACAAGATCACAAGCTACTGCTATCACTGATAGGACGATTTGGAATAAAACACCTATGAATAACTAACAACCATAAGTAAATAATAATACAACTTGTCAAAACGCCATAGGCGACTTGATAAATAATCAATTTTACAAAATCAGTTTTCAAAATGAAAATGTGCATTTTACCTGAAAACGTGAAGAGTTAGCTATAGGAATGTATACTAGTATTCGATATATAATTAAATTTGACATCTGCTGTTGTTATAAATACTGTGCATTCTACTTAAATTAAACAATGAGAACATTAATTATGATCATATAAAACATGATTGAAATAAACCGTACAGAGAATGTGAAAACAATCAATTTCACATTATCTTATCTTGTTTAATGAATGCTGGAAATCTGAATTATGATGGCAACGGAATAATGATTTTCACACTTAATTGCAGTGTTTTGATAGTAAGTGCCTTTTATCTTCGAAGGAGTATAACAGAAAGATTTTTGATCCTCTCGAATTGCAATTGTTTAACAAACAGGTTGGGCTTATATGGAGGCTGTAAAGGTTACGTATCTCAATCTACGAGAGGTCTTGAAAATATACATTGCAGATTCAAACCTATAACAATCAATTATCAGTACCGATGGTGGATATAATAAGCATTGTATGATATGCGGAAAAGTATTTTTTTATATAATTATGTTCAGTTTACAAAGTTCACCCCTCAACAAGAAATATTGTGACTGTTTGCATTTATTGATTTTGAAACATTCCAGGTCGAGTTTTCTAAATGTGGTATTTCAAACTCGTTAGCAAAATAGTGTATTTCAGTCAAGATGTGACTGGAAAAAAGTCGTTTTTTTATCTTTTACAAAACAGTTCCTTTGTTCTGATATTCGCTTTTCAAATGTTCTGGTTGTTAGGCCTATGTAAAAACTTGCACAAACATTAATTTTTGAAGTACGATGATAACTTTGAATATTCCATAATGTCTTCGTAGGCAGATTCATATTGCCTGACTGATTTGCTGAGAATAAGTCCAGAAATTGCACTTTTCGCTGCTTTAACTTTATTAATTCAATGATTAAATTGGTCAAGAATAATCCTGGTACGCACCTATATATAGAATCACGTCCAGGAAGTTGATTAAAAAATGGCCCCACAAGTCCAAGCTACTGTCGATAATAGCATTGGCACAAGTTACACATAAAAGCCTTATAGAAAGTACAACACCGACAAATTGAAATCCCAAATCCCAACGAAAACAAAAATGTTTATATAAAACGATACATCTATTGATCTATTTCATCGGAACCAGCCATGCGTTCACTACACAGATGGAGAAAAAGCAATATTTATCTAAAATATGAGTATATATCTTGGATATCACTTTTGAGGTTCACACAATTATGATGTAGATTTATTCCGATCATTTCTCCTAAAAATCATTTGGAATGATTTGTCTCTTTCCAAAATATTCACCGATTCAAAATCCGAATTACACATTGATTCGGAATAGTCTGTCGGGAAAATCTATCGAGATATAGAAATTTTAAATCGTGAACTGTTTCCTTGAGAAATTGCTCAATTCCTTTTTTATTATATTTTCGTCGCCGTTTATTCATGATATTGCGGTCGAATATTGAATTATCTCTTTGAACACTCTTTACATCAGAAAGTAAATATAGCCTCTACTATATGTTTAGAGCTATGACACTCAGTGACTGTCTCATTCTGAACATTCATTTAGGTAAAAAATATATTACAAAATAATAACTATCCCAACACATTTATAAACAGGGTCACTAATAAACGTCGACGAACAGATATTAGAAAAGTTAAACACTTATCTGAGAAACAGTTTACTATTCAAAATTTCCATATCTGTATTCTCATACACTTGCCTTTTATAATTTGAAAATCACCGGAAATGTATTTACTCAACTGAAAGATAAGATACCAACATAATTAGAATCAAGTGTGGTTTATAGTATTTCTCGTGGATGTGGAAATCATTAAGTAGGGCAAACCAAACAATATTTGAAAAATATAATTTACCAACATAAATATGACTGCCTAAAAAAAACTTTTTGTTTTCACAAAAAAAATCGGCAGTTGGTATTTTCAGGATTTTTTGGTCTCTGTGTAGTGAACGCATAGCTGGTTTCGATGAAATATGTCAGTAGTTGTATCGTTTTATACACATGTTTGTTTTCATTGAGATTTCAGTTTGAATGTGTAAGTTGTGCGACTGTGTTATTGATTTCATGCTATTATCGACAGATCTTGGACTTATGCCGATTTGTTTATTAATCTCCTGGATTTGATTCCATACAATAACTATATAATATTTCAAATTCTCATATCGAAATATAAGAACATGTGTTTTACAACCTGTATATCGACATGATGTTATAAACGCAAAAATAATTCATAACTTTGTATATTCCCCAATATTTACTGTCAATAAAAGATAGATTAACGCATAATTAAAGGCGGTGTTAATTCTAGGTATTCAAAAGTTTTATGAATATTGGTTCATCTGTAGTAATTATATGCCTTTGGTCTATGGCTTTTGTGTACTAAATCCGGGTTTAACTGCGTATACCGAGTGACAACATACTTTGTTCCGTTGCAGTATTTATTTAGTACTGATAGCGGGACTTTTTAATTTTCATATATCATTGACAACTCAAATCTGCTGTCATCGCCCAATTGAAAGTTTGGTTTTTCTAGTTTCCAAAATATTGAAAAATAACAATGCGTTTTTTGAGAGTACAGCTTTTATAAAAAAAATTACGATAACTAATATTCTGTAGACACTGGATTTGAATCATCATGAATGCGAACATAGTTCTTAAGATGGAAGTGGAAAGTGATGACGGTTTCAGTGGTTGATTCAGCGGAATTTTTAGTAATGACTTCAGCTTTTTTACTGTTAAAAAATATGAATAAACTTCACCACCACCACTTCTTGAACTCCAATCCAAATTATTGGTTCATTTTCATATAAATCGAACAATATATTATCGTTTCGTCGTTTCACGAAAAATTTTCAAGGTCCCAGAGTGGTTTCGGTATAAAAGGTAAGGCCCCCATGACCTTAACTCGCACAAGTATTCATTATCTTCTGAGGGTTAGCCAAATAACTAAACAAGCGGTTAGAAACAATTTAGCATAAATCGCATCTACTTATTGATCACACCGTAAGAATATGTGGATCAGACAGGTATTTGCAGATTTTGCAAATATTTGTCCCTTTGACCGGCGCTCACCAGCTTTAGACTCTGCATTGTTATCAGCTTCAATTTGTTGTTGTTTCCATTTGGCACAAAAATGCAAAAAAGTTAAGATATTTGTGTAAGTGTTGAAGTACCGTATACAAAATGTATCATGTGATACACTCAGCGAGAAAAAAGTGATGAGAAATATTCCAAAAGTATTTCATAAAAACCTTTAAAAACAATGAGACCTATGAAGTTTTTGGATCTGATCTTTTTGCATAAAATATAGTACGTTCTCTTCTTTTCTCATTGTCTCATTCGCCATCATATAAAATAAGCCAGTTGGAAAAAATCCAGAACAGAGCTATGAGACTGATTTTGAAAGGTAATCGTTATACACCTGTTAAATACATGTTCAGTGTCCTAAATATGTTGACTGTTAAACAAAGAATTATGTAAATTCATATTTAAATTGAAACATCTGTTAATTGAATATATCTGTTATTAACACGCTTTTATTAGCTTCACTTGTAACTGACAACAATGAAATGAAATCATGGAAGTCAATTTTAAGCTACTTCTAATTATCGTATCGAAATGAAACTCTGTATGTATATGTAGCTTGGATGACAATACTATAATTTGGTATCTTGGAGCTGATCTGATGATGGAGCCAGGAGGTGAATAGTGAAACTCTTCAGTAGCTACTAGTAAAATATATTGAATGCACTGATGCCGCTCTCAGCATAATTTACAATTAAAAGATATGAAGAATGCACTGGTACTCAGCATATTCGCCAAAATTTAGTTGTTAATAACTTCCATGTCTTGTGGATGAATCAATAGAAGAGTTTTTCTCCCGTAGTATTTTTTAGTCTTCTGTAGCAATTTGGACTAAAAAGTTTAAAATAAAATTATAGTTGGAAAAAACTTAAAAAACAGGCATATATGGTAGAAAGGACTAAAAAGTTGAAAATAATAACCAAAAAAATGTCTTCTATGTAAAAAAATAATGATATTAGGACAACTGATATCAAGCACCTCACGCTCTTTTACATAAAGGAAAATTCTTTGGTCAATGACTTTATTCTTATTATTTTCAACTTTCTAATCCTTATTGCCATATGTGAGTGTTTTTTTAGTTTTTTCAAACTATAATTTTATAAACTAATAATTTATAGACATGTACATAATTGTAATACTAGAAAATGTACAGACTTTATTTTACTGAATAGACGTAACACCACCAAATACTAGGCTCTAATACCTGTGGCTATCAAAATCTGTGATAATTTAAAACAGTTCTAAAAAGCTTTTGAAAAACATTGTTTATTACTAAACATGATCGTGTTTGTCATCTTTAATTTTACTGATATAATTTTATACCTAATTTAAAATTGTATATAGTTTGTAACAAATCCAGTTTCCCAACTTTTGTAATTTTTATGTAGCACCGATGCTAAATAACACTCTATATTATATTTTCAGTTCACTTCTACTCCACCGAAGTGAATGTAGCCATATTCACTCCGGCGGAGTGGAAGTTGTAATTTTTTCTTCGTCGGACTGAAAGTATATTGAATTCAATCCATTGAGAAATTAAAAAAAAATCGAGTGACAATCTTTCCGATTTTTTTATCCACTGCTAATAAGAAAATAATAACTTTCGCCATACACGTAGAATATAATTATATTGTATTTTAACGTATTCGAATAAGAGCTGTATTTCCCCCAAATTAACTTTTCCGTGTATAAATGTGTCAGCATAAAACGAGTTGATCGAATATAAAATCGCAAAATGATTGGTATATTAATTATAAACGAAAAATGAAATTCTACGCAACTTACATCCTTGTAGCCTAAATTCGATGGAAACATTTATAATTTTTCGAGTAATCAAACACTCTTGGAGAATATCAAACTATTTTTACGAATACGAGATCCTTCAACACTTCATGACATACGTTTATTTATAGGCGATGAGAGAATACCTGTACGTGCACGATTATTATAAAAACTGTAATATAATTAGCCGGCTCAGTCATTCAACTCTCCCTATTCATGAAGAAATCACACAGTACCGACATACACCACTTTTCTCAAATTAGAACGGAGAAAATGACAAAAAAGACATAGATGGAAATAGCAGTTGCGATTCCGTACGTAGAAGTTATTTTCATATAACTTTCCATTCATGAAGATTCGCTAGAACTGAGTCTGCTCCTTCAATGAAGGGGAGATTTCAAACATATGGTTGTAAAACTGTGATATTTTTTCGCATAAATTTCATCATTTTCTGATTACTTTCAATCTTGAAAACAACAAACTGATGCCAATCAGGTAGGTCCAAACTAGTAAAATATCCAGATATTCCATAAAACAAATGTTTGGTAGTTTTTATTTCAATCGAGCCTTGATTCAAATAGTGAGCATTATGAATAATTTTTTTCAACCATTTACATTAATTTCGCCAAGCAATCCAAGCAATGAAGGCATAAAAAGGGGTCTTTCGCTGCAAAAGGTCCCGGAAAGTTCTGATTTGGTAGATTCGTAGAGTTCGGTGTTCTAATTGATATTCCGAGTTTTCGCCCTGGAGCGACCGCCGCTCGCGCCGCCATATTGGAAAAATGGTACCAAAAACTAGTTTTCCAAGAATATCTTCTCTCCAGCGCCACCTAGGTCAAAAATTATATAGAGCATGAAATTTGCTGCAACTATTATTATAGAAAACATTTTTCAATCAGATGAATAGTTCACGAGTTACAGTGCTATTTATCGATTTTTGGACATCCAAGTAACAGAAGTTCATTACATTCATCTAGACGAAGTAAAAATTCCGTTGAATTACATTTTCATTCATTTTTAATTATTTAATATTGAAAGCATTTTATTACAGGATTATTGTTTCAATACTCTGTCGTACACACACACGCACAGAGTACATGCAAAGGCATTATTATACAGTGCTTCTCAAAAGTCCCCTCCCCCCCTCTTATTTTTGGAACGATTATACATAAACAAGTGAAATTTGGAAACTGAATATTAAAGGTTGTAAACTTCCCTACTAGTGATGATAGATGACGAAATCGTCAAAGATGATGTCACAAGGCCATTGTGACCAATAATTTTAAATGGAAACCTACGGCAAGCGACACCTCTTTTGAAAGGTATCGAAGAAACCTATTCAATGATACTAATTTTGTTTGTGTTCATGGCAGTTTTGGCAACTCGCTTTCAAAAAACGCAAAGCTGTGATGAATTATACCAGTTAATACTAAAATTCCAAATTCGAGCTCCGCCTCTGGATAGTTGTCAAATAAGCTGACGTTTTTGTTAGTCTCCCTAATTCGACGTTTTTGTAATTGTCCAAATTTTTGTGCATTTAATAATTTGTGTATTGTTGATCGAACGTTCAAGTGTTTTAGCAGCTTTTGGTACTTTCGATATTTTTGTACATTTTAATAATTTGGTAAACTGTTATGAGCCGAACGTTTGAGTGCTTCAAGAAGCGGAATGGTACATGCTTTAGGTGATAAAGTAGCAGCGATCCTAATTCTTGGTGAAACTGGACAAAATATTCATGCAGCAGAACGCATTTTTAATGAGAGGTTTCCTGATCGCCCCGTTTCGAGAACTTATTTAAGGAAGCTTCTTCGTAAGTTTGAAACAACGGGTAGTATTAATGATGCGATCTGGCAGACCACAAACTTCTGATGAGAAAAAAATTGATATACTGGCAGAAGTATTAGGTAATCCTACTTCTTCAACAACAAACGTTGCATCTACCTGTGCAGTCAGTCAAAGTACAGTACACAGGGTGTTGAAAAAAAAACAAATTTCATCCATACAAATTAAAAATGGTTCATCAACCCTCAGACGACGACCCAGACCGAAGACTAGAATTTTGTGGAAATATGGAAACTAAAATTAACCAACAGCCAGACTATGTCAAAACAATTTGTTTAAGCGACGAAAGTACTTTCTATCTAAATGGAAATGTAAATACACGGAATGTGAGGTATTGGAGTGACGCAAATCCTCACCTCTTTCGTGAAATACATACCCAATTTCCCCAGAAGGTGAATGTTTGGGCAGGTATCCTGGGAAACCACATCGTTGGGCCTCTTTCTTCAAATACTAATTTAACTGGTGAGGTTTATCTGGAGCTGTTGCAAAACGCAATAGAACCGTTAATCCTTGAAATTTTGGAAGATAATCCAGATGAATTCGGCAATTTGGAAATAACATTTCAACAGGATGGTTCTCCTCCACACTATTACGGTGCAGTAAGACGATATTTGGATGAGGAGTATATTGGTAGATGGATTGGACGACGAGGTTCAACGGAATGGCCAGCTCGATCACCGGACCTCACACCTTTGGATTTTTTCTGTGGGAGTACTTTGAATCGAAGGTTAACGCCACTGAATCTGACAATATTGACGTTTTGAAACAATGTATTGTTGCAGAATGTGAGGCTGTTTCCGCAGACACATTTGCAAAAGTACGAGAAGAGTTTGAAAATAGGATATTTCACTGTCAGGAAGTAAATGGAGGTCACTTCGAGCAGTTTCTTTAAGTAGATACTGATTCTCAAATCTGTAATTAATATCATACTGAATGGAATTTAAATTTTAATGTTTACTAATGAGCCATTAAAACTGCCATAAACACAAACAAAATTAGTATCATTGAATAGGTTGTTTGGATACCTTTTAAAAGAGGTGTCGCTTCCCGTAGGGTTCCATTTGAAATTATTGGTCACAATGGCCTTGTGACATCCTCTTTGACGATTTCGTCATCTATCATCACTGGTAGGGAAGTTTACAACCTTTAATATTCAGTTTCCAAATTTCACTTGTTTATGTATAATCGTTACAAAAATAAGAGGGGGGGAGGGGACTTTTGAGAAGCACTGTATAATTATATAAATTACAGAGACAGCTGTAAACCCGTATTCTCGAAACACAAAATATCAACATTGCCATGCATTTAGATATACAAAACACTTATCTACGTTGAATGTAACATAAGTAAGTTCGAGAAGAATTCATATCAACATAAATACTATACCAAGAACGCCAACTCTTTGGGTCAATATTGAAAAAATCTCCCAGATTCGCAGGCATCAGACCCTTCAACAAACTTCCAGATCACGTACGGAATATGGGACTCAAACAATTGAAAAAAAGTGTGAAAAAAATTTTGATAGAAAATTGTTATTACTCAGTGGAGGATTTTACTTCGGATACTATCATTATGTAATACCACATGTATTATGTGCAAACATTTACATATGTTGTGTATGTTGCAAAATTGTATTTTATTCTAGTACTGTTTATTTGAATATTTTTTGACAAAAACTGGATGAATTTTGATTGTCTCATTCGGGTTTGCAGACATTAATCGTTGTCTGTCTGACCTGACCATGAGGGCATATACCCTGTTCAGCCCGAGTGAAGTGGTTAATATTTATCCATTTCGTGACAAACATCAGCAAAGTAATCTCGTAGGACTTCATAAAATTATCCATCGGATATAATTCAATGTTCGTCGAGACATTAGCCAGGAAAGTAGTTGTTTTCTGATGGAAATTCGAACAACATACCTATTATGAAGGTATTTCTGTCTTGAGGAAGAAAAAAAACTTTTCCCATTATAGAGCAGTGTATGGTATTTTTTATTTATTTAAAATGCTCCAATATCGAAGATAGCTGAAGTGATTATGCCGACTAATATCAATTTATTTTGTTTCAGGTATGGTTTCCTTTGAATTCGGATTTTCCTCTCATCCCCAAGGTATGCGTCTGCTCTAATTGTACTTGGAACACAAATGTGAATCAAATTGACATATCAATAATCATCTGCCCGAGAATTGACTGATTTTTACGATTGATTCCACCAATCTTTGCCTATATAACAAATAAATCAGAAGCAATAGACTTCAGGAGTTGACAATGAGGATCAGTTAAAATAGTATAGAGTATAATTGTAAATTTCCAGATTAGCGTCATGTGCTTATTATCTATAGTTAGGCCCACCACATTGAAACTTGTGGAAAAATAACTAATGTAATATGGGACCTGCAATTGTTGGTAACAGAAAAATTGATTTGGCACAGTATGTTCGTTTTTTCAGGACCGGTGTGAAGTTAGCGGCTATTTGCTAGCGGCCGTTTTTATCTGGCGGCCAAATGACCAGGGGCATCGGGTGATAAATTAAATTCGAAATTTATTCTTCTTTTCAACCAAATTGAATGGCAATGAGATTCCAATCCAACAGAAAATGACCGAACACAAAAAACGGATAACTTTAGAATGATATATCAAGATATATTTGATAAGTTTTAAAATAAAAAATTTCAACTCACCCTCGAAAATGTTTAGTCAAATTCATTTTTGGTTCACGTGTTACTGGAAGGTTATATAATGATTTACCAAGAGATTTGCAGGCCTTCGAAGGGGTAGTTTATACTTGTTGAAGGTGATTCTTGAATATTTCTCCAACAGGTATAAACTACTCCTTGAACGGTCTGCAAATCAATCATCTCTTGGTATATCATTATTTAGCCTTCCAGTAACACGTACCTATACCAAAAATGAACTTGGATAAACATTTTTCAAGGTAGGTTTTGTTTTTTTTTCGAAACATTGACAAGAATAAACTACCCCTCCCTTCGATGGCATATTTTCAATGTAACTGTTACATGTTAGTCTCTAGTCATTATGAAGCCCAGGTATTTGACTTCATTGGATAAAGTTAGCCGAGTTCCATTCGGTTCATACTTACGCCTTTTTGTGAATAGAACCAGCATTGTTTTGCTAGGATTTACATTTAGTCCCGCCTTTGCGCACCAGCTTCTGGTTATATTTAGGGCTGTCTGCATGCAATTGGATATTATCCCTTCATGTTTGCCTCTTAAAGTGACGACCAGATCTTCGGCGTAACCTTGAGTCGTAAGTCCACATCCATGTAGCTTCACTGTCAGATTTCCAGGTAAACGTACTCCAGTAATTATCCGTAGAAATCGCTAGATCCTCCATTAATTACGTATTTTCTAGACCTACCGGACTGGGTTAGCCATTTGCAGTATATACAACGATCGTCGCTTATTTTTTTTACCCAATGGCCTGTGTTATCCTAAATATTATGGAAAATCTTCTCAAGAATTTTCTGATTTGAGGCCAATTAGAATGTTACCTGCAATATCGAAGATTCTAGAAAAATCCGTTCATCGGCAATTAACATCGTATGTTAATGAAAACAACATTGTTCCAGATTGTCAAGCTGGATTCCGGGCAGGCTACAATACGACATCAGCTTCAGTACAGGTTATGGATGATATCGTTAGAAATATAGATAGTGAAGACATAACAGCTTCAATTACCCTCGATTACTCAAAGGCCTTCGATACGATCAACCATACATTACGCAGTCAGAAAGTCTCTATTAACAACGTTATGTCAACTTCTCAAATTGTAACTTCCGGCGTACCTCAGGGGTCCATTCTGGGGCCGCTAGTCTTCATCTTATATACGAGCGATATCCTAACCTCTATTAAATATTGCAAAATTCAAGCATACGCAGATGATACCCAGATTTATTCAAACCTCAATATGGAAAACATTCAATCTGTTCAAAACCACATCAATAGTGACCTCAGAATAATGAACGACCTAGCTGATAAACATAACTTAATACTTAATGAAAGCAAATGTCATTTTATATTATTTGGTAATAAAAATTTAAGAATGCGCCTCACACAAGATATATCTATTGAAATAGACGGCACCCCTCTCTCTATTGTGGAATCCACGGAAAACCTGGGTATTATCTTTGACTCCGATCTAAAATTAACTTTACATATTAACAGTCTGCTCAAAAAATCATTCGGCTCTTTGAAAGTGATCTATCCACATAGGCACTACCTCAATCAACCCATACGGAAGTTACTCAGTGAATCACTGGTTTTTTCTAGGTTCAATTACGGTGATATTTTTTACGGTGATTTACTCACTAAATTTGATCAGAATCGTATTTAGAAAGTACAGAACTTTTGTTGTCGATTCATTTTCTCCCTCAAAAAATACGAACATGTTTCCAATAAAATAACGGAACTGCAGTGGCTTACAATGGCTAATCGTTCTAAATACAATTTTTGTGTCTTTCTATATAAAATAATAAAGAACAGGATTCCTTTGGCGCTCTATTGTAAATTAACCCCTAGATCATATCTTCATTCATTGGAAGTGAGAAATAAACATCACTTTAATGTTCCTCGTCACTGTTCAGTCATGTTTCAGAAATCCTTCACCTATCAAGCCGTTAAACTTTACAATTCACTCCTCATCAATCACCTTCATTTATCTGAATTTAAAATTAAGAAATTTTTGAAAGCAAAATTTTGTAAATCCCCAATATAAAAGACTTGAAACTCTATTATCTAGTTATATGTTGACAAATTACTTTTGTTTATTTGACTCTCGATGGTCAAATTTTTTATTACCCTATGAATGTCGTTATTACCAAAATTTTCTGTCAATTGTACAACTTAGGTTAAGTGTAAGAGTAGCAATAGCTAAACTTTGCCTACTTTTTATAAGAAAATAAAGACGATTTATAATTATTATTATTATTATATTTGAAACTGATCTTGGGGGTTACTGAAACAAAATTCAATAATACCGCCATGTGGTCAACTATACAATGTATCTAAGATATTTCAATAGTCAGACATCGTTTGGAAGGAACAACAATTGTTAATGAAGTTCATAACACAAATATTTGCATTCTCTTGAAGTCATACCGCGCTCACAGTTATGAATAATATCCGTAACATTTATGACTGATTGTTTTAACAGAAGAATATGTGTAATTCGTTCAGTGGTGTATTTTATTATCCATTTTCTATGAATATCGTGAGGATGATTAGCACTTGGAATGTTTTTCTCATTACCGTAAAAATTCAGACATGACTCTAACAAAAGGGAAATAAATACAATGACAAACAATTATTTTAATGGATTTTTTTATTTATTTATTCGAGCTTATTCTCGCTTTGCTGAATGCAATTGAATATCATTTGCAGAGATGCATTGTGCATCTGAAAGAAAATGATATTTTTCATAATGATGGTGAAGTCTATGCTGAGTTATCATGACTTTTGGTGTAAGCAACTTCATATCGAAACGGCCTTAGTTCTTGATTTTATTGTTATATATATATATATATATATATCTGGTATAACCAAATGGCACAAACAATCCAAGCAAATAGTAATAGATCATGAGGATATCGAAATGGAATTTGCTCGATATTTTTAAGGCCGAATATACAGATAATCAACGAGCTGAAAGATGACTCAGCACCGTACACAAACACAAAATTGAAAATATTGCACCTATTGTAACGAACCTAAGCCGGACCTGTCGCCCCATTCGTTGCCATCGACAACGATGATGTCATCCCCGGAGATATTCGAGAACAATCCAGTCGCGCCACCGCGGATAACAACGGTCAATATTGGAAACAACTGGAACATGCTGGTCGTTTAATTACGTTACACTATGATCGTTAAAACTCTATGATATATGATTGATTTGATGTTTGCTGATGGAAAATGTCCTAAACACTTTGAGAGTGCTATTGTTAAGCCTATACATAAAAAGGGAGATCGCAATAGAGTAGAAAACTATAGACCCATAAGCTTTATCTCTAATCTGAGTAAGATATTTGGAAGAGCCTCCAAAGCACGTCTCATTAATTTTCTAGATAAATATTCATTATTGTCTGAAATGCAATTTGGATTCCAGACGAACCGTTCCACAAATGATGTCCTGTTTACTCAAAAAATGTATTCCAGTTCAGATTCAAGTCGTCCATGTGCTACATAGACCAATTAATAGAGACTTTTTCGTGACAAAAATACTACCAGGAAACCGACTGCGCCATCATACGAAAAACGGTCCGTAGTTATATCCAGTTATGTTTTCTACTCGCAAGTGTCATTGCTAAATTGCTAAATAAAGTTATCTAGATGCTTTCAATGAACAAGTTGTAGAGAATCAAAATGCAAAGAAAATGAACTCGATTGGATTATTAATAACGAAAAAAAAACTAGAAAAACAAAAAAAAATATAAAAAAAAAATCAATACTCCGCCACTTTTTGACTTGCAGTGCAGGCTTTCCACGACATAGTAGTGATTGGTTTACTTTGTTTGTGAGAAATTGAGGCGCTGTCGGATCATTAGTTTTGGCATAATTGCAATCTGAATTTTTTAACGCACTTCATTGCAGCCGACCTGGATGCTCCATGAGCGGTCCGATTTCAATTTTTCTGAAAGATTTCAAGAGAAGTATAGTACTACGAAACGTCCATTCTCATTTTGCGTTTTAATGCTGGGAAATAGGTGAGAAATACTTGCAAACATGACCGAAAACCGGCGAGTGCATGAAAGCGGCTCAGGAGTGGGGGTAGAGCAGCAGATTCATAACAGGTGCAGCGCGCTTGTATCACTATACATACGCTTCCCTGCGTCTGCTGCTCTATCCCCACTCCTGAGCCGCTTTCATGCACTCGCCGGTTTTCGGTCATTTTGCAAGTTTTTCTCAGCTATTTCGAAGCATTTTAAAGCAAAATTAAAATCGTCGTTTTGTAGTACTATACTCCTCTCAAAATCTTCTAGAGAAATTGAAATCGGACCACCTATGGAACATCCAGGTCTACTGCAATAATGTGCGTTAAAAAATTCATATTGCAATTATGGCAGAACTTTTGATCCGAATAATTTCTCACACATAAAGTACAAATTATTCACTACTATTTCGTGGAAAGTCTGCACTACAAAGGAAAGTGGTGGAGTAATAATTTTTTTCAAAAACGCTGATTTTTTTCTGGTTTTTTCGGTTTTTTTCCTTTACTGATAATCCGATCAAGTTGAGCTAAAACTTATTTCCTTTGTATTTTAATTCTCTACAACTTGTTCATCTAGATTGATCAATTAGTTCTCATGTTACAAGCAAAAGAGGAAAAAAAAAGTTTTTTGCATTTAAATGTTCATAACAAATTTAGCAATGACACTTGCGAGTAGGAAACATAACAAGATATAACTACGGACAGTTTTTCGTATGATGGCACAGTCGGTTTCCTGAAGTTGAAAATACAATAATTAATTAAAAAAAAATAAAAAGGCTCCCGGCCCATAAGGAATCAAAGCTGAAACTCTAAAGAATGTTATAAAATTCATATATGAACCTTTAACGGACATCATAAATAAATCCTTTGAAATAGGCATATTTCTTTCGATTCTGAAAAAATCACTTATAACTCCAATTTAAAAGAACGAAGATACTAAAAATGTTTCAAATTACAGGCCTATTTCACTTCTTTCATCAATGAGCAAAGTTTTAAAAAAATATATAAAAAAAGACTTACCGCATACCTAACAAAGTATAATCTGATATCGACATGCCAGTATGGGTTCAGAGAAAAAATCTACCAATGATGCAATCCATTCCCTGGCAAAAAATATCTGAAAATCCTTAGATTCAAGCACTCCTTCTATCGGTGTTTTTATAGATCTGAAAAAAGCCTTCGATACTGTCGATCACTCCATACATTTAGATACACTAGAAGATATGGGTGTAAGAGGTTCAGCACAAAATCTGTACAAGTAGAATACAAAAAGTTAAAGTCCAAAAACATGTGAGTGAAGAGATCAACATTGAATGTGTTGTACCTCAAGGAACAGTATTGGCCCGGTGTTATCCGTAATTTACTTGAACAACCCATTTCAACAGGAAACACTCGGTAGAATAATTAATTTTGCGGACGATACTGTGATATATCACAAAAATGATGACTGGTACAATCTCAAATTAAGCCTTGAAAATGATCTTGGAAAACTCAAAGACTGGTTCGACAGTAGATTACTTTCAATAAACCGTATATTCACCCTCCAGTAGCCATGAAACATCTTTGTCAGGATACAGTGTGAATATCCAACGATATTAAACCTAAAAGTGCTTGGGCATTGATAATCACTTACGTTGGAACCATCATATGGAATATTTAACAAAATATCAAAGTATTCTGTTTAGATTCAAACAAGTTGGACCAGTTTTGAGCTTCAAATATAAAACAATACTGTACCACAGATTGGTAGAGTCACCCCTAGTACATGCCCTGGAAATCTCTCAAATACGATTCCTCCGAATGATGCTCAACAAACCTGTAAGATATCCAAGTTCTCTACTCTATGCTGAAACACAAATTTCAGATATTAGACAATTGTATATTATTCCGATAGGATGCCAGCAATATGGAAATGAAAACGAACTTACCACTCAGAACCATGGATAAGTGACAAGATCCAAGAAACAATATTGTATACCAATAGTTTCTGAAGTAATAGGTCAAAAATTCACTCCTATTTGGTACCTAAATTATTCAGTCAACTACCACAAAGAAAAGTCGATGAAAATTCTTTAAAACACTTCAAAATCCAACTATTATTATTTGTTAATGAAACAGACAGAACAAAAATGCACAAAATGATAGAGAGCTGAAACAATAAAAATGATTTCAACTGAAAAACTGTTTATATTTGAAGTATAATTAGGTATTATTTTTCAGCACATACAAGTATGCACAATACTTCTGTGGATGTTGCAAATGTTTATTAAAATTTTTGAATTTACTTGTATTTGTATAACTGTAATTGTTATATCTATGAATAAAAGACATTATTATAATTATATTACTATCATCATCATGTGTAATAGCATTTGAAGCATATTTGGAAACGCATATAAACTCAATTTCAACCACTTTTTGACCTAGACTGTTGACTTTATCGAATTTGGCAAACCTTTATGATTTGACCGTCACCTGGTGTTTTGTTCACCACTACAATGTAAGGAGTAATAACTAATATAAATAAGTGACACATAGGACCAAGAACCAGATATGTGGACCAGGGCCAAACCGATTTTGAATACCCGAATTCATGGAAAATTATTAGCAGTATGTGGGTGGTCGGAAAACTTAGGGTAAATTATAAGTGAATTAAGAAAAATCAAGGCGACTCAGTAAAAGTTCCGGAAAAAGTTTGATATAAAAGTTCTGATCATTTTTCAACACTACCTCAAAGCGAACGAAAAAAACGCTAAAAACTTCTTTTTTTTTTAATTTTTATCTCCTTAAAAATAATTATGAAACGTGGTGAAAACGTTCTTTTTGTGTTTTTAATGAGCTGTAATTTTTTCAAGGCAAAATATTTATTTTTCGATTGTGTACGAATTTAACTGAAAAAAAGCCTAATTTTCAATCGAAAAAGATGGTTTACAAATTTTCAAATTTTTTACGTTATCAGTACTCATTTTCTTCGTTGGAACCTCGACTCCAAGATGGTATAAAAGAAATATATTGTTCGTATGGAAAAATATCGTTAAAAATGCAAAAATACAAAAAACTATTTTTTCATTAACGATTTTTCAGTAATCTTCAGAATTTCTTATTTTTTATTGCAAATAAGCGTTGACATTGATGAAAAAGCTTGATTTTCATGTAATATAACGTCATTTTTTCTGCGGGAGATAAAAATTAAAAACAAAAATAATTGTTTCTAGCGTTATTCTTGTTAATTTGATGTTGAAAAATGACTAATACAAAAGTTTTAGAATTTTCAATTGTCTACAACTCTTCTCGATAGGATGCATATTCCACCACAAATCGTAAAAAAACAATATTCAACCCTGAAAACGTATATTAAGCTACCCCACCCCCCTCCGGAACTTTTACTCAGTCGTCTTGATTTTTCCCAATTTATTTATAATTCACCCTAGATTTTCCGACATTCCTGCTAAGAATTTTTTCGTTCCAAAAATGATTGGCCCTGGTCTAACTGAGACGGTTGTCATGAAAAATAATAGTTTGACAAAAACATGAAGAACTCAAAACGTGTTTCCTAAAGTTCACTAGTTGGCAAGTCACCAGTAAAATGAAGTTTCTAGGAACTTCATTAAACTTCTAAAATAATGGAAGACTGATTGGTTTGAACGGGAAATATATTCCAATCCTAGTTCTCCATTTCCCACAAAAAAATTCCTGCGATTTTTTTTCTGCAACAAAATCCACCTGGGCGAGTATTCTCTGCGCAACCAAGCTACTGAATAACTGGCAGAACTTGGACATAACCCCTAATCAATTTCTGTCACTTCTTAAGTGTTTCGTACACATTACCGTAAAATGTTGTATCCTGCGAAGCGAAATCGCCGCGGGTAGCAGGCACCAGTCATATAATCTCTCGTTGAGCAGCAGGAGTCAGGCCTCGAGGCCAAGGCCGCTCCAGTGTACGCACTTCCAACATCTGCAGGTGTGCATCGGAACTGCACCCGATTCAGACGAGGGATTCGCCACCGTTTCTGATCATCTTATCGCTGCAATAATCGTATAATAATAATAATGTGAAAGTGGGAAATTATTGTCCGTGAGAAATTATGAAAAAGGAATTTGTGGCATAATGGACAGATTATTAAATTAAAGAAAAAAAGCATCCTCAAGCGAGACTCGAACTCGCCAGCTTAAGCTTTCCGGACCTACGCTCTTCCCATTGAGCTATCGAGGCTATAAGAATCGACACACACTCGTGAACACTTTACTTCCTTTAATTTAATGTGATGTTGGGCGGAATAAAAAAATCGAACGTACTTAGCAGTGGCCATCGAGACCCGGTACCCATTCATCCGAACATCATCGTCGAAGTGACGATTCCAGTAGAAGTTCTAGGAAGATGATCTCCAACCACTGGTAGGATTTAGCCAAATATATGAATGTGAAAGTGGGAAATTATTGTCCGTGAGAAATTATGAAAAAGGAATTTGTGGCACAATGGACAGATTATTGAATTAAAGAAAAAAAGCATCCTCAAGCGAGACTCGAACTCGCAACCTTAAGCTTTCTGGACCTACGCACTTCCCATTGAGCTATCGAGGCTATAAGAATCGGCACACACTCGTGAACACTTTACTTCCTTAATTCTTATAACCTCGATAGCTCAATGGAAAGAGCGTAGGTCCGGAAAGCTTGAGGTTGCGAGTTCAAGTCTCGCTTGAGGGTGCTTTTTTCCTTTAATTCAATAATCTGTCCATTATGCCACAAATTCCTATTCTAATTTCTCACGACATATTCCCTTTCACATTCATATATTTGACTGAATCTTATCAGTGGTTGGAGATCATCTTCCTAGATTTTCTACTGAAATCGTCACTTCGACGATGATGTTTGGGTGAATGGGTACCGGGTCCCGACGGCCACTGTTCGATTTTTCGATTAATTCCAACATCACATCAAATTAAAGGAAGTAAAGTATTCACGAGTGTGTTGATGTCGCAAACAGGAAAAAAAAAATAATTAATGCTTTTATTGAAAGATTACATACCCTGTACATAGAGCCTAACAAAAGGCAGAACTCAATATCTGGCAGAGAAACATCATTGCAGAGCTTGCTCTTCCATCCAACCATCAAAATATATTCATGATCATGCTTAATTTCAAAATATTCATTACAAAAATAAAAAATATAAAAAGAATAAAAATAAAAAAAAGAACAAAAATATGGGAAAAAATATATATAAAATAAAATATTGCAGGAAATCATTACCAAAATATACAACGTAGTTGAAAAGAAGGGTGTGCCAATTCAAGTTCGTTTTATATCATTAACATGATACAGTCCGTTTTTATGGCCGTCTTATCAACTGGAGGTTCATATATAGTAATATAAGGTATCTATTGTATGACGCACTTGCCGCTATATTGATGGTCAAAAAACTTACTCGCCAGCTCCTATTTGGAGATTGTGTGAAAATGCGATGCTTTTACGTAGTGTATAACTGGAGTAGTTCTACTTTTCACATGAGCACACACACCTTGTCGTTTGAAGAAATTGTATGACTGTATAATGATTATATCCCTTTCCAGATGATCTTGGCGATTCATAGAACTTCTTTTAACACCTATTGAAATTTGCATTACGTTAGATAATTTGAAATGTATTACCATAAAATCTGTAGTTCAACTGTAAGTACAAGTAAATACGTTGAATCGACATATCATGATTTTCAAAAATAAATAATTTAAGTTCATTTTATTGATAAAATTTGCATTCTTACGATAAAACATATGAGTATCGTTACGAATCTACGGTTCGTGGAAATGAAAATACCGAATTAATTAACTAACTTCCGTGAGCAATACGCTGCTTCTTATACAAAGTGTTATGTAATAAGTGTCCGATATTTCACAAGGCGATTCCTCAGTTATTTATAAGGTGAAAAGTTCATATAAGCATGGGACCGCAAGGCCTTCATTTTGAATATACAAGGTGTTAAAAATAAATATTTTGATTTTTTGTCAATAATTTTTAAAATAATGTCGATATCTGGACGAAATTTGGTATTTGGGGATTTTTTAATATGAGAAATTTAAATTTGATCTTAGTTTGGCCCTTAATAGTAGGAGGCGCCGCCTTCAGGTCTCAACTCAACTACTGCAACTAGAACATTACCAACTTTGAATGTCATCCTGAAACTCAGTATAGAAATATAAGAGACATAAATCTGGTACCATTCTTGATAGCCAGCCATAATTTCATTAATAATGGAAAATGTCTTTGGACATGACTGCACCTACCACATATGAAACAGTTTCCTATTGATTGTTGGTGCTGTTATTCTTGGGTTTCAGTTGTTCTAATATCCTTCTGAATATCTGCTTCATGATATTGCTGTTTCTCTTCCTGAAGTGGTTCTCCAATTGAGACTGGTCTCATTTTCACTCTTGAGGTGTTGAAGGCCGTTTCCACTTTCAGGAAACGAACCAAAGTTTCGCTGAATTCCTTAAAGCGTGTAAATCTCAGGGTCCTTTGTATTTCAGCATATCTTGATGCGTCAATGAATATCTACACCGCCAATTGGTCTTTGAAATTCTCCGGAGCATCTGGGCAGGCAGGCTGAATTAATCTCTGCACGTCGGCTTCCAACTTCTGCAGACTTTCTCCCGATTTCTGTTTTCAACTGGACTGAAAGAGCAATTGTAATTGTTTTCGAGTGTTCCAAACATAAGCTAACTCTGCCTTTTAGTAAATCATTTCTGAATTTTTCGTTTTTTTCTGCTGTTATTTTATAATCTACCAATTAAAGCAATTATTGTTATTACCGAAGCACTTCTACTTCTTCTGTCTCTTAAATGAATTAATTAGAATAATATACGTATAAAAACACAGTTTTTGAGATTTTTTATCGCAGTGCGGTTGCGAAACCAAATTCCCTTCGAAAGATTTGTGCTGGCAAGGATTCGAAAAATGCGATATAAGATTTGTTAAAGAATCACCAAAATAATTTCCTTACCGAACATTCTAACTTTGAAGACCATAGACCATCACTAGACTGAAAGAACTCTGGATACTTTAGCACTACCATTGATTCTAAACCTTCAGGTTCTCAATTTCCAAAAGGACTTATTGAATCTTTGAGACCTGTAACTTTCATACTAAATAAGTTGCAGATTTCCTTTTCTCTCTCATTCATTCTGAATAAGAAACTTATTGAGCATCGAAACAGATATTTACTTTATTCAGCACAGTTGAATGGATTATCTGTGGCTTGGTCCCTACTATAATTAATAAAATAACAGAAATAATATCCATACGAGAAATCTAAGCATTTGAATTCAATCAATTGAACTCAAAATCAGACTGGCAAGGCCTATATAAGCAAAAGAAATGAATACCATGAGAGACGTGTGTATCGTCTAAGACTTCGAACCGAACTGATTTCTCCGATCAATCCATGAATATCCTTACTGTGCGTTTAACCTTTTGCAAAACATATATGTGAAACATTATTCGGTTTCCTGATACAAGCATGGTCAGGCTATTTTCACGTAACGAAATTCGTATTGCCAGTTGCCAAATCGTCGAAAGCATCTACAAGAGAGGCAGAACTTGCTATGCAGTGGCCAATTTTTCCGCGGATTCTCCTATGCACCTGTTATGTAAAGAGAGAGTGTTATGGGCAATTTTATCAAGCAATTCACGATTCACAGATTCATTCAGTAGCCTATGGAGCTATGTAACATTTCAAATTGTATAGGGTTCAAAGACAATCCTCCTGAGATATCTTTCGATGCATTAATCGGATGACAGTGAATAGAAAAACTATTTCGAACCATTTCGGAATTGGGCATCAAATTGACTTCGTACAGCCCTAAAAATGTTTTATCAATGTTTTATTTCAAAATTATCTCCATTCTCCCGGAGCCCATTCCCATGAAGTTCTTATGTGTCACACAGGCATTGTTTTTCACAAACTTCGTATATGATTGATGAATTTTGAAATTTGATTATTTCAAATCAGGTTTTGAAACATGCAGAACTTTTTATAAAGAATGACTTTTTTCCTGAAACAAAAAAGATTTTTTCCATTTGTCGCCAATTTCAGGGGACACACACTATATATATATATATATATATTTTGTTATCATAAGAAATATTTGTTCAATGTAAAAACAATAAAAAGTGATAATGATACTTATATATCACATGAATACCGGCTATGTTTGTTTTGCAATTTTTCTGTACATTTTGCTTTTCTGAAACCTTGTACCATTTTCTAGTCGACGCAGATGTCTCAAAAAATTAGCAGTGGAGCTTTTCTATTGTCATAAGTATGTTGACATCAATTCATTTAATTTGCACAACCTATGAAAAATGTACAAATCAAAATTCATGAATAAAACTTTAGATCTCAAGTAGCAAAAATAATATTCAAGTTGGAACATCCTGTATGCTAAAATCAAATCAGAAGGAAACATGAAAGCGACATGTCGAAACATTTTGATGGAAAATGATAAAAAATTAAATTTTGAGTACAGAAAATTGTCAGATATGAATTTTAACTAACTCTGTTCATATTATGTGAGGTATAGAAATGTAAATTGTTTATAAAATCCATGGCATAGTTTAGAATAAGGAAAAGTGTCATAAAAAATCAGTAAGAACCTTAAATTTGTGAGAAAACACCAGTGATTTTATTTATGAAATGCGGGTTTTAATAGCCCCCCAGTGTTAACTTTTGAATGGTTCGACGTTTAGATAGATGGCGAGAGGGAGCACATCAACTTTCGAATGGCATGGGGGGTCAACTGGCACATCGTTGAGAAGATAATTCAATTCTCTCCCCAACCATTCTATATTTTTTTAATTTCGTTCAAACGTTTTTTCACAATAGACATTTGAAATGTCAAATATAAGTGCGGATCTGAATGGTACCGTTACCTCAATAACTTTTGAACGGTTCGATGGGAAACAATGAGACATGCAATTTATTGAATGGTATTACCGGACCTATTTTTTGAGAGAAGATACTTTACAATTAGTCGACAGAGGGCGGTGGGGGCACATCAACTTGAAAATTTCGAAAGGCATAGAGGTCGATTTGCACATCGTTGAAAAGGTAATTCAATTTTTCTTTCTATTATGGTTGTTCTACGGAATCACAATCGCGAGTGTGGCTTTTAATAGCCTTCCCCCCTTCACCCATCACTGTTAACTTTTGAACGCTTCGACATAGAATAACGGGACCAAAGTTTTTTTAAATTATATCACCGATACCATTCTTTTGTGATTCTTCGAAAGATGGCGGCACATTGACTTGAAAATTTCAAATAGCATGGGGGGTCAAGTGGCACATCGTTGAAAAGATAAATCAATTTTCTTTTCAACCATTCTGTTCTTTTAGAATTTCGTCCAGATTTTTTTTCACAATATGCCTTTGAAATGTTGTTATACTTGACATACCAAATGCATATTGTGAAAAAATTTATTGATGAAATTGAAAAAAAAACAGATTGTTGAAAAGAAAATTGAGTTACCTTTTTAACAATGTGCCACTTGACCCCCCCCCCATGCTATTTGAAATTTTTAAGTTGATGTGCGCCATCTATAAAGCATTCATAATTTTCATTTCAAAAAATAGTATCGGTGATTTCATTCAATACCTTTTTTGCATTGTTCTACGTCGAACAGACTATCGAAAGTCGCACTGTATATACTTTTAACAATTATTTTTCCCAGCCACAGATATCCATTGAAAATACAATATTTTATTACTTATGTGCGTAAAACTTAAAAGCAACCATTTGCATGGAAAAAAATACTTCCACGCTACTCTAACTCTTATTATTAAAAATATTTTCTAATCTCATTATTCTCCCAGGAAAATCTTTTGTAAACCATCATTTCCATGAATGAAATGTAATTTCATGACGATAAAATAACTTCTCCTCATAGCTACCAGTGAACCGAATCAACTCTTCGTGAGATATATTATCCTATTTTTGCCTGTACTATGGAGGGGTACCTACTTCATGACCGGAAACAATTTTCACATTCGCTCTCCTCTGCACATCTGATAGAGCAAAATTGATAACAATGTTTTTCGTCGGTTTTTCTTTGGTTAACCAGACCACCCATCACCTATTAACCGCGCTTCCTGGTAGGGTACCGTGGGCAAAATATGCCGATAAGTAATTAATAACTTTTATTTATTGTTATCTGCGCAGACCTGGTGTCAGTTTACATAACAATGCATACAGGAGTCGATAAATAACATTAATAATTATTTATTGCTCCATTGTAGATTCAAAGATTAGCCATGAAATTTATCGTGGACACTGTTTAATGTGGTGTGAATTATTGCAGCCGGGATGTGAGATAAGTGGGTTGCATTGCTTGCAGAACGAATTGGACACTCTGTAAGTTCGTGTAACATGAGATGACATCAGCATGTGTTTTTCTTATGTAAGATCATTAAAGAACGGTGCGACTCGAGTTCAGAGAGGATATCACACTGCTAACTGGATATCAGGTCGTATATGGGATATTAAACTCAAATAGTTTCGCCTTGTCATTTTGTTTCTAACATAATTACTCCTTCGCCATTGAGTAGGAAATAAAAATAACGAATTGTAATGCATGTGGGGGTGGCATAAGAGTAGTCAATATCTTCCACAGTGTGACACACTTAATATGACGACACCCCTATATTTTAGTCATTTTTGAAAGCAGATATTTGATTTTTGGTACAGACATAGAACTGCATGGGCCGCACTTCTCGCAATACTCAGCCCGAGTGACAGCCTTGAACCCAGCCTACTGCGATCCCGCGAAAAGGGCGAACTCTCGATATTTTGCTTCGCGTTGGACCGAAAAAAGTTATTTGAAAAAGTTGCTTAGAAATCGATTTTGTTTTTTTTTGTAATATTCATATTCAAGTCCGATTTTAAAATAATGGTTCTGAATAAAAAGCTACAGAAATGATTAAATAGTCAAAATCAATTAAATAAACGTATAAAAATAACTAAAATGAAAAATAATTATTTTATCAAATGTAAGTTAATCGAATTTAGTCTCCTTCACTAGCCTGTCTCCAATTTTGAGGAATTTTTCAATTTTCTGTTGAATAAAATAATACCATTTGCCTAATTTTGGATGGAAAATCGTCATTCTCAATGTTTCAAAGAAGTCTCATATTTTGTGTTTCAACAGTTTTCAATTTGGGCTAGAGTGTCAGGGAAACAAATGAACTATTTATACCAAATGTCAGTTTGAAAGTAAATGCGTCAAAAACAGTAACAAAATGCACATTGAACGTCTTAATTTACGAGATAAAATTGAAATAATGAGGTTATTTGGGGATGGTGCTCGAAGTAGCAGACAAGTTGCTCATGAATTCAACAGAAGACAGCCGCAACGAAATCGTATTCGACATGGAACGCCTCCGTGAATAAACTTCAAACCGGAAGTATATTGAAGAATCGTCCAGCTATTGACAATCTACATCGAAATCGAAGGTAACATTTTGATGATAATATCTTAGCTTCAGTTCGTGCCAATCCCAAAATTAGTTTGCGTGAAAGGTCTGAGCAATTAAATTTGAGTAGAGAGGAAATCAGAAGATGTCTCGTTCGTCATAAAATCAAACCTTTTAAGCGAAAGTTCTTGCACACATTGAAAGAAGGTGACGAATATAAACGATTAGATTACTGCTATTGGGCCCAAGGAAATTTTTTAAATGATAGAAATTTCCTAAGAAAAATGTTGTTTACTGATGAGACTATGTTCACTACCAATGGAATAGTATCTGCTCAAAATTGCAGATACTGGTCTACCAAAAATCCCCACTGGGTTATAAACTGTAAGGACCAATACTCTCAAAAAGTTCATGTATGGTGTGGTATTTTAGGCGAACGAATAATTGGACCGTTTTTCTGCAATATTACCATTAACGCTGAACGAATATTGAATTTTTCTGATAATGAATTATGGGAAATCATTGAAAATCTACCGCTCAATGAGCGACAAGAGATGTACGGAGCTTCCGTTCATAATTCTTGTATGGTTCTAGAGTGGTTAAACGAACATTTTCCATTACGTTGGATTGGTAGAAATAGCCCATATGAACAATGGCCTCCTCGCTCTCCTGATATAACACCAATGGATTTTTACTTCTGAGGAACTGTCAAGAATAAGGTTTACTAGTCTAGGCCACGAAACCGACAAGAACTTTGTGAGAGAATAAGGCAAGCCTGCCGTGAAATAAGTATTCCAGAACTTAGGGGAGTGGCCAATAATAATAGAAAAAGAATTGAAAAATGTATCAGAATTGAGGGCGGACCAGTTGAGAGAGACAATATTTGAAACTGACTTCCAATATTAGTGTTTATTTCATTTCCTGTTCGAATTCGGTTCAATAATTGGTTTTTCATTAATTGTCATTTAATTTTGACCGATTTTATCGTCTCTGGGGCTTTTTAGTGACAACTAATAATCAAAATTTGAATTTTTTCATAATTAATATAAGGTTTTTCATTTTTATTCATACATCATGACGAATTTATTGTTCTCGTAGCTTCTTATTCAGAACCATTAATTAAAAATCGGTCTTGAATATAAAAATTACAAAAACATTCAAAATTCGAGTTTTGCAATGAAATTCGGTATATAGGGGTATATAGGGTGAAAATCGATTTCTAAGCAACTTTTTCAAATAACTTTTTTCGGTATCTCCAACGCGAAGCAAAATATCAGGAATTTGCCCTTTTCGCGGGATCGCAGTAGGCTGGGTTTGAGGCTGTCACTCGGGCTGAGTATTGCGAAAAGTGCGGCCTATGAAGGTCTACGTCTGTACCAAAAATCGAATCTCTACTTTCAAAAATGACTAAAATACAGGGGTGTCTTCATCTCAAGTGTGTCACACTGTATATCGTTCTAATGTACTTTCAACAATATTTCTTGTCAACAAATTTGTTCGTACACTGAAATTCATCACCAGTGTTCCCCCAATAATGCCACTGATATGCTCCGAGTTTTTCAAAAACGAGATTCGGGATCGATTCTCCACGTGAAATTGCATTTTTTTTAAATATAATCTACAATTTTTTAACTCCGGTGCAACCAGCGGTGGTAACTACTTTTTCGGGTGGACTGTTTCTGCTGAAACAACGCCTTTTCTTGCAATACTGCGTAATACTCAGATCCAGATCAGATTTCCTATTCCTCGAACTCGTCCATGAATAGTCTTCGAGTTTGTTCTTTGAAAATTTTTTTTTTTTTGGGATATGACCTTTTTTGTGGAAAATATTGATATGTACAAAAAGTATTTTTTGTACAACTGCCATTAAAAATTATATTTTTACTACATAGGTATGTGAATTAAAAACTGACGTTTTTACATAATATTTTCAACCTGGTTACTGTCAAAATCTCTTTTAACACTAGTGTTGGAAATATTTTCAACACTAATGACGGTGACGGATTGATGTGGGATAGCCAAATAATGCAGGTGCAGAGTTACAACTAGTACTTGTATCAGGAAACATTTGATCACTAATTATATTTTTAATTTCAATGGAGTACAATGGAGTAACCCTCATCTACGGTTGAGAACTTCCATCCTCCATAACGAATTGTTGTAGTAGAACGACCTCGCACCATCCTTATGGAAAATGGCTTTCGGTTGAATTTCTTGAATTTTTGTTTTAGATTTCGACTTCCTCGGCAAAAGTGTCCAGGGGCACACAAAAATCTACCGACTAGTTCTCGACATACAGGGTTAAAGTTGAAAAGTGAAGCTTTCTGCTCAGAATTTTTAACAATTCCGAGAATTGACGAAACGCCTATTTATTTTGGGAATACCATGCCTCAATTATGGTACAATGACACGTTGATCTGGTATCCATCATACTTTTTTTAGTTTTGGGCTCTACAACAGGGTGAACAAATAAAAATCCAATTCGAATAATTTTGAACCAACCAATGTGAGTTCTCTGATGAGAATTGAGGATTTAATTTAGCCTGGATGTACTCCCTCAACCTCGATCGAAGTTCATTGAGATATTTTTTTTATACAGGGTGGCTCGAAAAAAGGGGTACGTCAACCCCTCGTCTTTTAGTTCGGATAGGGGAGAGCATATCAAACATTCTTCAATGTTAAGAATGTGGCATATTCATTTCAGGATACATGGTGAGTAAAAAGATACAGTCCAAGTTTCACAGAAAAATGCGTTTTTTTAATGAATACCCTATATGACGAGGAAAAATCTGTTAATTTTCATGAATTTTTTATATAATGTACGGTTTGAGGAGTGTGAAATATTGACAGGTCTCCGGACTCGTTTGTCGGCTACATACTTTTGAATGTTTGGATTTTATTGATACCCATATACTCCATCGGAGACAGAAATGGGCTATTTTCAAACAATTCTTTTCGTTGAGTAGATTAGTGCGGTACCTATTCCAAAATGCAATTCCTTATATACATGCTGAATGAAATGTCTTTCATTTGAAAGCCCTGTTTCCAAAGAAACTAGAAAAATATTTCATATGATGATTTCTGTGAAATGTGGGGTTTCTCAGGAATAGGGGATACTTTTCAATCAAGCCGACGAAAACCTAGGAATGGGATATTTGATATACAATCAACAAATGAATGGTGAGGGTATTATACTTCTACAAAATTCTACAAGAAAGTCCGCGATAGAAGTATCCACGTTTCGTGGATATGTATTCAATGAATTAATTTTGCAAAGTATTTCAATATATTTCAAACAAAAAATATGAATAAGTATTAATAAAAAAACTTTTTAAAGACAAGCTTCTATTAAATTGCACTAAATAGGAAAACATTCCTTCTCAAATTGCACTATAAATGAAAAAATGTGTTACATTATTCTGTGAGTAGCAAATTCAAAAACTTCTCGCTCAAGAACTCATATTTGTATTCAAACTGAAAACATTGCGCGGCAAGATTTTGAATCTGTTACTCTCAGAATAGCGTGACACCCCTGAAAAAAATATTTTTTTCTTTTTAGTGATATTTATGAAATTATATTTTCCTTTTTAGTGCAATTCAATAAAAGCTTATTTATTTTTTTTATTATTCTCATTCATATTTTTTTTGTGAAATATATTGAAATACAATTCAAAATTAGTTCATATGCCGAGGTAGATATTCTCCAATAAAATCCGATGGTAAAAAATAAAAATTGGCATGCTGAAATGGTCAGGATCATGGAAAAGATGCACTAAGAAAGGAATCTCACGAAATTTTCGGTCTGAAAAAAAAGAGAATAATCACGGAAAGATCCTTGGAGAGTTGATATTTTTCCAGATATGCTAATGATTGTAGATTCTTTCGAGTAAAAATCTATCATTTCTTTCAATAGGCGAATTGTGATCTCATAAATTTGCTTCATATGTGCTTGGAGTCGAAATATAGTGTATGCAGAGTTTTTCCTAGAAGATATTGTGTAATATTCGAATAAACTCTGCTCTAAAACCCTCAAATTCAGTGAGACCGACATTCAAACACAGCGTTATTGCCGCTCCTTTTGACGTCATAAGTCCATTGATTTGGCATTTTCCCGAGTTGTCAGTGTCACTATTTTGCGGGACTTCTGAGGAAATGTTATTGTGTTTCATCCTATGAATAAAACAGAACTTGTGTCAGCATTTGTCAAATGAAGACTTCGAGTTTGATAGCTGTTCTTGATTTATTTACTCTTGAATAATATGTATGTATACCAAGTGCTATGTCATTATTTTTTCAACCTGTTCGCATTGTGAAGAAATATTATGAATAACGCTTGGCAACTATGTAATTATCTCATGCTCTCGGCGATAGATCTGAACTTGTTACGCTTTTCTCTTCGTTCTGGACATTGTGGTATTTTTGCCATAAATTGGTGATCCCGCCTATTTCATTTGAGTCAATACGCGACAGGTGCCCAGAGTTTTGAAATTTCCAATGGATATAAGGGATTGTTGAAATTCAAAAATAAAACAGATTCCATGGGGTACAGAACCAGACTTCCTGCGGTATAAATACGTTTTAAGTTTTTCGCAACTCCTACTCGCCCTTTGCTGACGTATGCGCTTTCAGTTCATCATCCCGGTATCTTGATAATGATATATCCTGCACGTTAATTATGACAACGTTTACATTAACATCGGGATTTTTTGCATCATGGTACTGGGCGTGTCATATCATGACAGCATATCAGAATAACAGGGTACCATCGCAGGTCCGGGGTTATCGAACTCTCCATGTGACCCTTTCTCCTCTTGGGAACATCGGTCAATGAATATTCCGCAAATATCTTAATGGTGCCCAGCCTATATATATTTATCAACACATGCTTCAACAGTGATTCAGAAGATGGATGTACACGTCATATTTTTATGAAATGTTAATATGAATCACACACAAAACAATTTAAAGTGAGTTCGTGAGGAATCTCTCATATTTTCATCAGTTAATTGTGCAAAAATTGGTTAACTTGAATGTATTCTTATTATTCTTCATGTAAATAAAGCTGTTGGGTTATAATAACAACGATCAATGTACTGGTTGACGGATTGGCTTAGCTCGTATCAGACGGATAAAAGCATTTTGGCAGTAGTACGGTAGATAACGTATTGAAGAAAATTAGCAGATCCATAGACAATAACCAAATTGACTGACACATAAGTTCGATTAGGCTCTGCTGTCGTACGAACATAATTCACATCGGTAGATACAAAAATTATATATAACAACGTCCGACGTCAAATCACTACGTTGACACAACGACGTCATCGTAACAGATAATTTTTGCCAGTTAATTCACCTAGATTTTTTCCAGTAATTCATCGGTCAACCGAATTCCACTGAATCCATCAACTGATAATAATTCCCAATACCGGAGCCTCCCCCTTTTGACCAAACTCAAAATAAATTTTTTCCAGGTCCCGATAATGTCTTGATATTCCTCCTACGTAATTGACAACTCACACTTATTCTCCTCCAATCGTGGGCACTGGGAAAAATTAAATTGGGAGAGCCAGCCTGCATTATCCAATCATCTGATTTCCCAAAACCAACATGGGTTTATGATTCGCAGAACTGTGACCTTTAACTACTTCCTGGCTGCTGACTAACGTTCTCGAAACATCTATACCATTTGTCAGTTGGTGTCGTCTACTCTGATTTCTGTAGAGCATCGTCAAAGTTCCGCATGACCTGCTACTTCTGAAATTGGAGCACTTGGGAATGGTTGGAAGCCTTTCTAAAGAAGTCTCATTTAACTGTTCGTTTTGGATGAATACTATCAACAAAACAGAAACTTCACCAGTTGCGTTATTCAAGGAAGTGCTTTCAATTCTATTTTCTTTGTTTACTATACGTTAGTGACTTTGCCATTAGTTGATTCTTCGTCGACGACCTCAAAATCTTCAACGTTCTTACCGACAAAATAAAATAACGGAAAAAAATCAGCCTTGTAGAATTGAGTCAAACAAGTTTGTATTTTCAACACATTTTGTGGGTGGTAGACCTTTGATAGCAACGCCTTTGACGCGTTAGACTATCATTTTGTTCACTTTGATATAACAAAAAAAAAAAAAAATCACCTTTGTAGAAATGATGACAGCCGACTGTCGCCACCTCCCTTACTATGAGGTATATTTCCAAATATTTTGTGAGTTTAAGGACAGGTACAAAACGTTAACGGAACTCTACACCGACCTTTAGTTTATAAAGCGTGATTTACCACAACATGCGGAAAATTATCCAGTACATGGTCCCCATCAAATATGGTCAGGAAATTTCAAGATGAAAATATATATATATATATATATATATATATATATATATATATATATATATATATATATATCTGGACAAATGCGACGCCTATGGTCTCAAATTTAATGTAACGCGAAGAGTCAGACGCTTTTTTGGAAAAGAATGGGGCTAATACCATACATGGAGCACTGACTGTGAAATATGGTAGTGTAGCTAGCAATAATGTACGCTTCCTTGGTGTAGTGGCCAAAGAAACTACAAAGATGCGCGATACAAAGACATATATACTACAGGCAAGGCCATACCCAGGGGGGAGGAGTTAGAGGGATCAAAGTCCCTACCAAAATCTGGTAAAAATATATCTGGAATAAGGTGCAAATCACGTAGTTTTGTGTACATACCATACACTAATTCACATTTTTCAATTTTGTTCAAATACCCTTAGTTTTTCCGAATATAATTCGTAATATTCCAACTATTGATCCTGAGAAGTATTAGGACTTCTAGACTACGTGGCAAAGAACCAAAACAGTGTCACACATACTGTGCAACTGCGGAGCTATGGATTGCAGATCACAGTCAATTTTGAGGCAAGCAACTGGCGAACCAAAACTTTACAGCACACACCCAGTTAAGGACAGGGCACAAAATTACTGGAGTGAGTAAGGGTAAACAACAGGGATACAATGGGCCAAAATGCTCAAGTGTCGGACGCCATGGCCAAACGAGCATACGGAGTGGAGTACATACCACCAAGGGGTATCCATAAAAGATTTGATCCACTTCCGAAAAATAATCTATTCAAAAGCACCATCGAAGCAGATACTAACAATGAAATACATTGGAAGTCAAGATGAAAGCTGAACATTAACAATTTTCAACACCCACGTAAGTTACTATATAATAATAATATATCATATTACCAAGAGTTGACTCACATCTTGATCTAGGCATAACGATGATAACATGCTCTATGAATTAGTTCACTGACGCCAGTAGTGAAAAAATTCAAGGGCAGGCTTTATATGCTGAAAAAAAACCATTCTGCATTCCCAACCCCCAATCAGAGCAACCCCTACGATCTGAAACACCAAATGTTCAATGAGTGTGTGGGATAATACTCCGTATTTAACTGTTATTTCGCTGTTGTGGAATGATCAACCAACTACAGTCGTCACTTCCTCATCTGCTGATGGTTTCAAAACTCACTGGATGAATTATATGGAAAGGCTGATACCAATATAGTCTACCACGAACTCTTGTTTGATTTGAAAATTCACCACCAATTCTCTTCCCAATATATTCGGATTCAATCAGATTTGATAACAGGAATATATCGCTACAAAGTTCAGCACTTCAATACTTGGTCTACCTGATGATCGTGGAAGCGAGAATTAGATTTTCGTCGACAAAATTGTATTGAAGACCTCTCTTGATTATTGTTACAAATAATTCCTGGTGAGTACTCCCTTTTGGAAAACATTCTTCTTTGCCTAATTCATCTATATGAGTTCTTAATTAAGGAAAATCAAATATATATCTGAATAAAAATGCAAATTTTCAATTTCAGATTTTTTCTTTTGAGTTAAGGTCCTTCCAGAATATCTATCGGATGTAATTCAATGTCCAGCGTGGCTTTAGCCGGGAAAGTAGTCGTTTTCTGTTAGACTGATAACTTCATTCTTATCGTGGATTTTTCAATTCACAGAAAAATATTTCTATTCAATATTCAATTTAGAATGTTTTCTTTTTCAACTCCAATACTCGTATAATAATTATTAATTGAAGAAATCTTGTAGATATGAATGCGCTAATCCTTTTTTATGTGAAGAAGACAATTATACCTATTTACTATTTCATATCGAAAATGGACATAATAACGTTTCTGGCTGATAAAAATTGATACAGAATTACAGTGGTCACAAAAAAGAATGTACCTGAGAAAAGAAGATATATGGATAAAATTCTGTCCAATATTGTATATGACTCCCATACTGCAGGAAGTCCAGTATTTTTTAAAGTGTGCTACAAATAATTGGCCCTAATGATCATCATTCTACTAAAATAAGCTAGGATTCCTTTTTATGCACTCGAAATGAGCATAATATTTGTCCAATAATCATAGAGTTATGTGCTGAAATCAATATTGAAAAATCATAGTCAGACTAATCATGGAAAAGTAATGCTTCCATTGTCGATCCTCGTGGAATAGAATAAATATCGTTGATGAAAACTACTGTATTCCAATGATTAATATTTCACTTTCCAAAATCAGCATCTTATTTTATAAGGCAATGCATCTTGAATTCGTTCTGAGAGAAGTGGTATCTCATCCCTTACATATCTTATACTTTACATATCAATTCAATCGATATCACAGAGAGGAAGTATATGAATTTTTAGCTACATATTAGGTATTCATATGTACGATTAAATAGCACACAAGACCAACGAAGAAGTACTAAGAAGAGCCAACAGGGATAGAGAACTACTGAAGACTGTCAAATATCGGAAAATGTCTTATTTGGGTCATGTATTGAGAGGAAATCGATGTCGACTGGTATAGCTGTTTCTCAAGGGCAAGATACAAGGTAGAAGAGGTGTAGGAAGAAAGCAAAGGTCTTGGCTGAAGAACATTCGTGAATGGACTGGAATACGAAACGCAGGGCCCATGTTTCCATGTTGCCGAAGACCGTGAAGCCTCTGCTATGGTGATCGCGAACTTCGGACAATTCTGATACGGGACATGAAGAAGAATACGATGAGAATATCATTATCCTCAGCTTGGCCTGGCATCAAATTCTAAATAGGTGGGAATTGATCATCTTCCTTAATTTGCAGAATCAATGTGATTGACTATTTGTATCAATATAAAAAGTCCAATTCTAATTAACATAGAATACAAAAAACTATAAAATATGGCATTGAGGGAAACTAAGAAAAAATATAATGTTATGGTGGTTTCTATAAACCCTCTTATAACCCCAATCATTGGAATTATTTTCGATAAAAATTCAACGTCTCTTACTTTCTCACTCACCGCGTATATCCCATCACCCAATCCATCAAATTATCACACTCGATAATTATCGACACAGACCTCATTTTTTCGCCTGATTGCACTAGGCGATGCATCTCCTGTCAGTACATCAGAATGTGCCGTAACCGAGTACCATCGCATCGGATCCATCGGGGTTATCGAACTTCTATAGGCGGGGACTTACCCCTAGAGGGACGTTTTGCAAAAAATATGTCAATAAAGTTGAGACGGTTGATTTTCTTCTAGATTTTGCACACATTATATTGAAATAATGTTGCATATTACTTAGTTGATATCACAAAAGAATAGAAGAACCATATCGGGTAATATATGGGTCAGTCATATATGTATATCCTTTAATTATGATGGATTGCAAAGAAAATCTTTGAGGGAATAGGTATTAGAGGTGAATTCAGTTGTTTTCTTTCAGAAGATGGACGACGTCTGGCTTTGCCGGAAATGGCAACAAATTTATTTTTCTAAATGAAACACCATGTTGATTTTACATATTTAGATTTACATAATACCCAACTGTCAAATTTCAAATTGATTAGGATTTTGATTTTCGTTATTTTATTCTTTGACGTAGCAGGCTGTGACTCAAACTGAATTAATTTTCAAAATTCAACAAATATCTACTTGCTGACGATTTATTTTTACAAATTAAGTTTTCTACGAAATAAAATAATCAAATAATCAAATATGAGGATGTGGAGGTGAGAATCAAAACACCAGGTTTTCCAATATGAGACAATTGTAGCAGGCGGGAAGGCAAAACGCATTAACTACCTAGCTAGTCGGGTAGGTAGATTTCACAAGGCAATTCAATATCTGTGGATTCACCAATACAACCCCCTTATTCATACAGAAATACACAATTCATTGCCGGCAAATTGATAAAGTTTTGACCTCGTTCTCATTATCAATCAGTCTTACAGAGAAGATTTGTTCGTTTGTCAGCTGCAATTCTCAGATTATAAAGAGGGAGAGACTGATGATTTGGGTGAATTGAAGAGAGATAAATATTTGTTAACTGAGACAAACCAAGGTATGTGGACATACCGGGCGTTGAAAAATTCTGCATTCATTGAAAAATGTCGATAGTATTTATCAACGATATTCTATTTTCGCGCACATCTTGGGGAAATACTGTTGACGCAGTGTGATATTCCAATAACACAATTTTCAATCAATACGATTCCGAATTCCAGAAAACGTATTTTATTTCAAACTTATTCATAAAAAAATAATGACTATTTGACATACATTACAAACGTTATCAAATATACAGTATGTTGAACACCAATGAAAATTGATATATCAACAAAAACTGTTAAAATTATAATGGTGAGACTCTGTGGAATTTATTTTTACCGAATTATAACCTCGCTTTTGTTTTATAGTTAAGAAAATGTCGGTAATTAGGGCGAATGAGTACTTCAAACTAGTTTTTGGATCGAGTACACATTGTTATTTTTTTTGAAATTCAATCGGTTCGGGCTCTACTTGTTATATACATGTTTCATAATTGAATGCTGATCCTGAAGGGCGATAATCCTTGGATGATTTTAAGAAAAATTCATGAGGTCCGCAACCGCTTTATTTCTGAGATACAGGATGTTGAAATTTAACAAAAAAATCAGTTCTTCCCCAATGTCTCTGAAACCGTTTTGGCTTTTTTTCAATTTTGGTACATGCAAAGAAAATGATGATGATGATGATAACGGATTTCTTAGTTTTTATCAGTGGCCCTGTTAACATGCCCTGTCATGGTTTTGATCAAAATAATGATACGCCATTGTCTTTTTTCCAAATAAATATATTATTTTTGTAATTGTCCTCTATCTTCACATAAAAATGGTCTCCTGCCTTTTTCTCGTCCGGCGGACGGTTTCCGATTGAAAAAATAAAATACATTCATTTGCTTGTCCCTATTCGATTTTTTCTTTTAGCCTTGATTTCACAATTGAGATTACCAAAGGATCGGAGCAAGATTTTTATAATTTTATGGCAACTATTATTTAGTTTTTGTAATGAGTACGCATAAAAATACATTTTTTATTTTTAAAAACATAACTATTATGAACAAAAAATATCAAAATCAAATTAACTGTTCATATGCAAATATGCACGCTTCAGCCCTCCTTGTCATTGACTCGCGTACTCTTTGGAAAATTCCTGGAGTATTCCTTATTGCTTAGAGGAAACTATTACGCGGTTTCGCAATTCCTCCTCAGTTAGAATTGGTTGACTGTACACCAAAGTCTTAAGATGTCCCCAAAGAAAATAATCAAGTCTGGGGATCCAGCTGGCCATGACTCTGTTCCCCCACGACCTATCCAGCGATAATGAAAGTTTTGATTTAAATATTCGCGTGCCAGAGCACTAAAATGAGCAGGTGCACCATCGTGCATAAACCACATGCGATTTCGCATTAAAATAGGAACATATTCCAACAGAATTGGCAATTGGAAATCGGTTATAATTATGTCCATTCAATCTGCGTGGTAAAAAAAAAGTTCCAATTAGGTAATCTCCAATAATTCCAGCCCAGACATTCAATGAGAACTGCTCCTGGTGATGAGATTCCACGATTGCATACGGATTTTCCTCGTCCCAAAAATGATTATTATGAAAATTTCTGATCCTGTTTTTAGTAAAACTAGCTTCGTTCGTGAATAAAATTTTGCTGTCAAATAAAGGATTTTCGAGAACTTTTTGGAGAAACCATTGGCAGAAATTCACTCGTAATGGGAAGTCTCGAGGAAGTAGAGCCTGAACTCGTTGAATGTGATAGGGACATAATAAATAATCATGCAGAACTGAATTTGAAACAGCTACCTCAATTGCTGGAGTTCTTGCAGTCCGATGTGCTCCTTTCAAGTGATGATTTGACTCAAAACTTCCTGTTTCACATAACCTTCTGTGGGTGCTTGAAATCGTTCGAGCATCAGCTATTTGGGAAGCGTTCTTGATACAGTCGCAGTCGCCTGGCTTCATATGCGTTCCCGTCAGCAAGGCCATACAAGTAATGCATGTCTGCTAATTCCGTATCTGTAAAATTTACCATGTTTTTTTTAATGAACAAGTTTTTGTAACGTAAATAATATCACGTATCTAGCTAAAGAAGAGTCAAAATTGATAATGTTGAAAACAACGAAATGTGTTCTTAGCATAATAGATGTTTCTAGCCCACAAGATAATCCTACTACTCTTCAACGGCTGATTTCTCATAGGGCAAGCAAATGAACGCATTTTATTTTCTAACTCAAAAACCGTTCGCCGGACGAAAAAAAGGCAGGTGACCATTTTTATGAGAAGATAGAGGACAATTATAAAAATAATATTTATTGGGAAAAAGACAGTGGCGTATCATTATTTTGATAAAAAATGTGACAGGGCATGTTAACAGGAACGCCACTGATGAAAATTAAGAAATCCTTCATCATGGAAAAAATGTATTTCTATGTGTACTTTGAATGTACCAAAATTGAAAAAAAAGCCAAAGCGTTTTCAGAGATAAAGCGGTTGCAGACCTATGTTCATATGAAGAATATTTCTTGAAATTATCGCGTTTTAGGATCAGCATTCAATTATGAAATACCCTGTATGTATATATATATATATATATATATATATATATATATATATATATAGTAGGAGGGTAGTCGTTGCTGACTAGTTAGGTGTAAGGTTTGGATATTGGGGTGTGCAGCAAAAGAAAAAGTGTACTCTTTAAAGTTTGTCGATGCAATAAAACATTTCGAAAGCTGGGACAAACTTTAAAGAGTACACTTTTTCTTTTGCTGCACACTCCAATATTCAAGCCTTATATATTATCGCTATAGCCCTGCCGGAATCAAATCATTGAAGCAATAAATGAAATGATATAGTCCACCATGAAATAGAGTATAGCAAATTTCTCAATATCGTTCCGTAAATTATAGAAACTGTCACAGAAACTTCATATAATTTTTATGAGAGATTGATCTTTGTAAGCATATTAATAACATAATTACCCCCACCAGCCATCCTCACAAATACAACCGACATTTCGGAGCGAGTGTCATCTATTTGAAAGGACAATATATGCATTTCATTGCGATTTGCATGTTATCTGTTTCGTGTTTGAATGTGATCTGATTTCGACAGGATATTGGAGTCATTATGGAGGATAGTCCCATTTCGTCAGGAGCTATTACACTCCGAAACTTTCAGCATTAACTTTAAATGAAAAATGTGTGTGTTTCAATAACCTGCGAAAGCAATATCCACCAGAGGTGAAAAGTAAGAAGGATTTAGGTTGTCGCCTCATCAATTTGAGTTGAAGCCAAAAGAGTTGGTTTGAGTTCAAATGAAAGGTTATGTCGCAAGGAATAACAAAACTTCCAAACCGACCGAGGTGAAAGAATCAATATCAAGTACATGATTGATACCAGAAATATCAGAAACCATCAAAATATTTTTGTATCAAACATAATTTCATTGGATAAAGAATCATGAAACCCTGAAATGGTCGACATGTTCCTGTCGAGTCCTTGGAAATTAAGAATTGTTTGATTCTTGAAAGTGAATTATTGGTGTAAATAGGTAGAACTAGAGCAATTTCTCTTATTCATGCCTTCGACCTATTGGGCAAAATGTCTTCATATCCAAATATTTTACCCCACATTTCTTCTATAATATTTTGTCGGGAACCAATAAATAAAATAACAGAGTATGTGCAAAAATGAACCGAAGTTCTCCGCCTATCGTTGTGACCCGTGCCGGTCCAGCATGTCCTCCCAATAATCTCATGATTGTACGCACGGTACGTGCCGGTGACCTTGAGTGTGGTGCCAACTTCGCCACCTACTACTCATTATGTAACCATTCGGACTGACCTAAATTGCAGGAAAGGAAGTCGTCCTGCAACGTGGTGCAGATGCACCGCCGGTTCGGCTGGTGTCGGGCCTTTTCTGGCCCGTTTTGGTGTCGAGATACATGATTGTATTTTTCTTGCATGTTTGTGAGAGTTCAAACTGATGTATTTATATTTAACTCATGTGAGATCTACTGAATAAGTATTGAATATTCGTCTTTTAGAAACAATCAATATTTTATGACATTCCAGAACCTTAAAAAAGATCGAAAAACATATATTTCCACTACATCATACCAGCTTTAAACAAGGCATAGCGAAATGTTTTCACTATACAGTGAAAAAATGCCACACTGTGAATTCAGAAATCGAAATTAAGAATTCAATTCTCAAAAACAAAACGTATTCAGAAATACTCACGGAAACAAATTAATTGAAAATAATAAAACACCAAACAACTAGTTGGCACAACTGATAAAAATACAAAACCTCCACATCCCACTCCTGAAGTAACGTCATATGTTATTGGAATTAGTGAAGAGGTTAAATAGGTGTAAGTACGACATCTGCGAGGACAATACTGCGAGATAGATACTGACATTCCAAGCAACGCCATCCAACTAGCTTTTGACATATGAAAAAGCATAGTTAAACAAGTAGCATTTCTAATATACACTGGGAAAAAATGAGTTTTCAGAATAATTGTCTTTTTATTTTTTGTAATTTCGAGGTCTCTTTGAATTATAATATTGGCTTATAAAAATATTGAATTCCGCCATCTATTTTGACTTGCTAGAATGTTATGTGTGTTTGTATTCAATACTTCGGATATTATCCTAGGTAAATAATACATGCTTACTATTAAGTAAATAACTGACTTCTTCTTCCCAACTAACATTATAAAAAATTAAAGCGAGCAGAAAAGCAAAATGTCTTCACATTTTACTTTCAGGTCCTTCAGAATCATAATTCAGGTTATCAAAACCATATGTAAGATCAGCAAATATCTTTTAAAATCCCTGAACTCCCGAAGGAAAATTCATGATGGAAAATCACCAATTTTCAACTAAATATACACTCTCATAGCCCCAGGAGGTTGTTAGTTATTTAAATTTCACCTGAAAGTTTTACCTGAGGAATTTTTTTACCTTAGAAGTTATCTCAAGTAAATATTAACTCAACCTCAAATACGTCTCTGGAAGATGGAGGTGAGGTTGTTCGAGGTTTCAACTCTAGACCTTTTTCCAAACACTCGTACTCCAACATCCGTGTTGGAACTCGAGACGAAATTCGGTTCGGAGCCCACACTCCCCTTTCTCCAATTATATACTTATATAGAGACTCATCCCGTCCATTAATATTGGGGCATCCCCAGTATAGATTGTGGTGGTGTTCTCGACGTAGTCAATGAGGAGCTGACGCTTCTGTCTCCTACAGAAGGAGATTTTCTCACTGCTGTAGGAGAAGGGTCTTCTGCACTTCTACTGAGTACATATGTGACCTTGTTCCCATTGGGGGAGGAGAAATGTCTTTCTCTTCTGTCTTCTTACAGCTGGTTTTTGTTACCGGAAAGACATTTTGAAGTGCGTTAGGTTAGGGATTCGCTCTCTCGGAGGTGGTTTTCCAATTCTCGCGCGGTTTCGACTACTTGAACTATGACTCCCTGTCTGTTACACGGGTGACGTTTGCCGCCTGCAGTTTCCACATTTTGATCACTCCATGACATTCATGGATGCTTTGTCCAGTGAGAACGTCTATGTTTGACCAGATGTCATCTGGAACTGTTGCTGTGTTCTGACAGGCCCATGATCGCGCATTGCACTATACCAGCTGCAGCTGCCCATTTGTCAGATGGGCATTTGGGTGTCGGGGTGGATGATACCCACCCTGATAGCTCCATCACAGCCTTGAATAATGATTTTGTCCCAGCATCAGCAATCTCCATTCGGGGTTTTTCTACCTCCATTCCAATACTTGATTGAAGAAGATGAAACTTCATTCTATTTGGAAACTAGTCTAATTCAAGGCGTGTTCATGAAGTTTCCTCTCTCGAGTAGCCAGCTGAGCTATATGCGCCGGCAAACCTAATCTCCATCTGACTTGTCTTGATAATCCTGAGGGAATTGAGAGCTGATAGAAGTGCCCTTCATTCTTTCTGTGAGATTGTAGTTGCAGGGCCCAATTCTACCACCTCCATATGTTCACCGGTGCCTGGTGATCGAGAGGAATTTCCTCGTCGTTATTTACATTATTTTTTTGGTTACTTTGTTCAATATAGGTCCCACAAGTAGCGAGAGTGGCAAGCGAGAGTGACGTCCGCTCCAGCAGAGAACCCCATCACTGCAGTTAGCCGAGAATTACTTTTACGAAATTGCTTGGATTACAAGAAGCTTTCTTAACACTGTGCATCATAGCCTTGAATCTTCTGGTAAGAATCGCGTAACTCCTTGGATTGGGTTTAGTTTTGGTGCGCCCCCAGTGTTGTTATTCTGGATACCTCTCGGAAATTCTGCGCCCCATCGGGGACTAGCAACCCGAAACGTAGTTAAAAGATTAAATGTGTATCGTTTTCACATATTCCTATAGCAGTTAGTCGAAAGAGAGTTTGTAGGTGCTTTATTCATATTTTTCTGAACGCCATATTCCTATATCAACTGCAATACTTCCATGAATAGCAAAATAGGTGGTAGAATTAAATGAAATACATATTTGAGATCTGTCTTCTCATTCTCCAATTTTGCATTCCTCACAGTGAACTTAAGGTGATGAATAAGTAGAAAGGACCACTATTAAGACACGTACCCTTCGAAAAGAAGAAAGCAAAGGAATGAACTTTACTCATCCAAGCTTTATCTTACGAAGCAAGCATATTCGGAATCAATGAAATGTACACACTGGATTGGAAATGAACTCTATTTGAATTTGAACGCATCGTCTGAAACACGTTTAGTTTCAAAATAACCAAGACACAAAAAATCAGGAGAGATTGCAGATGGCCTCATTGTCATTTTTGTCATATGTTATATCAAATTGCCAGTGGGATTAAGTTGAGGCCATTATAAACTCGAGGTTTTTATTCATTACTATGTTCCAAACTTTGATTTGCAAAAATCAAGGTTCGTTATCATCATCTGCCGCTACACATGATAACAATTTGCTTTGTACAATCGACTATATGTAAATCGCCCATTCATTCCTGGAGTGTTTCCATAGACACCCCACACAATCTCGATGGAACGGTATCACGACGTTTTAACAATACGAATTAGCTTACAATGATTTAAAGTAGCAGGTGTGTGGATTGAGGCGCAGCTAGCTTGCTTGCTAAGGCGAACATCTAGGTGTGTCAGCATTATGACATATATAATTATGATAGAGTAACGAGAACCGACTGAACTTGTGGGAAATATGCGTTTAATACATCTGATATATTGTTATCTTATTAAATATCGGTCGAGATTTCTGAACGATGCGAGATTTAATCTAATTTCCTGGTAGAGTTGCGGTTAGAAAATGCATATTATTCGATTCATAACAGGTGAAATCTGAGAGTTGATGATAGTTGCATGAATGTATTCCAGGTAATGTTCCGTTATCAATCGGAAACAGTTGGCAACTATAAACTACCCACAATTATTCCATTCACAGCCAGGCGGACAGAGTATTTGTATTTAATCTTTGGTAGAAATTCATTATATCTCAAAGTGGAGTGCACGTGATGAAGAGGGAAATAATCTCAAAATCGTCTCCACAACATTTATTTACTCTAAATAATCAGACATGTTTCGGTACCAGACGGAACCATCTTCAGCTAATGTTAAAACATTCTAAAAAGAGAATATATCGATAGAAAACCAATTATACAAACATATTTTTATGTACTTACATGGGGAGGAATAATTAAAAACTACAATTAAGTAATACATTAAAAGGTTATGAAAGGTGAAGTGAATCAATTACTCCATCTAAGACCAATGTAGGGCCGTTGCAGAGCAAATCAAAACTATCTGACGGTAAAAAATCCATCAGGTTATGTCCACCACTTAGATTGGTAGGACAACTGTACCTCCATAGGAACGAGGCCGAACATAATATGTCACAGTACATGGAGCAAAGAAACATTATAATCAATATTGAAGATATAATTATAATAAACTATCAAATTTAGCACGATGTGTAAACATTTCATTACATTAGATGCGAAATAATAAATGAAGTTGTCAACTGTCATGAGTGCATGGAACATAGACTAAAAGACTGCAGAGTGAGGGCTAGGACACAACAAGTGGAATTGTAACTTCCATGATAATGAGAGTGTAAGATCAGAGCCAATCGAATAACCACACGTTGAAATTTGTGAAGAAAATTGTGATGGCTATAGAAAATTTAGTGAATTAAACAATTTTTAACAATCAAAATTGATCTGTTCATTCAGAGAGTTAACAGAGGCATCTTTCAAAGTGTGATTTATTTCAAAGATTTCGAGTAAATTCAAAAGAGTTCCCTTGGAGCAAATGTGTAAAACTTCAAGGTCTTGGTTAATATCAAAGTGGTGTTTGGAATTTGAGACATGGTTGGCGTATGAACTTTTTGTGTTGTAGGATTCAAGATCTGTGTTTATAAATTTCTCAATGATTTTGGTATGTTCCGAAACTCTCAAATGGATCCTACGGCCACTTTGACCGATATATTGAGAATTGCAATTAGGATGAGAACGAGAGATTTTGTATACCCCTGATTTATATAAGAGTGGCGTTTTGTCTTTAGTGTTTACCAATTTACCACCTATATTGTCAGTGGTGTAGAAAGATATACAAATATTCTCTTTGTAGCGGCAAAGAATATTTTGTATGTCATAGGATACTCCACTAAGGAAAGGAATAGATAAAAAGTTTATTTAGGGATGTTGTAGAGGTAATAGACTTAGGTTCAATGATTTATGTAAGTGTTTTTCTATGAATTATGTGGGCAGGGAACCCATCGTTGTTGGCAATTTGTTTTATTGTGTTTAGTTCTCGATTGAAATTGTCTGCGTTCAATGGAATATTAAATAATCTATGAAATAGAGAGTGAAAAGCGGCAAACTTGTGTTGATTAGGGTGTAATGATGAAAAGGGGATTATAGAATCAGTATGTGTGGGTTTGCGGTAGATGAAAAAATTAAATTTGTTGTTATCCATATTAATTGAGAGATTCAAAAAAGGTAGTGAGTTATTATTAGCGATTTCCATGGTGAATTTGATGGCTGGATGCAAGGAGTTTAGGAAGAATAGTAAAGATTCTACCTCTTGCATAGATCCATTAAATAGAACAATACAATCGTCGACATATCTGTACCAGAAAGAAATTTTGTGGAAGTGGTTAAATTCAAGTAATTTTTGTTCAAGATTATGGAGAAAGATTTCTGCTAGAAGGGGATAGAGATTGCTACCCATAGCTAGGCCGGAAGTTTGGGAGTAACTTGAGTTATTAAACTGAAAAAAAAATTGTTTTAGGACAGTATCTTTTAGGGAGCAAATATTAAGACAATGAAAAGTGGGGATTTGTGCTTCAAACAACAAATTTCTTACTAGAAGAATAATATCCTCTGGAGGTACACTAGGGAATAAATTCACAACATCGAAGGATAACAATACAGAATTAGGTGGAATATCAAAGTTCTTCAACCTATTAGTAAGATCAAAAGAGTTTCTTAAAGACATTGGGTTATTGAAATCAGTTAGATCTTCAATTACCTGGTTAAGCCAAGCGGCCAGCTTCGATGCTGGGGAATTGCAGTATGCCACTACTGACATCAGACATAGGGGTGCCATTTTTGTGTATTTTTGGCAACCCATAGAGAAGGGGGGTCGATGGATTCATTTGCATTTGTATTTGGTAATTCAACCATGAATAGGATTCATGGCGATATATTTGATATGATTTGTAACAACATAATTATCATTGCAAACCGAATCTATTATAAATAAAGTTTTTCTCTTCACCCGGTATACCATACCTACTATTTTATCGCATTTTCAAATCGAGCGATCGACACCCGAAACAATCATATTTCGTACACACATCTTTTTATGTTTCCAGTACCCGAAGAATTTGTTCGTTTTTACATTTCCATGATCAACCAGAGCATAGCAGATTTTTCATTTCCCTAATTCGGCGTTATACATTGTTATGTGGTTTTTTTCTCTAACTATATAGTTTTACTTTGTGCAAAATGCGCCTGCAATTATTTCAGGTAGATAGTGGTAGTTTTTATTCCTGATAATCTCTAATGTTTTAAATAATGAATTGTTTGGTTTATTCTCATTACTATTTTGATGGAAGCAATTATTTCAGACGAAAACTGATCGCATAGAATTTGAAAATCGCAATAAAACGTTTTGCACCACTGAATTGAGAACGGGTCGACGTAAATTGAGTCCGGCATCTATTAATTGCCTTTTTATGTAGGTAAATTCAGTCCCGGGTGCTTTTAAGGTCTACGTGAATTGAGTCCCAAGTACCTGGTAATCAGGTCAGAAAATTTGCATGTGGTACCTGCTTAAACGTTCGGATTTAGCTCTAATTAAAAAAAACATGCAAAACTCATGACAATCAAAGCACCCGCAACCAAAATCCATTCAAGAGGCTCTCATTATATTAACCTGTGGTAGAAGTTCATTGTATCTCAAAGTGGAGTTGTATGATTTTACGAAGTAGAAAAACTCAAAGTCATCTCCACAATTTAATATCGCAATCGATTAGTTATGTGATGGTTGATAGGTAAAAAACCATGGAATAATACATGTTTCGAACCTCTAAGGTTCATCATCAGCGGGATGTAAAATTCTACAATAGAGAAAAGAAGTAAAACCATAGGTAGTGGAGTACAATATGTGTTACTTACATGGAGAAGAAAAAATGATGGGTGAAAAATCATTATTAATTATAAGTCAAGAGTTCATATTTGAAACAAATGACGAAATGAAGGTTTGCCTTTAAAATTATATATATATCCCTCTTTTTAAATCTAGGGAGGCTAAATACATTAGCCGATATGAAATAAATTGACGACATGTGGAACGCTGAACAATGGTAGCAATTAATGAGTGGTGAATGACAGCATACAAGGAGCCATCCATCAAACAAACTGAATTGTCAAAACACCACCATGGAGCGATGACAGAAGAACAACATGCACAGAACAATGATGAGATGGAAGCAAATCCAACCGAAGTAAATAGTATTCTGTGCAAAGAGCTCATATGTCACATATCCATATTTATAACAAATATATAATAGCTAAGAGTAGAACATTTATGTATTAAATTAAAGATCAGTGCGTATATGACAGACTAGTTATTCCAACGAACGCCATGAAGTATGACCTCCACTGAAGAAAGGAATACCACAACACGGAGCCAACCGGACTAACACCTGTCCAAACGAACAAATCTACAATGACATAGAACAATTTTATCGGAGATCAATTTTCAGAAAAATCTTTCTATTAAATTTTCATTTGAGAATGTTTCCCTTTTCAACATGAATACCTCCCAAGAGGTTATCTTGCACGATTTAAGATAGTGACTAAAGTTTATCTTTCAGTCACAGATGATTTCACATCTGATTTTATGAACATCCTATTCATATCATCAAACAAATCAAGAACTGTTTTCGAAATATTGTTAATAGCTGCACAAATGTGGGATTAACGTATTCACCAATGAATATCTGTATTGATTTTGAAAAGGCCATACCTATAGTTGTACAATCAATATTAGCAAAAGCTAAAATTAAAGAATGCCGTTTTCACCTTCGCCAAAGTTGGTATCGCAAGATTCAGTCTCTTGGTTTACGCGTTAGAAAACTATATATCCGAGGAGGCAACGTTTCCTCCGCAAACATGGGCCGAGTTTTCAAGTTTCTGTAACAGGATTACAAATTAATGTGAATCTTTTCATGCTCGATCGAATTTATTTCCATTATAACTGTCAAAAAGCTTTGAAGTATATTCTTATGTAAATATAATGTATTATTATATTGAAATCAAGTTTTTCAAGCATTCAGGTATGTTTTTTGTTTGATTTAGTTTATGGTGAGTGATGTGAATCAAAATAATTAAAGAAAAATCACCCACTGATTTCTTGATGTTACTGAGGTAATAAACAAATGTTTTTTCATAACACCAAAGTGCTATAATATAAATGAGTAAACGAACTGTTGCCATGTGAATTACGAAAAGTGTATGGAAAAATATCTGAAGATTTCGTCAAACTGTGCCACCTGCTAGTGTCAAGACAGGAAAACTGCAGTTTTATTCAAATACAGGGCCTTCAAAGTACTGCTAAGTGACTTTGCAGAACATTACTGTCATTGTCGATTTAAAATCTTCTATTTCATTTAAATTACCCCAGACAGACCTAAAATCCCCAAGAATCATTTCTATAGTGGAATTCTGTTGCTATTATCAAAAATTGAATCTATACAACTTATTTTTGGTATTTTAATGCTCTACATCTCAAAACCTATCAATCCAGAGTGATAGTAATATATATAATCGTTTTTAGAATCTCACTGACCATTTGAATTCAACAGAAAAAATTTAGGTTTCTAAAAAAAATTGTGTTTCAGTGCTGTTTTCTTCAACGTTACATAACGTAGATACTCTCACTGTATACCTTCAATGCTTGTTATTTATTTCAGATATAAACTGAAAGAGAGTTAGATTCATAATGAAATGAAATGTTGGGACCATCATGGTGAGAAAAGAAAGGCATACTACTTTTTCTTTCGCCACAGTTGTACTCTATTCCTTTTATGGTGCCCCTTCTCACATTTTTATTCAACTCTATATATTCCAAATGAAAGAATCTCCTGGAAAAAATGGTTTCCATTCATTTCCAATCGAATAATTCCTACACTACGTCACTATAAATTGTGATAAATAAAAAGTCATTCTTGATAATAACATTAAACCTTACATGGCGAATGTTGGAGCTACGTGAAAAGAATGATGTCTTAATGATCTCGATAACAGCCGAAGATCTTTTTGCTGCAAATGTGAAAGAAATCATCCGCGACCATACAGGATGATTCAACGTCCTTGAGGCAAGTACGTCAACAAGGTTAGTCTTTTTCAATACAAATCGATCCAAAACAATAGAAAATTGTAACGTTGGAGATATTTCGCGACTTTCGAATTGAATGTGTGGTTTTATCAAAATAATGAAGTTTGTTCACATTATGACGTCTGTTCATCTGTTGTGGAGTTCACTATATTTGTTTTTGTCCTCAAGAACACTCTAGCTAGCTTCGCAGACACACAGAGAGCGAGAGAAAAAAAATAAATTTACAGAAGTTCGTCTACGCAACTTGAAGCTTTGGGCATACATTCCCTTATTCCTGTACTGTAAGTACTTCGACTTCGTTAGGCCAACAGATCCTCCTAGAACTTGTTTGCCTGACAAATAACTGGAAAATTATACCCTTCAGCATTCAAGAATATTTGTTATAATTAGGAATCTGTAGAAGCCATCTACAAATACACGACAAATCTGTTTATTCTTCAAAGACATGTGTTTTTGTATTCATAGTGGTTCTATAGCACTCCTCGAACCATATTATGAAGTCGAAACAACTGGCAATGAATAATTATTGTGAATTCATGATATATTCCTGAGAACCGTCTATGAAATCAAGGCATAATTTTTCAATGCCAGTTGCTCTGATAAGCAAGAATAATAAATCCGAATGAGTGTTGAAGTTTTTAGGAGAGCATTTAAATGAAAAAATAGTATTTCCTATTACAGTCGTGAAACCCACTTGAAATAATGTACTGTTAAAAATATACCGTTCCTTTTTTAATCGCGGATATTTCTGGTTAATTTGTTACTGATAATAATAAACAAAAAATATAACTTCCCCACAAGCTATTTGCTTAAGAATTATATCGCTTAACTGTTATATAATCTCTAGTTAATGTATAGATAAATTAACCAATGGTTGAAAAGTGCCATTTTTATCCAAATTTTGGTATACTATACTCCACATTTTTCCATTCCTACGTTTCGATTGAGAGAATAATAATTCATCTTAGGGGTGCATACGTATTCTCAATAAATTTCTGGACTGTGGATTTGGAGGTTAGAAACAAGCACTTTCCTAGGAGATAATGGGTTTGAGATAAATTAACTTTATAACTGCCTGTTGTTAATTTGGTTTTGAATTTGTTGTTCTTGGCGAAATATATATTTATTTTACCTCAAACTCATTCTCATATATCGTGGAAAAAATATAAATTTCAATAATTTTCTGAAAATGTGGTATGTTTGATGCCAGTTCTATTTCAAATGACCTTTTACATTAAATAATTCAATTATTGAATACAAAATAGTTTGAAAATACTATTTCGATAAAGAATGAATCTAAATAAGGCATAATTCTCAGCAGAATATATTGAATCTTGAAATACAATTTATGGCAATTCATACGAAAGCTCGCTGCTGAATATTGCGAGATTCCTCTTGCTCCCCTGGGGGCTTGGCGCCTTGGGGAACTCGCGAAGAGCTCTTAATGCCAGTAATTTTCTATGTAATGCTGGGTAATTTGAGATAATGAGATATAGCCCACTGATTAAGAATGTTGATGGTAGTTTTGAGTTCGTCCCTCATTGGTTGTGCCAGTTCTGCATCTAGTCCTTTATAACTTGATATAATCTAGTGATTGCTTCTTCTCTTCGACATATTTCTAGAAATGAGTTATTTTCCTACAGGGTGTCCCCAATTATTACAAATTATTTTAACGAGTAACTTTTCACCTAATATATTCCTTTTCGAACTACAGTGCATCAAATTAGAATAAAACCGAGTGAATAATTCCCAAATTTTTAGAAATCACCACAAAAAAAAATATTCATCATTCTGAGCCAAATGATACTCATACAGTTCTGTTATAAGCCATTGTGTAAATTCATTCTAGATGAGAATTGTAATTGTGTGCACATCGGGAAAAATCTGTCTTTTTACCAGATTGTCTCGATGTTATGAAATGGGTTTGTTGTAAAATCTCCAACCACAATATGAACCTTCTGAGATTATTCACTAGAATAGAAACCTCCCGTTTCACAAGTATGTGTACATTCAACAACCTCACACGTTAGATCGCATTCTAATTCATAAAATTTGTAAGATTATAATTCGAAAAAAAAACAAAGTTTCTGCCTCCCTAATTTTCGAATCGAAAAAACTAAGCTGCGTTCATAAGTTTGTATTACTCTAAAACATTGTGCATCCAAGGTATTTGCTATCGCCAGATATCTTCCAATTGTCTATCACTGATTTAATTACTTCTCCATTCTGTCGCATTGGTTTCCGAAATATCAAATGACGGAATCTAGGTACCAGGATGTAGACTTTTGCAAAGCAACATTTTATCAAGTTGACTCTATCGAGATATGACGCAAATGATATATCTAGTGTTCAATTGATCGTGTTCGAATTTATCTTAATCTATCGTTTATGCAGTAACACTATATGTAAACAGATCGGATTTCACGGAAGATAAAATCTGAATGTGATGTAACCGGCGGGACAAGCATCGTTCCATGAAACATTTGAGGTGAAACTCCCACTTTGTAGTCGATGACAGCAATGTTATACGATTGGAAAAGTATGGCATAAAATGTATATCAGAAATATCTGCTATATATTCATGGAACTTTTTCAATACAAGTGGATCAATAGGGAAAACTGAAAATCATCAAAGATAAATTTTCTCCTTCTATTAAAAATTAAATAACAGTGAACATGAATTTACAGAAAACATATTGTAACGTAAATAAACTTAACTTGGTTTTAACTAATTTATTTAACACTTCTACATCTACCACTTAATTTATATTACTACGCCACTATATAGCTCGATCGTATGGGCTCGTTCAGACTGTGTACTCCCTCTTGAGGGCTGTCTATTTATCTCCGATACAGCATTCTCGATGTTTCGAATTCGGACGGTTGGCGACGGCATGTTCCAATTGTTTCCAATATTGACCGTTGTTTTCGCGGCAGAACGACTGGACTGTTCTCGAACATCTCCGGGGATGATCTCATCGCTGTCGACGGCAACACGCGAGGCGACAGGTCCGGCCTAGGTTCGTTACATTGCCCCCTTCTTAAAGACATTTCGTCCCGAAATTTCATCCTTGGAGTGTGACGATATCTGCATGACTCCCCATATCTGCACCGTGAAGTTCGATGGAAGTAACACTCCACGGTCTTCATGATCGGTCGTGGAAGAGGGTTACAGCAAACCAAAATCCTGACGCCGCTGGATCTGAATATCGCCTCCAGCATACTTCTTATGACTCTCCAGTCCAACCCATCAATACCACAGGATAGTTTTGGAATTGCTAGATCCGCCAGATTCTGGTCCACCATAGTATCTCTTAGTTTGGTGAGACTCTTCCAGACATCTTCATAGGACGGTTTATCTTGGGAATGCCTCTTGGTAACTAGGTAGTAGATGTTTCTCTGGCCTTTCTTCAACTGTAGCACCCACCAACTTCTGGATTCTGCTCCGCAGTGTTTGGAGTTGACCAAATTTCTTGGAGAAACTACGGCAATGCCCCTGGACATTCGAAGATCTTCTGCCACACAGTGCGCTAGGTGCGTAGTCAGCAGGCACCTCGAAAAGGTCTCGTGACTCCTCTTAGTAACCCCATGTAGAACTTTCTGCCCGTTTTGAATACAAGGACATAAACTTCTCGAACGTCATATCATCCTCCGGTGGTTTTGAGGGTGCGAACTTGGTCATGGTTTCCAGCGTAAGGGGCCAACCTGTTGAAATGGACAACCCTTGGTTTCCCTCGGGGTGGCTTATGGATTCGGTACAAAGGTCGTTTATCCTTTTCACGATCTTTATACGGGCCTTCCCACGAGTTCCCAACTTTGGTGATAGTCCACGACGACGTTTGGGGTTGTACAGCCAAACCAGGTCATCAACCTTAAATCCTCCAGCGTCGGCCTTGATGTCATAGGTCTTCTTCATTTTATCGCTGGCACTCTGGATGTTCAACCGGACCGTTCGTGGATGTCGTCCATTCTCTGCCGAAGTTTGCTGACGTAGTCCTCTCCCCGCAGTGTCTTGTCCTGGCGGTATCCCAACTTCAGGTCACAAGGCGTCGCAGTTCTGGCCCATTATAATACTAGGGGAGTTTGACCGGTTGACTCGTGTACTGCGGATCGATAGGCCATCGGGGAACAAATGAAGATACTGGTCCCAGTCTCTTTGATGGTCAAGACAACCTTGGACAAGTGGCGGTTGATCGTCCTGTTCATCCGTTCCACCATTCCATCGGACTGGGGGATGTAGGGCCGGTTCTTGTCTTGCGGATGTTCAGCAGTAGATATTTTGGAAAAGGTTGATTGAAATTTCTGCCTTGATCCGAGTGCAGCTCCATTGGAATACCGAATCGACATATCCCTCTTTCACCAAGACGTCGGCGACGGTGATGGCTTCCTGGTTGGGCAGGGGCATAGGCTTCCGCCCACTTACTGAAGTAGTCCATTGCCACAAGGATGTATTTATTCCCGTGGTCGGATACGGAAACGGGCCGGCGATGTCAATGGCGATTCTCTCGAACGGGCTGCCTACGTTGTACTGACGCATCGGGCCTTGGGTCGTATTCGAGGTCCATTGCTAGCAGCGCATACAGCGCACTTCCTGCACCAGTCCTGGGCGTCAGCTTGACAATTGGCCCAGTAAAACCGTTGCCTCACTTTCTGCAGGGTCTTCGTCACTCCCAGATGTCATCCGGCGACTCCATCATGGATTTCCCGCAGCACTTCCTCTCTTCTGTTCCTGGGAACAATTGATTTGGCGTCTGTCTTCCCCACCAATATCGGCCTCCAGCACACCCTTTCAGGATCCCATTGTCCAGAATAAGAGAGTTCCATTGTGCCCAATAGGACTTGACAGCCGGCGAGTAACCTGTGACTTCCCTGCCATGATGGTCTTCGATTGCCTTCTTCCAGCTGACGACTAAGCCAAGGTCGGGGTCTCTCTCTTGGTCTTTCTGGATCTTGCTGTCATTCCAGTTGTCATCTATTGCCGCGGTTCTACAAAGTGTTGCTTCTTTCTTTCTGCTCGTCGGCAATGTGAGCAATCATCTGGACATGGTCTTCGCGACAAGGCATCTGCATTCTTATGCTAGTTCCGGCTCGATGTTCGATCTCGAAATCGAATTCTTGGAGTCTCTCGATCCAACGTGCTACTTGACCCTCAGGATTTTTTGAACTTAAGAGCCATTTGAGAGCTGCATGGTCAGTTCTCAACAGGAATCTTCTTCCATACACGTATTTGTAGAAGGTTCCACTCCTTACAACAGCTAACAGCTCTCGCCTGGTGACACAGTAATTGCGCTCTGGTTTGCTAAGCGTCTTTGAAATAACCAATGACCTTCTCCTGTCCTCCTGGATCTGAGATAGGACAGCTCCAAGTCCCACGTTGCTGGCGTCCGTATCCAAAATGAATTTCCCTTTGGGTGAGGGATAGCCAGTATAGGTGCGTTGATCAAAGCTCCTTTCAGCTTCCTGAATGGGTCTTGACATTCTTCGGACCACTGGAACTTTGTTTGGCCTTCCGTGAGCTTGGTCAGTGGTTTAGCGATGTTGGCGAATCCCAGCACATATCGGCGATAGTATGTCTAAACCAAAGGAAACTTCGAAGTTGGTGAATGTCTTTGGGATGGGCCAATCCTTAACAGCTTTGATCTTCTGGTCATCACTGCTACTCCTTCCCCAGAGACAACGTGGAGGTATCGTACTTCTTTTGGAACAGATGACTTCTAGGGCTCACCTCAATCCGGAGTTCCTCAGTCGCAGGAATACTTCCTCCAAGTTTTCACATGGTCCTCAAACGATCTGCCGACCATAATTATGTCGTCGAGATACACTAGACACGTGTTCCATGAGAGTCCCTTCAGTACTGTTTCCATCAATCTTTCGAATGGCGGGAGCATTACAGAGCCCGAATGGCTATAACGGTGAACTGCCACAATCCTGAGCCGATGGTAAAAGCAGTCTTTTCTCGATCTTCCTGAGCCAGTTCTACTTGCCAATATCCCTCTTCAGATCAAGGGTCGAGAAAATCGTGGAACCAGCCAACGTGTCTTAGGGTGTCATCTATTCTCGGGAGAGGGTAACTGTCCTTCTTCGTGACATTATTAAGTTGGCGATAGTCTATACAAAAGCGCGTCGATCCATCCTTTTTCTTCACCAGTACGACTGGAAGGACCAGGGACTGTCAGATGGTTCGATAACTCCTTCTTTCCCATATCGCTGACTATTTTGTCAGCCTCTTCCTTCTTGGCAAGAGGAAGTCTTCTTGCTGATTGCCGGATCGGTCGGGCACCCCAGTATCAATTGTGCTGGACATTAGTTCGACCCCTTTCCTTGTCCGGTGTCGAAGATGTCTTGGTACTTTTGACTAAATCTCTTAGTTTGGGCTTGAGCTTTTATGTCTTTGGAAGAGATGGCAACTAATTTTTCTAGTTCTGTGGGCAAGTTGTTGGGTTGGCTAATCGTACCTCGTACGCCCCGGATCACAGATGAAACTGACGAGGCAGTGCCCCAAAATTGTTCCTTTCTTTAAGGTCACTGGAAGTAATTACATTCACTGACCCTTACCGGTACAAATTTTTTCAGCACGTAACAGGGTTTTCCCTAGGGCAACCCCTCGTCCAATTTTCTCATCATGAAGTTTGGGCTCGAACATCATCCGTCTCCACTGCTCGCACTCCCGTCCAGGCGAGCCTCCAGGATGGTTTCAGCCCCTCAGGTACGCTTACATCTTCAGCCAACAGCACACGGATCAACTCTTCACTTCTCCCATGAAGTACCAGCTCTTCTCCGTTGACACGTAGGACGCCGTCTTTGAAATCCAATTCAAACCCTCTGGAATTCATGATGTCCATTCCGGATGATTGCATCGTCTTCGATGTCCGCTACGAGTGCCTGATGTTTCACTTTAGTGCTGCCCAAAATTATTTCAATCGGTAGCTCGCCATATACAGTAGCTGGCCCCTGTTGCTGTGCGTAGCTTCAAAGTTGTCGGTTCAATTCGTTCCGGTGTTCTAGGCAAAGGAAGGTCCGAAATTGTCCTAGTCGCACCTGTATCTAGCAGCATGGTGCAAGCTCGTTTTGATGAGACCGTCTACGAAAACACCTCTGTTCTGTCGTTTCAGGATAGCGACATATGCGTTGTTAACCGGGGCTTGCTGGACACAGGCGACGATTGCCCTTCTCGTCGACCTTCTTTGTTTTCCGCATCGGAGTCGTGTTTTCGAATGTTGGACATTTGCTACGCACATGTCCAATTTTGCCACAATTCCAGCATATTATCTGTCTTTTCTCAGGCAAAACTTCTTTAATCACTTTCCTTATGGCAGCTTCCCAATTAGCAGGCTCCTGTGAGTCTTCCTCAATCATTCGGACTTTACTCTGGCTTTTGCAAGATTGTTTCGCTGCCTCGAATTCCAAAGCGCGTGCCAGTGCGTCTACGAGATGTGTTGGACGAGCTAGTGTCAACGCTTGTCTTGTTTCTTGGTCACGGAGTCCATCCAAGAATGCCTGAACCGCTAATCGCTCCATTACATTTTCTGGTGTGGCTGGATATGCGAGACGAACCAAGCGTGCAATGTCAGCTTCGAATTCTGTAGGGATTCGCCCGATTTCTGGCAGCGATTTTCAGTTGGGAGTGGTATACGTGTTCCAAATGGGCCTGGCCATATCGTAATTCTAGATGTTTAATCAGCTGATCATAGTCCTCCTGTTCTTGGGCGGTGAGAGTTTGTAGAATATTCGTCGCTTCTCCACGTAATGCAAGTGTTAGTGCTACAGCTCTTTCCCTGCATTCCATCCATTTCTTTGGCGCTGCTTCAAACTGTCGGCGGTAATTTTCCCATGGAGTTTTTCCGTCGAATTGAGGCGGCTTCATGGAAAGCTTCCTATTTCAGAAATGACCTTGACATCTTTATACCCTCTTGAACTTCATCCAAGTTCAAACTCAAGTCCAGCATTGCATTTTCGTTAACCATCTCTGTGGAGGGCGCACTATTAATTCGTTTCTCCAGCTTACTGATCGTTTTCCTTTATTTTATCTACCTCCGTGTTCATTTGCTCCCTCATTTTATCTATCTCTGTCCAACGGTTCCCATTCTTCCTTCTAGAAAATTAGCCACACCACACAATTTTTTTTTTAGGCCTTCGTGTTTTCCAGGAACTTCTCTTCCAGGCTTCTTGCATTTTCTTCCAGGCTTCTTGAATTTTCTAGAAGTTTCTCTTCCAGATTTCTAGAATTTCTTAGTTTAGATTTCTAGCATTCTCTTCCAGTTTCTGAATTTTCTTCAAGCTTCTCTTCCAGATTTCTAGAAGTTTCTTCCAAAGTCCTCGAATTTTGTTGCAGTTCTTCTTTCACGATTTGTAGTTTCTTAAGCTTCTCTTCCAGATTTCTAGCATTTTCTTCCAAAGTCCTCGAATTTTGTTGCAGTTCTTCTTTCACGGATTTAGTAGTTTCTTCGAGTTTATTCATTACCAAACTCAAATCACCTCCGGGAACTTCGAATAAAAATGTTTCGGGGTCCTCACCTTCTTGTATAAGTCCTTCTGCAAGTCTTTCCTGGAGTACTTGCTTTTTACCCGTTGTTTCCAGTTCCTTTCCTCCAATTCCTGTTTCAATTCCCTACCTTCAAGTCCACAAGGCGCACTTTTCTTGAACACATTTTGTCTTTGACGAGGTATCAGTCTGTTACACACGAAAAAGTTTATCAGTTTGTTAAAAATTCACTTGGCGAAAACCGGGCCACTGTCTATTTTCTGTTTCACGCGAACAGTGTATCAGTTTATATTCCCACGCACAATTGTCCACTTCGCGAAAACCGGGCCACTGTCTATTTTCTGTTTCACGCGAACAGTGTATCAGTTTATATTCCCACGCACAATTGTCCACTTCGCGAAAACCGGGCCACTGTCTATTTTTTTCACGCGAACAGTGTATCAGTTTATATTCCCACGCACAATTGTCCACTTCGCGAAAACCGGGCCACTGTCTATTTTCTGTTTCACGCGAACAGTGTATCAGTTTATATTCCCACGCACAATTGTCCACTTCGCGAAAACCGGGCCACTGTCTATTTTGGGCTGTTTCACGCGAACAGTGTATCAGTTTATATTCCCACGCACAATTGTCCACTTCGCGAAAACCGGGCCACTGTCTATTTTGGGCGTACAAAAAGGTCTATCAATTTATTTTTCTGACTATCCACTCCACGATCACTTGTTTATTTTCAAAATCTCACTTCCGACACCAATTGTAACGTAAATAAACTTAACTTGGTTTTAACTAATTTATTTAACACTTCTACATCTACCACTTAATTTATATTACTACGCCACTATATAGCTCGATCGTATGGGCTCGTTCAGACTGTGTACTCCCTCTTGAGGGCTGTCTATTTATCTCCGATACAGCATTCTCGATGTTTCGAATTCGGACGGTTGGCGACGGCATGTTCCAATTGTTTCCAATATTGACCGTTGTTTTTCGCGGCAGAACGACTGGACTGTTCTCGAACATCTCCGGGGATGATCTCATCGCTGTCGACGGCAACACGCGAGGCGACAGGTCCGGCCTAGGTTCGTTACAATATTTTTGAAACGAATACATTTTTGATCATGATCTATTATTAATTTGTCTTTATGCGTTTATTCTCGTCTACTGCTCGTGAAATTATCTACAGATCATTGCATTTTTTAATATTTGGGAAATGAAAATGCAATGATTTCCTGAATGATAGTAACTTGTAGATGTTTATTCAGTACGGAATGGTTATCCAAAATATTTTTTTCAACAAAATATTGGAACGGAATTTACATCTGCAATATTACCAAGACCGCCTCTGGAAAGTATGTGTTCGCAAATTGATATTGTGTAATGACTGCATAAGCTTGCAGGTACCAGCAAATGTTCAGATACATATCTGAATAAGTGAAAAATGTACATATTTTTTTATTTCTATAATTTATTACCAAGTAAGAAAGGTGATCGCTTATCTCATTTCTATTTCTTGGGAATAGCATTTCCTGGGAAACATAAGATACTTGAATATGTGTTTGTGGTAAGGTCATGTGCTTGTTTAGTAAACAAATCCTACGAGAATATATAGGGGTTTACGAGAAAAGAATAAGAAATTCATGATGAAACTAACGCCAATAATTCAATAATAATGAAGTGAAGCAACTGAATTGATCCAGTTCGAGGTCAACGGAAAATCATAATAGTTTACTGATTTGGATACTCGCCACTTGATGGGAAAAAAAATGACAGACCGCACATATTTACCTCCAACATCTGGATTGAGCTGAGAAACGGAAATACAAATTTCATAGTCCCCCTTCCTATTAAAAATTGTGTATATGCTCATTTCTTGTTTTGCTAGCATTCTTATCTCTGGCTCCCTATGAAAAACTGAGGAAATTGAAGAAAAAAATTAAATAAAATCATCCAATCCTCCATCCCCGTGTTTCATCGAGTAAAACGCTAAACCAATTAGGTTCTAGAAATAGTCCAGAGCTCGGATCTAATATCATTTTTAGTTTTTAGTTTTTCAACCTAAATTTGTTTCCATTGTCCTGATAGTGTTCCCACAAATTATGTATTATGGAATAAGTGTAATGGGCAATTGTAAGATTTCCACACAAATAGACGATATTTTATAGATGAATCATATTTTCATTAAAATACGCATACAGTATTTGATACCTAATATCATGTTCAGAAATTCAAAACATTCAAAAGAACATAGGATTTTTTCCTAGAACTGATTGCTGCTATTAATGGGGGAGCGATGGTGTGTCAAATTAGAAATTAGTTGTTTTTTCTGGCTGTGGATGGAAAATCGCGCGCTACGAGATTACTGCGCCTTGGGAGATAGACAGGTTGACCAACTGTAGACCAGCCTTGGAATATTTCCACGCATCAATACAGGGTAGGCAATCAGACAAGACTAATCTCCTCGAACACCAATTGGATCATCAATCTTCGATTTCAACTAGACTAAATGAAAATCGTCAATTGCCAACGCCATCTCGACTCCAACTATTGCAACCAAAGCACCACTCAGATGAATTATATACATATTGAATCTGTAAAACGTTACAGTGGGCTAATTCATAAAGTCCTATGTATTCTTTTTGTAGACTGCTCCTTTCTATCAACTCATACTATAGCTGTGTGGTGGGTCGAATATATTTTCTCCATACGCTCACCAGACTGGTTACTTAGGAAAGAAGTCCGAAAAATGCAACTTCTTCTTATTTCTCCCAATATTTCTTAGAGATCATCCAAGGCTATACCTAACCCCCTCTCCCCCCCCTCCATCTATACAGATGGATCTAATACTCACTGAGGAGTAGGCTTCGCATTCCATACGTCAGGATAATCTTATTCGTGGTCACTTCCAAGTGAAGCAAGCTGAGCTGTATGCGATCTGGCAAGCCTTATGTTATTGAAATGAGGAAAAAGGAGTGCAGTTCATTATTTGCCATCCGAAGCAAAGTTCCTCAGTACATCCATTGGTTCAATTCATGTTGAGTACTCTACATATGCTAAGTCAGAGCGGAAAGAAAATTGTATTTAGATGGGTACCCAATAACGTAGGGATGAACGGCAACGAGTCAGCTGATCGTGCTGCCCGTCAAGCTGCTGACGCAGAAAACATCGCAATGAACACGCATGCCTCACCTCTAGTTGTTGGCGAAGAAGCACCACACTTGAGATGTGCAATGTGCAGACGACAACACACCACATGATCAATGACTGCCCGAAATTCAGATAAGAACAACAATTGGAATCACGAAGTGGCCTTTCTTCAGTCATGAAAAAATTCCCTCATTCAATAATCTAGTACTTGAAGGATATACTCGTAGATATATTTCATAAGATTTAACGACTCTAGTTCCCCTCTGATACATACACTCCTGCTCTCTTATCTATTTCTTCTCCTATTACCTGAGCGAAAGAATTTTATAGTTTTATTTTGAAAATCGTAGCAGAGCTAGTCATCTCCAATGCTTACCTGCAAGTAAGTAATACCTAGATGAATTTTATACGAAATATTTTGACAATTTGGATGATAAAGATGATAAAGGTCAGGTCTTCTGGCGTCTGGAAAGGAGGCCGAAAAATGCAATTCGATTTTTGCGGACAAGAGTTCTTGAGGCAACACTTGAGCGGATACAAATATATTTATACAGAAATTCAAAATCAAACTATCACAGATGTTTCACGATTCACTGGAGACTATTATAAATCTATGGACATTTTACAGAGAAAACGCTCGAAAAATATTTTTTTCGAAGAAAATATTCATACACCTTTGGAAAAATGACTGGAATGCAGATAAATTCTACAATTTTTCGTATATTATGTTTTAGTAAATAATTCAAGAGAATATCTGGAAATAATTGAACTACTGAACTTTGTTTCATCCTGAAGGATGTGAGATAAATGTTTTTTTTTAAATAGAAAACATTGAGGAAAAGCAAAAGCAGATGGGTTTTTTAGTTTTGATGAATTTTTCGTTAAGTGAATGAGACGCGGAAGTTTCAATTTAATATTGTCATCATTTCCTGATAGTAAACTATGTTCATCACTTTTTTTACCAATCCGAAATATATAGAATTAACAAAATACCATTGAACTTCTCACATGTACAATATGTAGTTAAATTCTTTGGATGAATATTCCAGCAACTCCGATAAAAATATATCGATTTCCTGATCCATATAGGTCTAAAGATATATTGTCAGTTAAACTCTGCAATGGAGTATTGTACTCTCTATCAAGCTTTCAGGTAAACTGTTGGAAACTAAACTTTCGTTTTTTATTATTTAGAATAACAGTAAGGAAAAATGAAAAATATATTGATCACCAGATCCATCTCACTCGGACATAGGATATCCTATTTTATGGCACCAACGAACTATCGCCATCTACCTATGAATCCCATCTTCATCCAATGAATAATCCGTAGGGTTGACTGACTATATCTTCATCTTCAGACAATGGTTCAACATATGTTTGAACATTCACAATTATATATAATTATTCAATTCAAAATATTCACCCAACTCGATTTTCTACCTTGATTACATTTGGATTTTGTTCAGGTTGATCGAATTATACCACAAAACAAATAAACGGTTCTTGAATGATTTTTTTCTGAGTCTAAGGACTGGTCTATATACTGCTAAGCCAACAAAATGGCACAATCTTACCAACTTTATAAACCCAAAGAATACAAACAAACAAATCACAAATGCGATTTCACAGACATTGTTGAAAATTCGAATAAAAAAACCGTAACGTTGGTAATCGCCTCATTTTGACATCTTTACGAATGGATTTAATGGAAATGTCCACTTCCAGGAAGAATGCTGGAGAATCGAGTACTGACTGGGATTGAGAAAAACTCCTCGTGTTTGTTGAGTTTTATTTCTCTGAGAGACGCAATTTCAGTAATAAATATCGTAAATGGTCTTCTGGAATATGGGTTATTCTAGCATTGTGTACTTTTGATACATTGAACTCATTCCATAGTCCAGGGAATATCACAATTTTAATTATTTATGGTCGTCTTTATTGCCGGTTTATCGCTTGTAGAAAAGAGATATGGTCGTTTTAAAACAAACAGTGTAATTCAGATGAAGGAAAAACCAATTTTACATTTCTCCCCCATAGTAATGATTCGAAAATGAATTTATTTTCCAGCAAAACAACATATATTTTCTAAGGACCTAGATTTTCGGAAAAATGGAGTGTACATCTCATAGGATCAACGATTAATTCAGTCATGAAAACACATAATAAATTAATAGTACGGAAAAAAGCATGTAGTTCATGAACTAGATTCAACATTACCTCTCAGAAACTGAATATCCTTCCAAAATGTCTCGTTCAAATTTATCGTGATAATCCCACAAAAATTCAGTCATTTCATAATTACGTGTACTCATCGCCATCGAGCCAAAAAATAGCTGAACTAACTATATTACACGACATTCGCTATTGGTAACTTATTGTATACCGTGTGACACAGACTCTTGGTACACCCCCCTTTTCTCCTTTGTTTCTCTATTAATTTGGAATTAATTTTTGATATTTTGGAAAACAATCTATTTCCGATTTTTCCGGAAATGACATCATCTACTTTTGATTTTCAAATGGGACACCCTGTATATCATTACATTTTTTAAATCTTCGTAATTATCGAATCCAATGATACCATTTGTCGGAACACTCATTTTATTTTTCGATCTAGAGAGCCAGGAACTCCCTAAAATTATTCCATATAATCGAAATAATGCTACACTATCGCATTTTGGATTAAAATAGTATTGTGGTTCGAAATACGTGCCAAAAAATAAAACAAAACGTTTTTTAGTCGAAACTTCATTTTTTCAAATGATACTTTGACGTCATTCGTTAGTACCATCCATCTATATTAACTCTTTTTGTGTATAACCAATACGAACACAATAATGTAGTTGGAAAAAGTTCAAGTATCTTCTCGGTTCAATAACAATAATTTATCAAGGTGGCTATGGAACACAAATCACATTTTGACATTTCCATAATCAGTAATTGTCAGTTAGTCACTGAATACATTATTGAATTGATTGGGTTGATAATAGAAATGAGTAATTTTACGGAGATCTGATAAATATTTCATCCAACCGATAGAGCTCCTAAACCTCGAAGGCTCAAAGCCCAGGTTCAAATGTAATCAAAGTAATAACAATTATGTATTCCCTTAGAAAGAATTGAAAAGTAACAAAAAAAACAAAAAATCTTATAATAGTTGTTCGAAATGTCCACCACCAACATCCAATTTTCGAGCTCATTTCGCGGTATTTCAAATAGCGTTGTTCAATCAATAAATCTTTGTCAAGTGGTCACTTTCCTTCTGCTTTCAAAATGTCAACTGTGGTACCTATTTACAAAAGTGGTGCAAAAACAGAAGTGTCAAATTATCGACTTATAACACTTATATCAAATTTGGGTAAAATTATAAAAAAAAATTATAAAAAAAAGACAAATTGTTGTCAGAAGCGCAGTATGGATTCACAGAAAAAAAGTCCACCAACGATGCGATTAAAGAACTCACGAGCAAAATATATAATTCTATAGATAAAAAACCGGCCATTGGAATTTTTCTAGACTGAGCAAAGGCATTCGATACCGTAGACCACAATATACTTTCATCAAGCCTTGACGATCTGGGAGTAAAGAGTAAAGCACACGACCTCTTCATCTCATACTTAACTGACAGGAAACAACAAACAAAAATACAAAACATACTTAGCAAAAGAGAAATTATATCATGTGGTGTACCCCAAGGAACGGTACTGGGACCCTTGCTCTTCAATATTGATTTGAATGATGTATTCTCCATACGAACACAAGGCAGCATCATAAGTTTTGCAGATGTTACGGTAATATTTTATGAAAGTAACAATTGGGATGACTTAAAAAATAAAATAGAAACTGATTTCGGTAACATCAAAAAATGGTTCGGTAATAGACTCCTATCGATGAATCTCAAAAAAAACTCTCTACTTGCCGTTCTGTAGCTTATCTACAAGCCTCCCAGCATATGACAAAATATCACTGGAAGATGACCTCGAAATCTTACCATCAAAAAGCGCTAAATACTTGGGTATTATGATAGACAGCCACCTCAGATGGGACATACATATAAACTATTTAGTAAAAAAATTACGTAGTGTTCTATATAGAATCAAACAAGTCTCAAATATACTCAACTTCAAACAAACAAAAATTATTATTTTTTATTGGTGCCCCTTTTTACCCATTTAAAGCACGCCTCAGCGTGTTTAAATCGAACTTTAAAAAACGCGCGTTTTTTAAAGGTAACCATGACAACATCAACGAATCGAGAAACGTGAAGTCTAAATGACAAATTTTTGATTATTGATCTGACAGGAGTACCTTGTAACGTCAAAATATTACTCACAATTCGTTCATTTATATGTGCTCCTCCATCCATTTGATGAACTTTTCATATTCTTTTTTATATATATCACTGGATTTTCGCGGTATTAACCGCGATTCTGCCTCACTATTCAAAAAAATCGATATTAGAATAATTCATTTTTGAGCTCTGGTGACAACAAATATTGATCTTTGGTAACAAATTGTAAAGGAATGTTTTTCTCATTTCCATGACAACGAAAGGTATACTGATGTCACATCACGAATTCAACCTTCTTGCATTATTAGTTCTAATTTCTATTATTTGTAGTAATAATACCAGTATATATGATTTCAAAGTGCACCAATAAAAAAAAATAACGTAAAGTATTCGTGGATAACTGGTCTTAAAAACACTTGCACTCCGGCTGCGCCGTCGTGCTCGAAAAATCGCGCGTGTTTTAAAGCCCTTTTTATCCACTTATACTTTAATATACTATATCATAGTTTAGTTGAATCACATCTAGACTATGGTACTATAGGATGGGGTGGAGTATCCAAAACATACCTGAAATCACTAGAAATCATACCAAAGCGGTTTTTGAAACAAATAATGTATAGAAATAACCGATATCCAAGCGAATCGCTATTTGAAGAGACACAAATTTATGATTTGAGAAAACTTTATTTTTTGAAATTAGGAAAAACACAATATTTGCATAAGAACGAACTTCTTAATCATTCTCACTATCATGAGACGCGACATAAAAATAAATATATACCCCCTTTTATGAATAAATCAGTCGGTCAGAGATGCTACCAATATCTGGGACCGAAAGTATTCAACTGCTTACCTGATAATATTAAAAACGAACCCACAATTCAACGCTTCACTAAAACGCTAAAAGACTATATCAAAGAGTTACCAACCACATACGTAAAATCAATAAAGAAAACTGAAATAATAACAAATAGTAATTGAAACTATTTATATTACTAACAATTGATATGATGTTAGAGTACTATTTTCACTATTTTTACTATTTTTACTATTTTACTATTCTTATATATTTTGATTATGTTCATATTTGGGTACTATTTTTATATATATATATATATTTTATAACTTTATGCTTAGGTACTATTTTAGATATTTATATATTCTCGCTCTACATACAGGTATATATGTATATCCTGATATACATACTTTACCTCGTAGATTAGGCTCTATTTTATTCACACAATACCTTTATACAATTTGTAATTTTTTATCTTCTATCCTGTGAATTAAAAAAAAATTGTTGAGGCGTTATACTTTGAATGGCTTGTTTAACTCGTGATTCTAGGTCATCGTGGGTCGTTGGGTATGTTTTTTAAACGATGTTTTTCAAGTGACCCCAAATAAAAAAAATTAAACGGGTTAAGTCAGGTGATCTTGCAGGCCACCTAACAAGACCATGTGTAATCCGTCACTATCCTACTATTGTGCGGAGGAACACCGTCCTGCTGAAAAAATAGTCGGTTTTCCAGATTCAGCGGTAAATCTTCTAAATAATATTCAATTTCATTTCTGCGGAAACTTAGGTATCTACCACCATTCAAAGGTCTATCAAATGTTATGGGACTAATTATTCGATCTCCAAAAAATACTCCTAGCCATACATTAAACCCAAAACGTTCTTGAAAATCCCCCTGCCTTAATAAATGCTGATTCTCTTGCGTCCAATATGGAGTGTTTGTTAAATAAACAAATATTGGTGAATCTTGACTCATCGAAGATTTCAGAAACTCATTATTTGGCTGAACATTATTGCGTAGTACCCAACTGCAATATTCCATCCTTCTTATACTATTTTTATACAAATCTTGATGTATTTGATATTTATAAGATCGATACATATGTTTTTTCAAAATTCTTCCTCACGACTGGTATCCAACTCGGAAGCGATCTCCCTAAGAGAACATTTATCTCCATATATTCAGAAACAATATGTTATTTACCAGAATTATTATCAGACTCTCTTCTGAACTACTCTTCAAGACGCATGAAGTAATTTCGAGCCGGACATTGTCGTTCGAGGTATCTTTCCGAGTACAGCTGTTGAGCAACAACTGCATTTTGCCGACATGCCACATAAATTAACAGCTTATCTACTTTTTCGTTTCTGTTATGAACTGGTGGCATTCTTAACTTATTTCTATTATCAATGCGATCAATTCAATAATATATTCAGTGACTAACTGACAATCACAGATTATCGAAACGTCAAAATGTGATTTGTGTTCCATAGCCACCTTGATAAATTATTGTTATTGAATCCAGAAGATACTCAAACTTTTTTCAACTGCATTATCGTGTACGTATTGGTTATACACAGAAAGAGTTAATATGGATAGATATCCCATCGATGGTACTTCAGAATGACGCCTGAGTACCATTATGGTACCATTTGGAAAAAATTGAGTTTTGAGTAAAAAATCATTTGTTTTACTTTTTTGGCACGTATTTCGAACCGCAATACTATTGCGATAGCATTATTTTGATTATTTGGAATAATTTTAGGGAGTTCATGGTTCTCTAGATCCAAAAAATAAAAAGCGTGTTCTGACAAATGAAATATCAACTGTAAGGTATCATTGAACTCAGATAATTACGAAGATTTCAAAAATTTTATAATATACGGGGGGCGTCTCATTTGGAAATCGAAAGATGATGCCACTTCCGAAAAAACGGAAAGGTGTTTTTTTTCCCAAATATGTCTAGTGAACATATGCAATGTTAACAAATTTCAGAAATATAGCTAGAGAAACAAAGGAGAAAAGGGTGTACAATGAGTCTGTGTCACACGGTATACGTTCTATTATATATATATATATATATATATATATATATTTATATATATATATATATATATATATATATATATATATATATATATATATATATATATGCACATATATAAAAATTGTAGTGAGGGGAGTTTTTATAATTTGAAATTTAGTGTTACAGAATTTGCAAAAAATTCACCATTTCTTGTGTCACGTTCATAGTCTGATGCAGTTCCCAAATTGAACTATGACTATTGTTTGACGAACATGCCACATTCAGTTGCTGTTTTAGGCTATGAAAACTCTGGAAAAGTACTTCTTCCTGCGCCAAATCATACCATTCAAACTAACTTTCCGAACTGCCGCTTACAGTTGATAGTCCTTTGAAAAAGAAAATTATTTTTTTCTGTGAAAAAATTATTAATTTTCTTTGAGTTAGATCACTGCTGAAACATTTGGATGTCGCCTTACCAATCTTGTTGTCTCAAAATAGTACTGTATAAGTAATCCCATATGTTTCATTTTTGGATACGTACATATTTTATTTGTTTCAATGATTTGTAGATGGTGCTTTGAAATTGGATTGATTTCATCCATACATCTTGAATAATGAACCATAAGATAGGTATGTCATAATGTTGATTTATTTATTGTTGACCTACTTACAATATGGTTTATTGGTTATCATTTTGTGTATCGAATATGGAGATGAATTTCCGTTTTTGCGGAGACCAATTCCAAACACATGAACATTATGAACAAAACCGGATAGGTCAAATAGGATAGTTTGTTGCTTGTGAATTGAATATTATAGATTTCTCAAAAACAATGAGACATAAAATATTTGCTTTAATTTTTCTGTAGACATTGGATGAACCCTAATTTTTCCCAATTTCAGCTTTGGTGGTTCCGGAAATAGAAAAGCGGAAGATTTGTTTTGACACACATTTTTAGCAAAATACAACCTATATAATGTTTATTCAATCAAAACTAACATTTGGGAATACACAAGTTGAAAGGTTGATAGAATTTCAGTGGAAACTCAATATTTTTTCTCATAGTTGGACTCTACTCCGATGATGAGCCCCAGTTATAGAAAATATTCAGCGGAATGAATATGACTAAATAACCTACTTTATTTCATTGGACCTCATTGCTTCTGTACGTGCACAGCCTACTATTGCAACTAATTTGAAAGGAGGACTAAAAAAAATGCGGAATATAAAAAAGTTTCATATATAGGATTCATTTGATGATTTGAACATGATGTTCATAAAATCAGATGTGGAATCATCTGCGACTGAAAGATAAACTTTAGTCACTATCTTCCATCATTCAAGATAACCTCTTGGGAGGTATTCATGTTGAAAATAGAAACATTCTCTATTGAATACAAATATTTTTTTGAAAATTGAAAAATATAGGACAATAATGAAGTTATTTAGATGTAATATCTAACAGAAAACAACTACTTCCCCGGCTAAAGCCACGCTGGACATTGAATTACATCTGATAGGTATAATTTTCAATTGAGAATGTTTCTCTTTTCAATAGAAAAGTTTATTCTGAAATGTGGCTCATTTTCAGAATATAATTCAAACATGATAGACATTTTGAAAAAATGGAAATTTCCGATGTTTTTCAATAACGCATTCGACCAATTCTTTCGCGCTCTTTTGAAGCGTCATTAATCTTACACAGGTTATATTCAATATGTATATTCCTAAATATGTGACTTTTGATATATTTCATTTTTAACATACGGAGGTTCATTGAGAATTGATATAAAATGTCAAAAAATAAAACAAATTCTCAACCAAATATGAAAAGTGTGTTGAAATGGAAAACATTCTCAATTGAATATTAAATTGAAATCTTTTTCTGAAAATTGAAAAATATAAAATAAAAATGTTTTTTTTTGTAATATAACAGAAAACAACTACTTCCCCGACTGAAGCTACACTGGACATTGAACTACATCTGCTAGATATTGTGAAATAATAGAAATAGAAGAAATCTTTCCATTCAATATTCCATTGATAATGTCATGTCATTATAGAGTTTGTTAGGGAATATGTTCATCCTAGTATAGAGTACAGAAATCTGATTTCAACATACCGATATCGTACTTACTGGTCAATTATTTATTTCGATGTTTTCAGTGCATTCCAATGAAAGCTCGTGTCTTAGAGACTTTTTAATATTTTTATTTATTCAATATCATCTGGATCTACAATACCAAAATATATCACCAATTGAAGCCGTAATCGTAAATTATATGATATCTGATTCTGCACTCGCATCTTGCATAATACCTTCACAGAAAAACTACTAACATTAATACAGTTTCTGTTGACTAGGTCATGAAAGTATCTAATCTCGCAGATCTACATGTATTTGGAGTAAAATTTGCACAAGGTTCTTATTCAAATTTCTAGGTCGTAACAATGACACGAAAAAAATTAAGGCGTGCACAAGTATATGCCTTTGGAAACGGTGCCTCCAAATCAGGCTATCGGGCGCCGATCTAAGGAGTGATTGACGTTTATGAAACATCTGAAGAAACATTATGTCATTTATTCATCGATAATTTTATCTGATCACATATAATGTTGTTGCTGGAAAGAAGTAGTGGAAATAGGTAAAAATGCATATGAGAATTTCTGTATGTTATTATTATTATTATACGAGCAGTACATATTTTACAAATCAATAGATCTGTATTAGGGAAATTGTTGATTTGCAGGACGAAAATGAAACCGGATTGATTGAAAGTTTGCTTCTTTCATATAATAGTTGGCATTCATAGTAATTTATATGCAATCTGAGTAATATTCATTTGATAGTTGCTTGTAATTGAATGCATTTTTTGTAAAGAGAGTAATAATTTCAATTTATCACAGTGTGACAATGTACATTTGTGAATATTTACCTTCTTTTATTTTTCGAACTGCTATCAATTAACGAACATTTTATGTCTACTGCTTCAAGTTCTTATAAAAAAAATTTCATAGACCAATATAATTTGATTTTTAAAGTAGAACATATCGAAATATATAGCAGAGACACCACTGGAGAATGCAGTCAGATACTTGACAATAATAAAAGATCCAATAATTTTAAAATTCTACAGATGAATTTTCGTAGCATCTATAAAAACTAAAACTTGTATGAATTGCTAGTAATGTTACAAAATCTTAATACCGATATTGATTGTATAATTCCAAGCGAAACTAGAGAGGTAATTGGCCAGAACATTTTATGAATAACTGGACGAAAGCTGTTATAACCAGAACGATGGGGTAGTTGCATATATCAAATCGTGTTTTAATTCCACCTTCGAAACAATAGAGGTTTCGCATGAGCTGAAGGCGCTTCAAATCAAACTTCATCAAGGGATGAAAAATACATTTCTCATATTTCAACTTTATACAGATCATCGAACTCCAGTCTGCAAGAGTTTAATCTGAATCTGATGAAAAAAATCAGGAACCAGCGTGATTATACGGATATATCTTTGTTTTTGAGCTATATCAATATTGATTTGTGTAATCCACATGAAAAGGCTACAGCTGAAAATCTGAATTCGTTGAATTTGGGTACATTTCCACAATAAACGCACCTACCAGAGTTCAGGGTGAGAGTAAAACCCTCCTGGAACATACATTCTACTACAATAACTGCACTCCTCTGCTGATTTATTGGAAAAATGAAGGTGAAAGCAAATGAATAAAATCTATAAATATCAACAAATTCAAAGAGTTTATTATTTCCGGGATCGATGTCTACACTGCACAAACTCCAGACTCTTGAACTGATTTTTTTTTTCAGCATAACCATAAATAGTTTAGAAACATGCACGGAGGTAAAATTCGCAGAAAAATAACAACATATTCAATAAGGTCAGCAACATTTCCCGGATTGCTGTCTTCACTGAACCAACTCCAGACTCTGCAACATATTTTTTTTTAACATAACATAAATTGTTTAGAAGCATGCACGGAGGTACGTAAAATTCGCAGAAAAATAACAACGTAGCACCCTGGGTTACGAATCGATTATTAAATTATGTCAATTAAAAAAACGCGATGAAACAAAAAAATTTACATTATGATGATCTGAAGAAAGAATACAAAAACTATCGAAACAAGCTAACTTCATTGATCTACAAAACTAAATTCAAATTTTATCACCAGCAGATTGAAAAAATCAAAACAATTCTAAAAGTCTGTGGGATGTTACTAAACAAATATCAAAGACAAAAATACACTATTGATGAAATTTAACATCCCGCACAAAATCAAATGTTGACTGATAAAACGGAAATTGCAAATGCATTCAATAGAAGTCGGTCAAACTCTTACTGGCAAGATGAGAAACAACACAAATTGCAAAATAGAAAAAAATCCATCTTGAATTCCTATCTTCCTAAATCGATTGGCTCGATAAGAATAAAACAATAATCTTAACTGAAAAACAAGGCAAGATGACTTGTAATCAGGAAAAATTAAACTAATATCAGCTTATATTATAAACCCCCTGACTCATATTTTCAATCATAGTAAATTGAAAAAATCTATTATGACACCACTGTTGAAGAAAGCAGATATCATCACAAACTGCCGTCCGATTTCTCTAGTAACTCTTCTTTCTAAAATATTTGAAAATATCATCAAAAAATGCTTGTTAATTTTCTAAAGAAGTACAAAATGATTTGAAATAGTCAATTCATAATCAGAGATGATATTTCAATTGAAAATGCAGTTCTATCATTGACTTCAAGATTTACCGATGCTCTAAATGAAAGCAAACCATCCTTATGTGTGTTCGTAGACCTATCCAAAGCTTTTGACATCCAACCAGCATTTTATCATGGAAAATCCTATTTCAACCTCAGCTTTCAATGGGTTCCAGTTATCTGCTTTATAAAAGATGGCTGTATCATTTGCAAATCCAATAACATTTCCGTCATTACTCAATAAGAAAAGTCCGTTTTTTTTTAAATTTCAAATATATATATATATATATATATATATATATATAATATGAAAAGCAACAAATTATAGATAGCGACACCTATAATCTGTGCGGTGAAGCTTAGACCTGTTATATATATATATATATATATATATATATAAAAAAACGGACTTTTCCTATTGAGTAATAACGGAAATGTTATTGGATTTGCAAATGATGCAGCCATCTTTTATAAAGCAGATAACTGGAACCCATTGAAAGCTGAGGTTGAAATAGGATTTTCCCTGATAAAATGCTGGTTGGATAAGCTGCTACCGGTTGATATTGACAAAACAAGTTATTCCCCTTTTTGTTGTAATTGAGCTGGTATACCTTCAATACATCATTTGACACTCAGAACTGAAATATATTCTTGCAGAGAAAAAATAAAATATTGTCAATAAACTGAGAACCATTTTATATGAGTTCAGGAAACTCGAAGAACTCCTGCCACTGGAGTACCTTGAAACCCCATATTATTCGCTGATGGAAAATCATCCTTATCGAAGTTATGCAAAGTCGTTTTCTCAAATTGATATTTTCCAAAAACAGAAGATGTTCCTCTGATATTCTGTACACCAAAACTCAGATTCTGGACATAAGACAGATGTGTTTTTTTATGCTTTAGTATTAAATACCATGCAAATAAACATAGAGCATTGCTTCCTAATGGTTAGGGTCGTTGCTCAAAGATCATATACCGATAAAAAATGAGAAAACACATACTTCAAATTCAACGAATATTCGATTATATAGTTATTATTATAAGCTTTATTTTGTTCTGCACACCAATAGGCCATGTATCTATTACTAGCTGGCCCGACAGACGTTATCCTGTCCAAATTTTTATATTCCGTTAATTTGGTTTTTCTGAAATCTCTCCTTCGCGTGGATTTTTTTTATGTTTATCTTTGAGTTGTTTCATCTAGGTTATGTTTCTGACTTTACCTGCTTCCGGTTATTGCGTTTTCCCATGATCCCATTTTCCCGTTTTTTCGTTATCCAGTTTTTCCGTTAACTTGTTATCCCATTTTTTCGTTATCCCATTTTCCTGTTATTCCGTTTTTCCGTTATCTTGTGATCCCATTATTCCCGTTTCTCCTTCTCCCCTTATCTCGTCATCCCGTCATTCCCCGTTATTCCATTTTATCGTTTTCCTGTTATACCGTTTTCCCGTTATCCCGTTATTCCCGTTATCCCGTTCTCCGGTTATGCCGTTATTCCGTTAATATATATATATATATATATATATATATATTTATATATATATATATATAAAAAAACTATGAATTTGAAATAAACTTTGTAGAAAGGATATTCCTTGAGGTTGCAGTCAATAGGGAATATCCTTTCTACAAAGTTTATTTCAAATTCATAGCTTTTTTTCAACTAGTCCAGTCACGAGACTACCCTTTCTTCTATATATATATATATGCCTCCGTGGTGACGTTGGTTGTTGCCCTGGAATGCAGGGTCTGCTGACCGAAACCACAAATTAGCGGCTGGCTTCTGTTTGTTGACTCCGTTGATTTGTCGTTTTCTACCAAGTGTTGTCCATCCTTGCACTTCTCCACCGTACTGATGAGGGCCGAGAGCCCGAAACACGTGTCTGCAGTTAACACTTTTTTCTGAGGGCTATGTCCATTAAATTGCTTCCATTTTGTTTCTTAAAGTCCCCTCGATATTCCTCTCTTTTATATATATATATATATATATATATATATATATAAATTATATCAGATAAAAATTAGACAACAGGAATGAGTAGTAAGTATGAAAACAATTTGAAACATATCAAGGTAACACATTAAAATGGTATAAGGTTATAAAATGAGATAAATATTTACAAGTTGGAATAGATGTATGGTGAGTTAAGAGGTAACAAGAATATCATCATGAAGAATAACACACGGCACCATCGCTCATGTTCATTGTGTCGTGCTCGCTGTTGTTATGTTTGATGTGCACGAACTCGTTGCATTCTAAATCTATCCACTTTGAACTTTCTAGTCACTCTCGAACGCGATTGGGATATACCAATACGACTATCATCATTTTTCATTTTGAGCTCAAACCAAAAAATGTCTGGTTACCTATAAAGTCAATATAGGTAAATAGAATTGCAGATCAAAATAAATGACAAACCTTCGCAATTCGCAAAGGATAACTGAATTCACTTTAACCATGACTTTTCTTAAAATCCACAACGTTTAAAAACGGTTTTTACACAACCACACGGAAGAACCGACAGTTTTGTATAGCACGTCAGTTAGACATTAGCGCGTCATTTACATGATAGGCCCTTTTTTCGATTTTCCAGCTGTTCTTTTGGGTTTTTCCAATTTTTTTTTGTTTTTAAACCTTTTCTGTTTCAGAACACACAAAACAAAAAAAAAACTCATATCGGTCAAGCCCTTTTTTGAGTTTAAGTGAGAATGACGAACAGCAATTGATTTTTATATATGTAGAGAAGATTGTCACGTCGGATGCGATCGTGTTCTGTTCATCATGTGCATATGATTCCAAAAATATTTACCAGAATCTTATAAAAATGGGACGAAAGAGTAATCATTCAAACTGTTCATTATCTGACTCTGAATGTATTTGAGATAGTAATTAGGTGAATATTCACTTGAAAATCTTCTTTGAATGTTCATGAACTTTGGGAATATATCCAAGCCAATTAATCACTTATATTACTTTATTTTCACCTTGTAGATAGTTTGTAAACATCTTCTTTGAATTAATACATTTTTGTAACTACACTGAATCAAATCTTAAACTTTGTAGTCTTGGTATAACCTCTTGAACTGTGAGGGTATGTTTGAAGTTATTATTAAGTAATTTCCCATCATGCATTCAAGCTGGGACACTATCGCCTGTGTATTCCGAATGTCTTCTCAAACTGGAAATTGAAATTGAATTAATATTCAGAAAACAGTCCACTTCAACTCAAAATACGTTCATGGGAATTTCAGTATTTTACCCCCTACATTTCTATCAGTTAATGGCCCTGAATCGGAAAACTCCAAAAAACTTTCGTTGTTTTTTTCTCAGCCAAAGTACATAAAACTTTTTCGTTGCCACCCGACTTATTATGTGAGTGATCGTAATGGGACTTCATCACTTCAGAAGGGAAGTTTCTTGTTTTGATCGGACCTCGGGAGTGTTGTTTATAGTTGTGCGAAGTGACAATCGTGGTTGATGGGATGAAGAGAAGTCGAATTCAAACGGATTTTTTTATATAGGTCAAAAACTCTGTGATTCAATAAATATCATTAGCTTGTAAACCAAGCAGTTTACTGTTTGTGAAAAAAAAATTACCATTAAAAAAACTGTATATTAACATAAGCAAGGTTTTAACTCTGAAAGGTGTTGAATAGTGGAAATGTTTTTTGACTGCTTTGGGAACGCTTACAAATGAGACAACCCTCAGGTGCGTCGTTGTCCAGAAGGACTAATCTAAGAACTATCTCACGTGAATCGAAGGAATATAACTAACTTAACTTTGACTATTGTCCTCAACAAAACCTCATGTTACTCAATATTTTTTGGCAGGTGTGTTCAGATAGCGGTAATTCCTTTTCCTGATAGTTTGAGATTCTCGCTTACTAAAACTAGCCGGATCTATCCGGTTTGATTTTTGATTCCTATGTAATAGAAGTGATTGTTGTTTTTGCAATTTATTAATTTGGTCATTTTGTATGTATATAGGTACAAGAAAAATACAGGATGTGTTTCTTTATCAAGTGGTTTTTCTTTGTATGGTAATTCTTTCAACCACTCGTTGGGTCTATCGTTTTCTTGAAGAAAAACTCGCACTCAAAATCAATCGGGTGTTACTTCTTCGAAGACATCGCTAATACCGACTCTTAACCACATATTTTTCTCCAACAGGTTAACAAATTGTACCCCATCATTATAGTTATCAGTACTACTTGGTTGTAAAGGGATCTGTCGTCCAGCCACACCCCTAAATGTTTTACGTGTTTGATAGTTTTGATTGTCGCTACTTCTACTTTTCATGAGGGTTCAACCATAAAGGCTTTCGTTTTTGTGAAGACTATTTTGTGTTTATGATTGTTTATCCAAAAATATCCTATTTTCAGGAACGTGTTTGTTTCTTCTGTGAGGTAGTTCGAGGATGGGCCAAATCGGTCCAGTAGTTTCAAAATAGCGGCTGTTGGAAGAAAAAAAAATCTCAGTCTTTTATTTCAATACCAATATTGGCAAACTATAGGTCTTTTGATAAGGCTCCATTAGCTCTACAACTTTCTTTTTTTTTTCTCTAAGATATACACAAAAATAAAAAATCGCTGTAAATAACCATTCATGATAATTAATAATTTGTGTTAATCAAACACTATTTCAACTTTTCTTCTGCCGACAAACAGAACATCATTTCATTATGACATTTCTAGATGTCAGAGTAAAATATTAGATATTATTTTGAGTGTGATATTACGATTAGGATTGAAACCCAAGTAAGTACTGTCTAAATCATTGTGTGCTGGTTATACTTCTTTCTTTTGATTAGAGTCAGATTACATAAATATATTAGGAAGAAATTAAGGAGATTTGGACCAACTTTTAATTGAAAATTTTAAAGTTATTACAAAAATAGATTTTTCGTTTTTTTTTCAATTCGAGCCAGATTACATAGAAATATCGAAAGTGTTCAACTCTTCTCCAATTTTTTATTGTAGAGTTTATAGATAAATAGAAATGCTGTTTTTGTTCTCTAGTGGATAAATGTCCTATTTGTTCTGGCACATACTTTGTTAGCTTGATTGATGGCTTCTTCAGAATCAATACATGAATTCGGAAATCTTTCTTTTTGACTGACCGCGCCATCGTTTTTTTTTTATTATTGATACGCCAGTGACAATGGCATCTCTATATTTGTCGAATCGACTCGTATATATGATATTTATTTCGGGTGCATTCCAAGGACAGCAAGTGTTATCTAAAATCGTGATTTGAAATTTTAAAAGCTTGTATCCATTATGAGGAGTATCTCCCTTTATTGTTCTTCGGATTGAAGTCATTTATCTCTTGTAACAAACAACACACTTCTAGCCATTTAACCGAATGGTTTGTAATCAGGGTATTTCAAGTGTTAGAACACAATAGTAAATATATGGAGTGTGACACAATTGACAACATCGTACAAACACCCGGTGATAACTATATGTAGAAAGAGTCAATCTTTGTTAATTCATGCATTCATGCGCTATTATAAATATTTTATTTTTATTCTTGCATAATTCCTGTTTTCTTATATTCGTCAATAGCCCTTCCGATATGACAATGCGAAAATGAATGATTCAATATATATTAGCAACCTACAACTGAAGAAATCACTACATGCATGTCTTTTCGAGTGTAATAACATCCTAAGGAAATCTAATTACTCAAGAAATGGATACGGTATAACATCAAAAGGAAAATAATATATTTGAAGAGCCATTTGGCAATTAATTTCAAGATTGGAAATAAACTCCTCGCATAAACGGGATGACAATGACTTTCACCCCTCTAGGATGAACAACATATGTCACCCCCAGTACCAATATAATTCATTAGCGGATGAAATTCAGGACACAATTGGAAACGTTACTAGCCAGGAAGTAGGAAACCAGAACAATTTTTTATACTCGCTAGGAAACCAGAACAATTTTTTATACTCGCGGCTATCGCAGGTTGCTCCAGAAATGTTTCCATGAATATAGAAATAAAGAAGGTAGATAATAGTAACACTGGGAAAGGGCATCCAGGCTATGTGACTGTGTGCCATCAAAACATCCAGTGCTTTGGTAATAAAATTCTTTCGATAGATGTGTTAACAGAAAATAGCCTTGTCTGTGATATATTATTTATTTCTGAACATTGGCAGAACAACCTACAGTTGGATGCGATAAAGTTGAAACATTTTAGTTTATCTACCTATTTCTGAGTTTGACAAATAATGGGGGGTGTATAAATGATGAGAGTGGGCTTAAGATAACAATGGTTGAGTTGATGAGCTTCTGTGTAGAGGGAGTTCTTCAATGTTGCGGTGTTATGACTAAAAAATCCAGTTTTATCTGTGTGTGCATCTACAGACCTCCATCAGGAAATTTCATTTCGTTTTTGAATCACTTCAACGGACTACTAACCCTAGTAAGTAGAAATCATGATACCGTTGTAATAGGTGGGGATTTCAACATAAACTTCACTAGTAATAGTAGGGATTTGAACTATTTTCGTGATCAGTTAGCATGCTTCAACTTGAAGTATACTGTAAATGAATCAACGAGGGTTACTGCAACTTCAAGTACATGTATAGCTAATTTTATCATCCGCAAAAATTCTGAATATAAGGCGACGGGTTTGTCTGACCATTACGCGCAAATCATTCAAGTTTCAACAAAGATAGGATGTCAAAAACAAACACGTAATCAGATTAGCAATTGAAAATCATTCTCGTAAAACAGTATTAATAACTTCAAAGCTCTCTTGAGTAACGAATTGTGGAGTGATCTCTACAACGAAAAATTCCCAAACAGGGCCTATGACATCCTGTATAATATACTCCAATATTATATCGAAGTAGCGTTTCCGTTGAAGCGCTTTCAAGAACGGACAAAAAAAATTAATGCTAACCAACTTACTCCAGAAATTAATGAATTAAAAAAAACCATTTTCTTTTTACTCAGATCGTGCTAGAATAAATGAGAACTTCGAAGATATAAGTAAGCAAACAACAGAAATATACAGGGAAAAACTGAAAGAAAACTACAAAATAAACAACTCGTCCAATGAATCGACGACTATGTGGCAAATCGTGAACCAAATTCAAAAAAAGAGAAGCAAGTCCAATATGATTAAAATTTGTGAAGGTAACGTTGAAGTCCCTGAAATCGTCTTGGCCAATAATTGCAATAGTCACTTTACCAAAAGTCCACAGAAAAAAGAAATTGATCTGAATTTTATGGAAAGGAATATCAAAACATGTCCCAACTCTTTCTTCTCGCATCCAATTACTGGGAATGACCTTATTGATTATGTGAAAAAACAAAAAATTCAAATGCAACTGGCCATGATGAAATTCCAAATAATCTCTTGAAAAAATGTGCTTATCAACTCTGTAAACCAATTACATAAATTGTGAACTTGTCTATGGAACAAGAAATTTTTCCAGATAAATTGAAAACAGCATTTGTCTACCAATCTTTAGAAGAAGTGACTTTCGAGTATTTCAAAGATTGTTGAGGTAAATATTAAAAACCAATTGGTGTCTTTTTTATTGCCAATAAAATCCTCTCGCCAAATCAACATGGGTGCACACAAAACAAAAGCACTGATACAGCCCTATATGAATTCAACGGGCACGTAATAAATGCTCTGGATGGGAAACTACACATCTGTGGACTATTCATTGATTTCTCCAGAGCTTTTGACTGTGTTGACCATGGGCTTCTCTTGCTGAAATTGAAACGATATGGTGTGAGACGAACAGCTTTGAGTTAGATGAAATCATACTTGATAGGCAGGAGCCAAAGAGTTTTGATTCAGAACTCCTAAAGCCAACTTGCAACTATCGAACAGGGCGTCCCTCAAGGCTCTATACTCGGACCCTCACTTTTCCTTATATACGCTGACGATCTGATGAATTACTTCAATAATCTTTCAGAAACTCATGTAATCGCTTACGCAGATGACACAAATTTTCTTGTCAAAGGGCAAAACGTGACAGCTCTCACAGAAATGACACAAACTGTCTACGATCAAGTTATAACATGGGCAAACAAAAATAATTCGACTCTCAACATATCCAAAACAGCGTTGATGGAATTCACCCTGCAAAATATCCCATAAAATTTCAAAATCCATGAGAATGACGAGTTACAGGTTGAATTATGCTCTACAACTAAAATGCTGGGTCTTACTTTAGATCACAAACTTGCATGGACTGCTCACATTGAAACTCTATGCGAAAAAATAAGTAAACATTGTTACGCATTGAGTTTCATGTCGACGCACTGTGGTAAAGAAGTGTTGCTAAATCTGTATTATGCGACCATACATTGTCATTTACGGTATGGAATTTTGAGCTGGGGTTTAGCGTCTTCTGCGGAAATAATGTTTATTTTACAAAAATATGCAGTCAGAATCATTGCACAAATTGGGCGGAGACAATCATGTGGAAATAAATTCAGAGAATTAAAAATACTTACTATTGCTAGCATCTATATCTACGAACTTTGTATACACGTATACAAGAATAGACTCAACTTCGCACCAAACCAGCATCAGTACTTGACACGTTTTAGAGACCTGCTGATACCCAAAACGCACAGAACTACCCTATATCAAAAAAGCCATCCTTATCTAGGGCCCATACTTTATAATAAGCTCGATGATTCCATCAAAACTGCGCCAAATATCGATGTTTTTAAATCAAGACTTAAGACTGCCCTCGTCGAAAAAAATTGCCACACTCTCGAATTTTAACTTTGATTTGAGAGTCCCGAAGATTTTCATGATATATGTTTGTTTTTTTGGACGTGATATATATATGTATATGTGTGTGTGTATGTGTATATATGTACTTGTTTTCTTTATGATATGATACGTTATGGTGTGATATGATAATCTTTTATTTCTACCACATGATACATATTAAGTATCTATTGACGCTTTCCTTGTTATTGTATTTATAGAATGTTCTCTACTTTATACTTTTCAACAAGAGAAAATAAATTATTATTATTATTATTGAAGGATTTAGAAGGAATTTTCACTGATAATTTCTTTTGAAACGTCTATTGGAATATAATAAGAAACCGTCCGAAAGTTAATAATCATATTATTTAACTGGTAATAGTTGAAGTAAGGTGGGTAAGTAAGTATTTTGGAAGTAATCAAAAAACAAGTAGGTAGTATTTAGTATATTTTAGCCATAAAAAATTGAAAAATAAAAACTTTTTAACAAAAAATTAAACCGACGAAATACGGAACTGAAGAGTAAAAAATAAAATAAACCTTCTTAGTCTCAGTAACTAAGCTCCTAAACTAATGTAAGTAACTAATTTTGAGTCGGCGCCAAACAAACAATCAACGAACATCATTGAATTACTTCAAAAAAATTATCAGAATGTCACCGCACAACTCGATGCCATCATTTTACGCCTTACCTGATTCATTTGCTTTAGTTTTTTTATTAATTGTGTAAACTCCCAATGTAAGTGAAACATTTGAGTTGAAACACAAAATGTGATCCTTTGCAACCCACCGCATTTGTGATTTCCACATCTAAGAACCCTTTTTCTGAATTAAAATTTCATTTGTCACAGAAAATCGAATCAATAAGAATTGATTGGACTACTTTTCCTTAGTTTCAAATATGAGAATTATTTTTTTTCCGCACTAATTGTGACTCATGTTCATGTGAATCACTTATTTGGAATAAGTTCGGATATATCAAAAACTGGCTTCGATAAACAGTCCGCAGACACATTTTCCGTTAAGAAAATTGGGTTTTTCCACTTTGTCAGTGTACCATTTCTTCTTCGTCTCAATTGTAATTTTTGAACATTAAAAAAGAGTTTTCCGAACTTTTGTTACATCTTTGAAAATGTACGAGATATCATTCGAAAGTCACATCGAAATAGCAAGTGAAAAACATTCACTTCTAGTATTCAATTTTCAGTGGAACAAATCGTAGCAAGTATTCTGACTTTTTGTTCAATATTGATCTCCAAACTCTCTAGAAGGTCGAGATTACAAGCTTTTTTTTATATATAATATTTCAAACTATGTGGCCAATTAAATAATGAATGATTAGTATTAAACACTTTTATTGGTTGTACAAATTTAAAGCAGATTTGCTTGGGCCAGAAATTTTATGTGGATGGTACTTGCTTACTTTCGACTACTGCACAAAACTTTTCTTGCAGTTGTTCATCATACATGGCTGCCTCTGCCCATACACACACCACACCATTGTTCTACTAATAGATTCTATTATCTATACCCAAACCCGATGAAGTATAATCTGTAATGGTTCAGGGTAATTTATCCTATAAGCATTTGGCGAAGTTATCGGCTGGTTTCTACGCTAGAATAATTTTCACTCAATTTGGTCTACTGTATACTCTATTCGGGGAATGATGTATATTTATTTCACCGGTTTCCTTCATAATTCAACATTTTAATATCTACGATTTTGAACGAACCCTATATTTTGAGTCGAAGATGACTTTATTCAACTGAGAATGGATATACTACAACTGAATTTTAAATATTTTCTTGCGAATGAGATTTAAATTATTTGACTCACAGGCCAAAGTATTGTTTCCATCAATTATTAAAGGGCATGCGGAAGAACAAATATATGCACGGTAAAATAAAAAATTAGGGGCTCTCGTTACAAATTTGTTTGTAACGTAGTCGAGTTTAAGTTTATCTTCATCTCAAATGGTGAATTGGTCCTCGAGCAAGTATATATTTTTGTTAAGCAGAAGAAAAGGAGCAGGAGAAAGCATTAGGTAATTCGGCCTCTTCAGACCATCAAGTTGAAAATATTTCACGCAATCTGAAACGATCACATGTTTTTCAATTTCAATGGCAGCAATATCGTTATGGAATGTAAACATTAAGAATTCAAACATTCCTTCTATGTATCGGTCAGTAACGATTATTAGTGTATTTTACGTCGAAGAAGAAATTTACATATAAATGGGTGATTAATAGCAATTACCGTCACGTGGAGAGATTTCTTATCAAAACACCTCAACTTGAGAAATAATGTGTGAAATAGTTGTATCTATTGGTTATTGTGTCCTTGAGGGTATCTTTATCATAACAAATCACCCAAAAAAACAATAAGAATACTTGATGCCTTGATTCCATACTTTGGTTTGCTACCAACCGGAACGAGCGTAACGGAGACCTATAGCGAACTCCATTGGTGAAACAGGTGTTGCATTAGTTTTGAACAAGTGCTTCTCAAAAGTCCCCTCCCCCCTCTTATTTTTGGAACGATTATACATAAACAAGTGAAATTTGGAAACTGAATATTAAAGGTTGTAAACTTCCCTACTAGTGATGATAGATGACGAAATCGTCAAAGATGACGTCACAAGGCCATTGTGACCAATAATTTTAAATGGAACCCTACGGCAAGCGACACCTCTTTTAAAAAGTATCGAAAAAACCTATTCAATGATACTAATTTTGTTTGTGTTTATGGCAGTTTTGATGGCTCATTAGTAAAAATTAAAATTTAAATTCCATTCAGTATGATATCAATTACAGATTTAAGAATCAGTATCTACTTATAGAAATTGCTCGGAGTCACCTCCATTTACTTCCTGACAGTGAAATATCCTATTTTGAAACTCTTCTCGTACTTTTGCAAATGTGTCTGCGGAAACAGCCTCACATTCTGCAACAATACGTTAGTAGATATAGCTGCAAGAGTTCGGGGCCACTTTTTCACTTTTCTAAAAAAGTACCCAGAATCGGGGGAAATTTCCTCCGACCCCGATGGAAACTCCCATGAGAGCCTGTGTATTAGAGAGAGAGGGAGATAGCGATTTTCCCTGATTTTTCCCCAGATCTGCGGAAATTTTCAAAAAGTGCCAAGGTCCAACGTGGTAATTTTGCGACCACAAATCAGATCCTTGGGAAACCCCCATTTTTACGTGCTCGAGGTCTATATTACCCTGAATTTTTCCTAGATCTACTGTATTTTAGGGGTCAACCTGATGAATTTCTCCCTTTTAATATGGCTTTTTAACCTTATTCCACATAGAGTATTGGACTTTTTCCCCAGATCTGGGATTATTTCATGCAGATTCACGTATTTCACCTAGTTTTTTCCTAGATCTACTGAATTTTGAGGTTTAACCCGATGGATTTCTCATGAAGGATTGATTTTTTCCCCAGATCTAGGGAATTTTTCATGTGGGTTGTGTTTAGATTAGTCGTTTCAGGTGGATTTTTCAGGGTTAATCTGATGGATTTCTCATGGATGATTGACTTTTTTCCTCAGATCTAGGGAATTTTTCATGTAGGTTGTGTTTAGATTAGTCGTTTCAGGTGGATTTTTAGGGTTAATCTGATGGATTTCTCTTGGATAAATGATTTTTTCCCCAGATCTAGGGAATTTTTCAAGTAGGTTGTGTTTAGATTAGTCGTTTCAGGTAGATTTTTAGGGTTAACCTGATGGATTTCTCATGGGATAAGTGATTTTTTCCATAGATTTAGGGATTTTTTTCCTAGATTTTCTGAATTTTGAGGGGGTTAATCTCATGGATTTCTTAGGTTGTATTAAAGTTTTTCCCTAGATCTAGGGATTTTTCATGTAGGTTGAGACATGTTTATGTATGAATATAATATTTTTGTATGATGTTTGTGAAGTCTATGATGTGAATTTAGATGAAGGTTCTCCGATTACGGTTGTTTGATGTGATGGATGTTGTGAATCTGAGTGAGTTTAATGTTTTTTATCAACCCAACCTAACCAAACTCTGCTAACATTGTTGTTATATGAGTATTAGTTTCTTCTGCAAACATTCAAGTGACGTATATTTTTTTAAATTAACTCAACCTAACCAAACTCTGCTAACATTGTTATTATATGAGTATTAGTTCCTTCTGCAAACATTCAAGTGACGTATATTTTTTTAAATTAACCCAACCTAACCAAACTCTGCAAACATTGTTGTTATATGAGTATTAGTTTCTTCTGCAAACAATCACATTCCAGATATTGTATTAGATAACCAAAAACTCTGCTAACATAATAATTCATCATATTATATAAAGGGTGAGTTTCTCTGCAAGCATCGAATCGAAAACCCCGAGAAGTAATTCTTGCTGCTGTACAGGCTGCTGTACAAGAAGGCATCGATAATATTTCTCGGGATTTTCGATTCGATGCTTGCAGAGAAACCCATCCTCTATATAATATGATGAATTATTATGTTAGCAGAGTTTGGTTAGGTTGGGTTAATTTAAAAAAAATCCCCAGATTCTGGGTACTTTTTTGGAAAAGTGAAAAAGTGGCCCCGAACTCTTGCAGCTATATCTACTTACGTTGTTTCAAAACGTCAATATTGTCCGGTGAGGTCCGGTGATCGAGCTGGCCATTCCGTTGAACCTCGTCGTCCAATCCATCTACCACGATACTCTTCATCCAAATATCGTCTCACTGCACCGTAATAGTGTGGAGGAGCACCATCCTGTTGGAATTTTATTTCCAAATTGCCGAATTCATCTGGATTATCTTCCAAAATTTCAAGGATTAACGGTTCTACTGCGTTTTGCAACAGCTCCAGATAAACCTCACCAGTTAAATTAGTATTTAAAAAAAGAGGCCCAACGATGTGGTTTCCCAGGATACCTGCCCAAACATTCACCTTCTGGGGAAATTGGGTATGTGTTTCACGAAACAGGTGAGGATTTGCGTCACTCCAATACCTCACTCTCTGTGTATTTACATTTCCATTTAGATAGAAAGTACTTTCGTCACTAAAACAAATTGTTTTCACATAGTCTGGCTGTTGGTTAATTTAAGTTTCCATATTTTAACAAAATTCTAGTCTTCGGTCTGGGTCGTCGTCTGAGAGTTGATGAACCATTTTTAATTTGTATGGATGAAATTTGTTTTTTTTCAACACCCTGTGTACTGTACTTCGACTGACTTCACAGGTAGATGCAACGTGAGCTGTTGAAGAAGTAGGATTAACTATCACTTCTGCCAGTATATCAATTTTTTTCTCATCAGAAATTTGTGGTCTGCCAGATCGTTTCGCATCATTGATACTACCCGTTGTTTCAAACTTAGGAAGAAGCTCCCTTAAATAAGTCCTCGAAACGGGGCGATCGGGAAACCTCTCATTAAAAATGCGTTCTGCTGCATGAATATTTTGTTCAGTTTCACCAAGAATTAAGATCGCTGCTACTTTATAATCCAAAGCACGTACCATTCGGCTCACAACAGTTGAACAAATTATTAAAATGTACAAAAACATTGAAAGTACCAAAAGCTGCTAAAACAGTTAAACGTTCGATCAACAATACACAAATTATTAAATGTACAAAAACTTGGACAATTACAAAAACGTCGAATTAGGGAGACTAACAAAAACGTCAGCTTATTTGACAACTATCCAGAGGCGGAGCTTGAATTTGGGATTTTAGTATTAACTGATTTGATTCATCACAGCTTTGCGTTTTTTGAAAGCGATTCGCCAAAACTTCCATAAACACAAACAAAATTAGTATCATTGAATAGGTTTTTTCGATACCTTTTAAAAGAGGTGTCGCTTGCCGTAGGGTTTCATTTAAAATGATTGGTCACAATGGCCTTGTGACGTCATCTTTGACGATCTCGTCATCTATCACCACTAGTAGGGAAGTTTACAACTTTTAATATTCAGTTTCCAAATTTCACTTGTTTATGTATAATCGTTCCGAAAATAAGAGGGGGGGTGGGGACTTTTGAGAAGCACTGTATACTAAATTGGTGTTCGCCAATGAGTACTGGTATATTACCATAGAATATGGAATCAATAAGATAAAACATGAAACCAAATTTATGCAGAGATTGTTCTGTTTACGTGTACTGCCTATCGCCGATTGGTGTCATTTCGTTATTCCAATTCAAGAATTCAAAATAAATGATCCATCATCAGGAATCCATGAAATTTCAGCCCAACTGAACGATGAAATCATTACCTCAGACATACCAAAAGAGGATCTACTGAAATTGATTAGTACCTGAATATAAGTCTACTTCATAGAGCTTAAGCGAAAATTGTAGGACTGAGCTCACAATATAATAAATGAAATATAAAATATGCAATCAGGGGCCACTATTTCAACCAAACGACATCGTTGCTAGGATAAACATGTGGGAACGAGGCATTATGTAAGGTTGGTGGTGGTCCGAGTATAACGCTTTCGACTAAACGCATACAAAACTTATAAGAAGAAGAAGATATATTTATTGACTACGTTTACATTTAATAGCATATAGCAGGTCACTCAGGTAGAAGTAAAAGTGCATGACTAGGTCTCGCAACAAATTAACAACATAGGAATTAAAAAAAAGGTGCACATGATGAAAAAAAATTGACATGACGAACACATTAAAAACCTAGAGATAGGGAGTTTATCACAGATCATCATTGCTTAGTTGATGGGTTAAAAAGTCACAACTTTTTTTTTGTTGAACTAAAACTCTGTTTGAATTTGTGGAATTTCCCCACAAGACAATTCCATATGTTATATAGAAGTGAAACTTTCTCAAATAGCTGGATCTGCAGCACCAACAGGGTTTTTCAATCTGCGAATTAAGAACATGACACCAGATAATTTATTCGACAGGTAATCCACAGGACACATCCAATTAAGTTTGTCATCAATGGATATTCCAAATAACTTGACACTTTCACCTCCTGTTAGAGCAGAACCATTCATTGGTCATTTTCACGGTGAGTTCGGAAAAGTCATTCAATGCTTCTGAGTTATTGTTTCGCTCTATTAGAGTGGTGTCATCAGCAAAAAGATTGCTCTTTTTGGTAAAATATGATCCTATAAATCATTGATGTACATAATGAATAGGGAGGGACGCATAACAGAACCTTGAGGAACACCATGAACGTTTTTCATTAGTACTGATTTGGTGCCTTCGACCGAAACGCACAGCTGTCTCCCATGTGAATAAGACTTGAAAAATTGCAAAGAAAGTCCACAAATACCATAACAGAAAACTTTCTTAAGTAAAATATCATGGGATACACAATCGAAAGGTAACAAAGCGTTAACAAATAATGCTCACCCTTCTCGAGTCCATCAACTACATTAGAAATTACAATCAAGATTGCTCTCGTAGTTGATTTGTTTTTTCGGAAACCAGGACACAGCGGAGAATTTGTTTCCGGGTATGATATTTTTTTTTTTGACTAGATCTTCTATAATTTTCGCAATAACGGGAATTATGGAAATGGGGCGAAAGTTTTCTGCTATTTGGGAATCACCTTTTTTCAACAATGGCAAAACAACTGAAATCTTCCAGAGAAAAGCATTGATTATTCAAAATATTCACTGCCCTGTTCATCTCCTAAAATTCTAGAAAACTTTAATCTTTCAAAGACTCAATTGTACCAATCACTTCTTTGGGTATTACAGCGAAAAATGACAAGAAATTCACAATAAAAAAAGAAGAGAAGAGACTCAAAATAATCTTAAGAAGCCCAAATTGATCCTTGTTTGTTATTTAAGTCATTTCAAAGGCAAAATAACAGAGCAAGAGAAAGATATAATTTTTCAATTAGTTACCATAAACTATGTATGTTACATTACAAGGGCAGGATGTTAAAATTTCCTGCACTTCAGTGCATTCTTCCTGCCCGTGTGGTGTATACTAATTTTCTTTAGAGGTCGTCGAAAGTATGTCACTACTTACATTTTTTATTATTTATTATAAACAATACACGTTCCAGCTGTCAGCTCGTTGCGCTGTCATTTTCAACTTTTGCTCCTCGCTTCAGGGCCTCTTTCGGATACTCACAAAGCTTAAATACTTGCTCCTACTCTTCGTCTTTCTCTTTCTCTTTTCCTTGCGTGTAATCCCATCTATCCCAAGGCGTTTTATTTTGAAATCGTTGGAGAAAATACGTACTTTCGACCGAGTTATAACGAAAAAGTATTTTGTTCACAGATATGAAGTAGTTTTCATCATCAATACAAAGAAGAAAGTTTTATTCTTTCCAAAATCTAGAATGTTATTAACTTTCTATATTTTTTTATATTCAAGTTGGGAAAAAAAATGCATTTCGCTTATCGGAAGTAAAACTTTTTTGAAATAGTGCTTTGTTTCAGCTGGTATACTGCAATCCTGTCCACATGAAGGAGAAAGAGTTCCGGTGGACAGCATAGTGAAAGGGGGGTGCTTTTCATGTGTTTGTAAGGTGAGTAATTCCTAAAAAATATAATTTATGTTTTCTAATTATGCTCAGAGTTGATAACGTTCTTCTTGTGCATGCATGTATATTCCATATTCTCAAATTCAGAAAAAGTAGGCTTTCCCTAAAAAAACAAGATAGTTCAGTCTGAATACACAAACTCTTGACACGTGTTTTCACTATGATTTTTATCCATAATACATCCATTTCCCGAATTTGTAACCTCCAATTCGGATACCTACTTTCTTCTGACTGAATTATCAATCTGAAAAATGCAAATATGTTCTGCAGTTGTACAGACATTTCTCGTCATGTTGGCTGTCGGTATATTTTTTTATTTAATGTATAAAAAATTCATCATGCAAGAATTTATTCACCAGCAAATTTTTTAAGTGATTGACCTATAGTGTTACGTAACCGAATACCTAGCAACTCTCGAATCAAGTATCATATTATCAGGACTGGCTTCAGTCTCTCTGTTGCCTACACATTAGAAAATTAATGATACCTATAACATCTTATATGAAATATTCTTGATCACTCGATTTTTTTTATTTCTTCCTGATATGGAATAGTAATAGACAATGTTCTCGTGTTTTATATGAAAGTCCAGTGATTCAATCTACAAACAAAAAAAAAGTTAATAAAGCTTAAAAAAAAGTTGAAAATTATATTGAGGGGAATAAGAACTGAGAAAAATTATTAACTCATTTGAGCCGATACTGTTACCTATCCACCTCAAAAGTAGGGTGTCATCAAATCGGAAATCTTCAATTTTGCTTGTTTATCCAGACGAAACTACTATCTTACGATGCATAATTCGAAAGTTAGAGAAAACTGTTTACATTAGCATTATACTGAATTGACCCCAGCAAATGTCTGTGGAGTCCTGAATAGCAAAACTTCATTTCGCTATATGATTCATGAAGTAAATTTCCGCTATGGAAACAAAAAATGGGCCGAACTGGAGATTGATGTGGCGACAACAAAAGTACTATCGGAGTTGGTTTATTTCAGAGGCCTCAAACTATGCGCACTGCTAGCTCCATATGAATTTTCAATGAAGTGGAAAATCTCTGATTTTTCAATATTATGCATCATTTACGTGCTTCAATCCAACTGGAGATTGGGGTAAAGTAGAAAATAGTATTGTCTGCATTACTCATGAATTGTTTACCAACGATACGCTACCGAATTTGGCTTCGATCTGCTGTGCGTCATGACACACGTCATCGCTTGGTTCCACCAGCATGTGTTTTGTATGTAGGTCAGTTGGTGAATAGATTTGTGTGTTCGCGTTTTCGTCTTCAAATTGAATCGTATGTAAATTAATATCATGGTGTTTGAAGTATCGAGTATATTTTCTGTTATTTTTGCAATATTATAATATGACTTTGATAAAAAAGTCACTCGTAACATCTCTAACTTGACACAGGAAAAGTGATTTGGCCGTGACCTTCGCCTTACATTATATTTGAAGCCGTTGACGGCGCATTTATAAAAAAAAGGTATTTATTCTGATCAGTTTTTTCTTACAACATTTGATGGGAACAATGAATTGAATAACTTCCCGCATGTTTGGATAAATAACTCTTTGTATATAAATTATCAAAAAAATAAATTCTAGACTTTTTGTATCTATCAATTCGAGGGTGGAAATACATCATGTATACCGGACGCTCGTTCTCCATCACGATCCGCCCTTTCCTGTTTCCGAAACTATCGTTAGACATATCTTCAGGTGCAGGCGGCAGTCTGTATCATTGTCTATTTGGAAGTACTCTTTCTTCCTTTTCATCATTGCTCTTGATGTGTGCTATGAATTGTGCCATACTGCTCCGCGTTTCAATTCTGATTTGGTCAGTTTTGATCCTATCCGCTTGTTGTTTTGACATTTTGACTGTAGTCGCCAGGGTTTCGTTTCTCATCGCACGCATTTCGCTCACTTTGATGTCATCCGATTAGTTTCATTAGGGCATCCTTGACATCCCTTTGTGTGGCGTCGCCAGCCATCCATTGAGGTGGAGAACTGAGGAGAGTTCTCCTGGCGCTTAGTGCGTTTCCGTCTTCTAGAGCTCTACTTATATTTTTTCAGAGCTTCAGGGTTTTGTTCAGTGTCAGGCGTATTTCTCCTTCCTTGGTACTTCGTATGCTCCTTATGGATTCAGTATTTTGCAATTTTTGCTCTGACCGTGGTTAGAATGTGATTGAAGGTTCTGTCCCCCTCTGTGATTGATATGCCATATGTGGTTCTCTCTTTTGGTGAGATATTCTTTTTCTCAGGTGTGAATATATTGGAGTGTTTTTGATTCATGAAAAATGGCTTCTGTGATTTTTCTCAACATCTCCAGAGTCAGGTTGTATGAGATGTATGGCCATGTTTTCACCACCGTTTCCTTCCTTCATCAGAATTGGTTTTTCCCAGATATCTGCCTCGGTGTCATTGCGTTTTATTTTGATGACTTCCTCTGTTAGTTGTTCGAGTCGTCTTCATTTAGATATTTCAGTTCTGGAAACTTATTGCTTTATAGCTTCTCAATGCTGACCCTCGAGTCTGGGTTCCTGGGCTCTACTAGGACTACCTTTGTGGTCGTGCCATCATCCAGTTGAATACCGATCTTGATGTTTGTATGTCGATATACTTTTTCATCCCATTTGTCTTCTTCGATTGCCTGGTAATTGTTGTAGGTCATACTGGACTCATGTTCCTTGTGGGTTCCAGTTCTGCTTTATGATGTCGGTCTGGGGGATTAGCGTGCTCATATCCATATTTATGTTTTTATAACCACTCAGTCACCATCTTCCTTTGGTTGGCAGCGGCATTCTTTTTTAGGGTAATTGTTCATTTCTGGATCCTAGTATCAATTCCTGAGGTTTCCATTACGTGTTTTTCTGACGCCGCGATCAGAGTTTTATTCATTTCTATGGCCTCGATTATAGTGAAGGCTTCCGAGCTCTCCACTGTTTTTCTCATTGTTGTGCATGGACGAGCTCCTTCCTACTTTTATCGGTACTAGTAGTTTTACAGTAATTTTTTCGTTTGCTGTAGGCGCCTTTTTGGCTACCATTCGGTTCTGAGGCCTCCTTCCACGTCACCTGATTGTATACTCGGTTTGTTTTTGGTTTGGTTGTGTTGGTTGGATTTTGTTCCCACGAGTTATATCGAAATCAGTGCGCCCTTATGTCGCTAAGGCTGAATTCCCCACCGAGTCGCCCTGTCCGGCGGGCTCCATTTGTGGCACACTTGTTCACCCACGAACAAGTGTGCCAGGAACTGAATAAATTTGCCTATGTTGTGGTCAATCACGCTTTATACAGTGTGAGTCAGAAGTACTTTGACAAACTTCTGGAGGTGATTCCTCACAATACTCTAATATGAATTGTCCAAATAAATATATATCCGGAAACGCTTACTTTCCAAGATACAGGGTGTTGAAGTTTTATTTTTTTTTCGTTTTTTTTTTTAATCTTTCGAAATACTGACCTTAATTAAATTGGTATTGAGAGGGTTTTTGAGGTGTCGAATTCGAACCTGATGTTCGTAGGGGGCGCCACCTACACGTCTTTTTCTATTTTGAAGATTCATAACTTATTTGAGCGTACTACTAGCACATTTTTTTTTAATTAAAAAAAACATTTTTCTATCATATCTACGTAAAAAAGCTACCCTTGTTACAAGTCGCTAAAAGCAACCGTTTTCTAGATATTTGGACTTGAAAATTTCAAGTCGATTATTTGATAATCGATGCGTGTGGAAGTTATTACCATTATTTTGCATTTTTAACAGAATGCTTAGGAAACGAATTTGACGTTCAAGTAAGTAGTTTTGGTAATTACATTTTATGTGACAGTTAAACGTTTTGTTATTTTGTTGAAGTTTCTGTAAGTTTTGAAACATTAATTTTGAAAAAATTGATCATTTGAACAATAATGCTCATTTAGCCGATATGCGCGCGAAGCAAGACGTATTTACCTGGAGCGATTTCCCAATCGAGTACTGCCTTCAGCCCCAACATTTACCAGTCTCCACCGTCGTTTGGTAGAAAAAGGTAGCTTCAAGAGGGCAGCTGATATTATTGGAAGACCACGAGTAGTCCGAACCCCCGAATTGGAAGAAGCTGTTTTGAACGCACTAGAGGAGAATCCAGAAACAAGTACAAGAATAATTGCTGAAGCTCTCAATTCTACTCAGTCCACAGTTTGGAGAATTTTCCACGATCAACAATTTTATCCATACCATATTCAAAGGGTACAGCTCTCTTGCCGCGAGACTTTCCCCAACGCATTACTATGTATCAGTAGTTTTTGAGAAAATTGGCTGGAAATCCCCAATTTCCAGGATATGTACTCTTCACGGATGAGGCAAACTTCTTCCGAAATGCTATCACAAACTTTCATAACAACCATGTTTGGGCTCTGGAAAATCCGCACGCACTTGGTGAAAGACATTATCAGTATCAATTCTCTGTAAATGTATGGGCGGCAATAATTGATAATTATTTGAATGGCGCAACTTACAGAGACTTTTTAGAAAATGAATTGCCGGGGCTACTTCAGAATGTACCATTAGAAATACGTTTCGCATGTGGTTTATGCATGATGGGGCTCCGGCCCATTTTAGCGTTGAAGCCAGGGTATTCCTTAACACTGTCTATTCAAATCGATGGATCGGTAGGGGTGTAGAAGAAACTAACCAGGCGTGGGCACCAAGGTCCCCAGATCTACACCCGCTAGATTTTTATTCTTGGGGACATTTGAAGTCACTAGTTTATAAAACTCCAGTAGCGAACGGAGAAGATCTAAGAAACCGAATAGTAGACGCCTGTGAAACAATAAGAAACACAGCAATAATTTTTGAGCGGGTACGAGATTCAATGACTAGAAGACTGAATGCCTGTTTCTTCGCTGAAGGTGGACACTTCGAACAATTCATTTGGATACAATTTAGTTTCCTTTATTTTATTTTATTCTACAAATTCAAAATTTCTTGAAATAAAATGTTGATATTTCTTGAAAATTGTATTAAAACAAATACAGATTTTGCACCCTTGATACAAAAATAACGAATTCAAACGAGTAAAAATAAATAGAATACCGAAAAACCAAAACTACTTATTTAAACGTCAAATTCATTTCCTGAGTATTCTTGTGAAAAATGCAAAATAATGGTAATAACTTCAACACGCATGGATTATCAAATAATCGACTTGAAATTTTCAAGTCCAAATATTTAGAAAACGGTTGCTTATAGCGACTTGTAACAGGGGTAGCTTTTTTACGTAGATATGATAGAGGAATTGATTTTTCTACTGAAAAATGTGCTAGAAGTACGCTCAAAAAAGTTATGAATCTTCAAAAAGAAAAAGACGTGTAGGTGGCGCCCCCTACGAGTAAGAGCAATAATAACATCAGGTTTGAATTCACCACCTCAAAAAACCTCTCAATACCAATTTTCGTTAAATTAAGGTCAGTATTACGAAAGTTATTTGAAAAAAACGAAAATTAAAATAAAACTTTAACACCTTGTATCTTGGAAACGAAGCGTTTCCGGACATATATTTATTTGGATAATTCATATCAGAATATTGGGAGGAATCACCTCCTGGAGTTTGTCAAAGTACTTCTGACCCACCTTTTATGTAAATTACCAGGAAAATACTTCCTAGACTCCTTGTATCTACCAATGCAATCTCCTTCAAGTGAATGCAAATCACAATTATAACCGTCTGAAAAAACAATCTGAGAATAACCTAACAAGGGCAGAACTGAGATAAATCTACAAATAATTAATTCAACGACCTACCAATATTATAACTCAAAAAAATTCTTTACAAAAAATTTAACTGACGAAAACATAAACTAAAAAACAAAAAATTAGATAAACCTTCTCAATAATAACTGAGCTCTTGAACTAATGTGAGTAACTAATTTTGAGTCGGCGCCAAACAAACTAGCAGTTGAGTTAGGTTAAGCGTAAAATGATGGCAGCGGGATGCACGGCGGCGTTTTGAAAACTTCTTCAAAGTAATATAATGATCTTCGTTGATTGTTTGTTTGGCGCCGACTCAAAATTAGTTACTCACATTGGTTTAGGAGCTCAGTTATTATTAGGAAGGTTTATTTTATATTTTGCTTTTCAGTTTATTTTTTGGTCGGTTCAATTTTTTGTTGAAAAGTTTTTATTTTTTTATTTTTTTGTGGCTAAATTTCTCTCATGACTATCTACTCAATTGTTATCCGAACTACATATATGTATGCCAAGTTTCGACAGAATCAGTTCATAGATGAAAAATTAATAATCCCCTATTTTTCTACCCTTAGGGGTGGATTATTCCTTTCCAAATCGAGCTCAATTATCATTAAGACTAAGAAAGTTTATTTAATTTTTTGTTTTTCAAGTGATTTTTTGTGGCTAAAATCAACTAATAACCATCTAGAAAAATCGAATTAAACGGTTTTCTTCACATAAAGGATTCAATATAAAATTGAACCAGAAAATGGTAGATCTCAGGTGAAAAACAACTACTTTCCTGGCAAATACCACGCAGAACGTTGAATGATATTCACCTGAAAATCCATGCATACTTCCATATAATATCAATGGACATTGAATGCAAATGTTTCTTTCTGATAAGCTCGATTATGTTTAATTTATGTCGTGTTCACCTAACAATCCGCATACCGGTTTCAGGCTTCTTGGCCCTCATCAGTACGGAGTAGTCAACCAGCCAAAGGTCCAAAGAACTCTGGCTGAAGTGAGACACAACGTAAACAAACCATCATCGAGCTTGTAACACCTATAGGTACGCCGGAAAAGATAAACTTTAACTGGCGGTACCTAGTGACAGAAAGAAACACTCCGAAAATCTCCCACCTCGATAGGTTTCTAAATAAAAGATTCCTTCTCAGTAGGAGTGGCAAGCCCGTCTAGCATATAGTGAAAGATAAGTGCCATGTGAAGTGGAATGAATAGATGAGGGCCAAAAGCCTGAAACCGGTATGCGGATTGTTAGGTGAACACGACATAAATTAAACATAATCGAGCTTATCAGAAAGAAACATTTGCATTCAATGTCCATTGATATTATATGGAAGTATGCATGGATTTTCAGGTGAATATCATTCAACGTTCTGCGTGGTATTTGCCAGGAAAGTAGTTGTTTTTTCACCTGAGATCTACCATTTTCTGGTTCAATTTTATATTGAATCCTTCATGTGAAGAAAACCGTTTAATTCGATTTTTCTATTCATTCCACTTCACATGGCACTTATCTTTCACTAATAACCATCTACTCAATTGACTCCTGACTTCCAACACAATCGGTTCACAGAAAACAAAATAATCCCCTATTTTTCTACCCTTAGGGGTGGATAATTCCTTTCCAATTCCGAAAATGACCAACTCTAAAGTATAGCCTGTCCATTGAAAAAAATCATCTAAATCGGATGACCCAGTACAATGTTATGAGTGGTAGAATCGGTTAACGGGTAAAAAATCAGTGGATGAACGATAAATATCCCCTATTTTTCTACCCTTGAGGATGATTTTTTTTCAAATTCAAATGGGACCAAATTCGAAGTATACCCCATCCAATAAAAAAACACATCGAAATCGAACCGCTCTATGAAAAGTTATGCGTGATAATACAAAAAAAAATATAGGCGTCGACTAGAGAACCTCCTTCTTTTTTATTTCCTCGGTTGAAAATTAAACAACTCAAGAATGAAAACAAAACCTTTCTCTGTCGGAAGATTTTCATTGAACAATTAGTAAAAAGGAAATTACTGTTTTGTAAAACAATCGCTGATCTCTGAATTTTGAAATATGATTTCTTTAGTCGTTGTTTGAAAAAATACATATACATGAATATTGCCAATTTTGTAAATAATGACACACGATTTCCATTCAGTGTACCCAAGAAACTACATGTACTTCCAAATATTTCTCAGTATTTAATCCAATTCGCAAATGGAATTTTCACTCAACCAGTGTTCCCCGGAATAGAAAGATAGTTTTGAAAACTAGCACGTACTGATTTTTCAGAATGGTATTCGGGTAGCCTAATTATAATAATTTCGTATTTCAAATGAAATAAACGTCTAAATTCATTCGCCTCCGAGTGTTTTTTGTTTTTTAATTAACTCCTCATTTATCAACATCAAGCCATGAATCACATGCGATCTTATAGTGTAGGAAAATTGAATAATTTTTTGTAAAATAATGAAATACCAACCAACCAATCAACCAAGGTTTTCCATTATACAGAAAAAACCTGCTACTCAAATATAGGGACTTCTGTTCCAGCAACAATTTTACAATTTACCAAGGCCTTTGTTTCAATTTGCGAAAATGTCGTTGATTTTCAAGGATTTTTCATATTTTTCTGGAAATCGAATATTTTCATAGGATGTCTAATTTGCTAGGTTTAATATACAGTGTGGTCATTTAAGTGTGCAACATATGAGAATTTTTTAAATTAATTTTTGGTACATGTGCGATAGTCATATTAGGTGAACTTAAAATCGTTGCAAGTCAAACAACATACATACATAAAATTGAACATGAGTAAAGTACCCCTATTTCAGAAAATTCAGCAAAATGTTGTCGAGAAAAGTTGTCGGGAATTGAAAGTTATGCCTTAATACCAAAACATGGCATCCCAACAATTTTTTATTTTTTTAAACAATTTTTTTTTATTCACCCCAAACACTTCTATGAATAAATCAAAATCAAATCAATTTCGCATAACTCTGTTCAAAGTCAAGCGTATTTGTAAAATAAACTTATTATATATTAACTTATTATATTTTAGGGAATCACAAACTTCATGTTTGTTGCAACGATATCAAACACAATTTCGCAAAAACTCTTTTTAACAACGTTAAGCAGTAATGATAATATGCGTATGAAAAAACTTTAATTTAAAGCGCAAAACTTTTATTTTAAATGTTTATTAAAAAACTGTACAAATCAATCGACAAACATGAAATCCTACTTAAATAATCGCAGATTCCCATGGAAAACAACAAATGAGGGATAAAAGTACACATTATGACAGTTTAGTGTCATTAATTTTTCATTTCTGAATAATTATTTTTCGATTATTAAGTTTATTTGATTTCAAATTGCTCCTTAACGTTAGCCGAGAAGGCAGAATAGTTTTAATAAACCAGTGCGTGAAGCAGCAGATATTTTCAATGAACGACATCCACACAAACAAGTTCACTATTCACCTGGAAGCAGAATTTTAATTAATTTTAAACAGACAGGTTCTTTAGACTGTAATTATAAAAATGAACGTATTAAAACTGTATGTACTGAAGAACATCAATTAGAAGTACTTCAGGAAGTTGTTGAAATCCCTAGAAGAAGCACCAAAGAAATTTGTGCTTATACGGGTATAAAAAAGGCACTGTTAAGAAGAAGAAATAAATATCAAGCCTGTAAGCCAAAGTTTATTTGCACGTTTCAAGAACGAGACTATGCATTGCGGTATGACTTATGCATATACTGCATACGGATTCAAGGACAAATAGAAGATCAACGTGATTTCCATAGACACATTCTTTTTTGGGATGAATCCACGTTTACAACAAATGGAATTGTCTCTTCCCAAAATTGTAGTTGGTTGTCGGACGGGAATCCAAATTTTGTTATTGTCAATAAAAACCAGTTTTACCAAAAAACAAACGTGTGGTGCAGTATTATTGACGATAAATTAATAGGGCAGTTTTGTTTTCGCCAAAACCTAAATGGTGATACACCTATAAACAGTTTGTGGAAAACGAACTGACGGATTTTTTTGATAATAAGAGTTTACAGGAACGAAATAAATTATGGTTTGTACATAATGGATGTCCCGCTCATTCTTCTAGAATTATTTCGGAATGGTTAAATGGAGAATTTGGTAATAAATGGTTAGGACGAAGCAAAAAGTATACAAGGATGGACCATTTGATATTGTTAGGGAGCTTGAAAATTCTATAAGATTTCTTGGCAGAAATATTCCAATAATTTTATGATCGGGCAATTAGATGCATTGAACGAGAAGGTGGACATAAGAGACGCTTCGATAATTTTTTTTACAGATAGTTTTTTGCATTTTAAATATTTTCTGTTTTAATTTATTTTGATTTGATAATGGAAATAAGCCGATAAAAATTGGCATGACCATTGGCACCACATTCGAATACGTTTATTGCTTTTGAGATTTGGGTGCGTTTAGTGCATAATTAATAATAATAATAATAATAATAATAATAATAATAATACTAATACTATAATAATAATAATAATAATAATAATAATAATAATAATAATAATAATAATAATAATAATAATAATAATAATAATAATAATAATAATAATAATAATAATAATAATAATAATAATAATAATAATAAAATAATAAAATAATAATAATAATAAAATAATAAAATAATAATAATAATAATAATAAAGCTACATCTGGCAAATCAACACCGCCGTGTATGACGCTGCTCTTGTGCTTTCCCGTGCGGATACGCAGAATAATGCGTCTCCGACTGGAAAGCATGAGAGACGCATACAGAAGATGGAAGCAAAAATCAAGTCGGCGAGACAACACGCATCTCGTATCCAATGTGTGATGGACTACGTAGTGGCCAATAGGCCATTTACGCGAACGGTGCGGCGAATCGCAGCTAAGTTGCGACGAGTCCATCACACATTGAATCAAGGAGTGCTGTTAACCATTAAACAACACTGCCTTGATAGGATACGAATGCTAGTGGCTGCCAAAAAGTCACTAGTACGGCGAGCGAGAGGAATCGCGGAAAACAAACAGTTCCGCAGAAACCCTCCCGCTTATTCCAGCAACCGCCGCTTGTTGTGGAAAACCCGCCGACCGCTGATCAGGTGGAAAACTTCTGGAAGGAGATTTACGAATATCCGCAGCCACTCAACATAGACACTCCAGCCCTGACGCAGTTTGGAGCCTTCTGTAGGAGGTTTCAGCAACCTCATCCCATTGAACTGCGCCAACCGATAACCCCGGAAGAAGTTCGGAAAGCTCTACAGGGCTCGAAGAACTTTGCTGCTCCAGGCCCAGACGGGTTGTGCAACTTGTGGTGGAAGAAGTTCCCGTGCTAATCCTTAGGGAGAGCACAGATTCCGGCTTGGTTTGTCGAGGGCGAACCGTGCTAATCCCCAAGAACGGAAATTTGTCTGATCCCAAGAATTACAGACCGATAACATGCTTGAACACGTGTTACAAATTGTTTACGCGCATTTTGTACACGCGAATACTCCTCGCAGTTGACACGGTGTACGAACGGATATATGAGCAGAAAGGGTCAAAGAAAGGTGTTGCTGGCTGCAAGGAGAACCTGCTGATCGATAGATGTATCACGCAGGACTCCGTGCAGTATAAGCGCAACCTTTCGATGGCCTGGATCGATTACCGCAAGGCATTTGATTCAACATCGCATGAGTTGATCTTGCATTTGCTCAGATGCCTTGCGGTACCCGATCAAATAGTGAGATGCATTGAACAGTTGATGCCACTCTGGAAGACTCGCTTCACCATAACATCAGGTGGAGCCAAAGTCCAAACGGAGCAGGTTATCTTTAGGAGAGGGGTGTTCCAAGGGGATTCCCTCAGCCCCCTCCTTTTTTGCATCTCACTTATGCCATTATCCGTTGCGCTCAGAAAAACCCGTGGTTACAACTGTGGTGCCCCCGGAGACCGAAGGCATAAGGTCACCCATTTATTTTATATGGATGACCTGAAGCTTTATGCCTCGGGTGAGGGAGATCTCCAGCAATCTCTGAGGGTGGTGCAAGAGTACACGCATGCTATCGGTATGGAATTCGGGATGGATAAATGTGCACTGGTTCATCTCAGAAGAGGACGATGCGAGGATTATGGAGAGGACGCGCAGCTGGTAGATGGAAGTATCCTCCGCCATCTGGATGCCGGAGAGGCGTATACCTACCTAGGAGTGCAACAACGTTGCACCCAAGAGGTAGTGGCGGTTAAAACGCTCTCCGCGGCAAGTATCAGCAGAAACTCCGGCAGATCTGGTCATCAGAACTGTCGGGCATGAACAAAGTTTCTGCCACCAACATGCTTGCCGTTCCGATACTGATCTACTCCTTTGGGGTAGTGAAGTGGACCCTGGAGGAGCTGCGCGGAATCGACGTGAAGACTCGCAAAATGATGCACCTACATCGTAGTTTGCATCCGAAATCGTCCGTTCCACGGTTGTACCTCCCCCGAAAACAAGGAGGCCGTGGACTTCTGAGTTTGGAGTGTCTACACAACAGGATGGTGTTGGATGGAGCCTGTAAAGTCATCAGGAGCTTGGATCCCCTTCTCTGCATGGTCAAAGACCATGAGATTGCAGGAAAGGAGCGTTTCTTTTAAGGCAGCAATCCGTGCAGCCGATGAACTCGGTCTTGATTCGACACCGAGCGGGATATCCAAGACTCTATCACCGAGTTGGAGCCCGCTCGAAGGAAAGTACACATAAAAGCTGCAGAGAATACTGTACATCTGCAGCTCCACAAGGATAAGCCGATGCATGGAATCTTCTACAAACATATTGAAGACCACGGCTTATCCGAAAGGCTGACCTTTGCTTTTCTTAGGTCAGGTGGACTCAAGTCGGAGACTGAGGGATTCATCATGGCTTGCCAGGACGGTGTTTTCAACACTCTCGTCTACCGAAGCCGCGTGATGGGTATAGAGGTCCCTGACACGAGATGCAGGGCCTGCCGTGGAGCGCCTGAGACCATCATGCACTTGCTGTCAGCATGTACAGCATATGCGATCTCAGCCTATATCCATCGTCATAACGCGGCGTTACGAGTGCTGTATTATCATTTACGACACTCGTACGGTATTGATGAGACACCGGTGCTGCCCTACGCTTCGGGAGAATGAGACGTTGTGGAGAATGAGAAGTGCCGAATTTATTGGAACTACTCATTCCCCACCCTCAGGCAAATACAAGCCAACAAGCCTGATGTAGTCCTCTTCGACCGCGAGCAGAAAACGATATACGTCATAGAGTTTTCGGCTCCGGGCGAGACGAATATCGTGCGAAAAGAGGACGAGAAACGGACGAAGTATCGAGATTTACTCTTCGAGCTCCGCAGACTCTATCCAGACCATTCTGTAAAGATAGTGGTTCTGATTATAGGGGCCCTTGGTGGAATGATGCCAACGCTACTCTCAAACCTGGAAATTATACCGGCATGCCGTAAATCGGCAGAATCTCTAGCCGGCCGCATGCAGAAGGCAGTCATTCTCGGATCGTTACGTCTGCTCAGGACACATGATTCACGGACCCAATGATCTCTCACCTCACGGGTGTGGGGAGAGGTCATTGGTTTATGTAACCAGCGCGCCCTTCCGAATGGGTCGGAGCTTCGGAAGTAAGGGCCTGACTGGTAGTTTTTAAAACATAATAATAATAATAATAATAATAATAATAATAATAATAATAATAATAATAATAATAATAATAATAATAATAATAATAATAATAATAATAATAATAATAATAATAATAATAATAATAATAATAATAATAATAATAATAATAATAATAATAATAATAATAATAATAATAATAATAACAATAATAATAATAATAATAATAATAATATATATATATATAATAATATATATATAAAATAATAATATAATAATAATGTTTGTTTCATATCAGACAAGGATTCGAACCTGGGACCTCTCGATTTCTAGTCTAACGCACTTCCAACTGTGCTGTTGGTCCTTGTTTGGAAACCGGCGATTCACATTTTAAATTCCCTTAAGGTCCCAGGTTCGAATCCTGGTTGGTCCACATTTTTTAATTCAATTCTATCTTTCATTTTCTTGTCTGATATGCCACAAACTATTTTCGATTAATATTCAATTACAGACATAATACACTTCATTATTAATAATAATAATGTTTACTTTTAACCCTCATTTGTTTTTTCCATGATACACATGAATTATTTTAGGGATTTCATGTTTGTCGATCAATTTGTACAGTTTTATATATATATATATATATATATATATATATGATCTCCAGAACTCTCATTCCAAAAGTTTTCATCTGAAATGCACACACTAACGGAAAATAATGTAAATTATCGTTGATGTTTTTAAATGAAATGAAAATTTTGTTGTTTACCCTGAATGCTCCTCCATAAGAGGTTCATGTTAATAAGATGCTAATTGACGATACTTCATATTTCTTTGACACCTAACTCATCAGTTTTTTTCTTTTTTCAAATTGTATATTATTGAACAGCTGATCTGTGAAAAACGAATGATTTATATATGTCAATTCAGAACGTCATCCATTTGTGAGTTGAAGTTTCGATTGAATATATCATCGCATTCCGACATTTCTTGACGTCAAACATAATTATTGGTTAATGTTTTCAATATATAGATTGAAATCAAAGAGAGTACTATCTATATCTATGTGTGCTTTGTTTAATAGATGGATCCACTTTTAAATTTCCAGAAGTGGTATAGATCTGAATTCTTTACTCTTTGATAACTTTATGGAATTCAAGAGTTGAAGGAAAACAATTTGGTTATCTGTTTTCTTTTGATTTGAAGTAAATTACATATCCCGTAAAAAAGGATTTGTTGATTCAACCAAATTTATTTGGTCACTCTCATTGGCTTGAACCGACTTAATAAAATTCATCCCAAAATACCGGTGTATTCGATTGATGGAATCATTATGTTGCGGTGACAAAATTGATTTCCCAATGCAATGCTAACATTTGTTTCATTTGAATAAATGTTCATCTATCGAAAAAATCTCCAACTATGTAATTGAATGAACATTTGTTTCAACACAAATATAATATTTGTTAGAATCAAACAACGAAAATTAATTAATTCAAATAAAATAATATTATATTGGTTGAATTATATGCGTTAGATGGCGAAGCATTTGCACAACAGACCCTGACTTGTTAGCAAAGCCAACTTATCATCGTTGCGACGTCTGGACTTAAATGTCTGGTGTAGGCTCTCATGTTCAGTTGCCATATTTGTCAATTCAGTGGATTTACAAAATGATTACTCATTTGAATAAATATTTTTGTTAAAGCAGCCAGCAAATTTTGTAGATCTCATCATTCGATTCAACAAAATAAATACATGGTTGAAACAGCATTCCTGCCAGAACAAGTTATGAATAGAGTTGATCGAAGATATTTGGTTTATGCAAATTAGTTTCAGTTGATTGAAACTTTAAATTTGATCCAAAACCAATAAATAATTTTACTCATTTTGAGATTATATTTTGTTGTACATATACGACACTTTTATTTGTTTGATTTCAATCAGTTTTATTTGATTCAACAATTTGGTTTTTCTGTGTAAATATATAAGGCAGTTTCAGTTTACAAATTTTGTAGACTTTGAAGTTTACAAAAAAAAATACAGTTTGTGTTTTCCAATGAGAAGAATATGTCCCATTATATGTAATAAATGGTGAGAACTACCTTTTCGAAAAATATTTGTTATGGACAAAACGCCTGTCCATATAGCTGCAAATTCTCCTTACTATTATCTCCACCAAAATTTTGCAGAAGATATGCATTCGAATGAAAGATAAGTCGACCACTGTTTCCTTTCTTGAAGTTCAAGCCGAATTTTCTTGGACCATCGCCTAACCCAATATTTTACAATAAATAATTTCGAAGAGAGAAGACATAATTCTTTGCTGCATTCTTGACATTCCCGACATATCATCGCTGTAATTCTACACCGTTGGCTTATACAAGAGTTATTAATTTCGTATACGAATTCTGCAACTGGTTTTACGACCGACGTACTCGGAATCACGGCCGCCGTCGACATGAAGTTTTATTCTTACAGAGTTTTTCTTGTTTCGATCACGATAACCGATTGTTTTTACACGAGAGTTGTAGGAATTCTGTTTTTACTGCAGTGGTTTCGAATTACGCGATGACACGAAAATGTATGCTATCCACCTTGATACCAAGACCTTCGGTCCTACTTGGCTGTTCGAGATAATTTCAACTAATTTTTGTAGTTTCTATACAGTTCACAAAACTCTGCTTTTCTCGAAATATTGTAGTGTACTGTTCCAGGATTACGATAAGGTTGAATTCGGGTCGAACTCTATGTAGGTAAAGTAAACTAAAAACACTTTACTACGATTTTGACAAAAAATTGGTTTACAAAACCCACGATGCGTGTTTTGCTATACTTTTTCAAGTGGAGATAAAGTAAATTACAATTACTGGGGGTTTGATATAAATAATAGGAGCGGGTAGTCAGTTCGATAGTAGGTGATTGAGTGATTATTGGACGAAAAATTATTCAATTTCTGGTAAACAGATTTAAAAGGGACGAATTATTAAAATAAATCTGGTCATTCAATAAGTATTGTGAATTCTTGTCTTTGTTAATCTCTGAACTTTCTGAGCGATTGAGTTTTCAACCTCTCTTTTCTACATGCGAAAGTTCAAAGTCACTAGCAAAGTAATGCCTTTCAGTCAGGAGATGGTTAGCGAAAGTTGAATTAGACTTGCCCTCAATAAAACTGTTTCGATGCTCAGATATGCGTTGCTTGAAAGTTCTACCTGTTTGTCCTATGTAAAAACTTAGACAAGTACCACAAGTTAGTTTATATACTCCAGTCTTTTCAAATCGATCTTTTTTGTTTTTAATAAATTTTTCCAACGTATAATTTGTTCTGTAAGCAATATTGATATCTTTATGTCTTAAATAATTAGAAATTTTCCCTGAAGGTTTGCTGAAATGAGTAATAACCCTGAAATTTCACTTTGTATTTGATTCGGTTGAATGAACTTCCTGAATTGCCTTTTTATAGAGTTTTTTCGATAGATTGCTGCCAACTAAACTTGCGTTATATCCGTTATTGGCTGCAATTTGTTCAATTATATTCAATTCTTTATTGAAATTTTCTTCTGACAGAAACATTCACTAGTCTGTGGATCATTATATGCGACTACCATGTGTTGATTGGGATGAGTGGAAGTACTATGTATTGTATATCTGTGTACGAAGGTTTGGGTAAAATTGTAAAATCTGTTTATTGTTTATTTTCGTGATGGTCAAATATAAGAAGTTTATCAAATCATTCATTTCAATTTATTTTGTAAATTTGATTGAGCGATGAATACCATCATTATAGTAAAAAAATGAAGTCAAATGTCTATCAGTTCCTACAACGCAACATATATATACAAGTATAAGAAGTTTTTTATCAACGGGTTGTTATACATTTTACTTTCAAGATTATTTATGAAAATTTTTGCTAGTAACGGAACTACCCATTCAACCCTTTACTAGAGGAATAATAGTATATTATGCAACGATCATGTAATGATAGTTATTGATACACGAGCATTAACCGGGATACGAAACTCGCCTTCGGCTCGTTTCGTATGGTTTATGCGAGTGTATTAATAACCATTACATGTGAGTTATATGCCCTATTTTTTTACACCCGATAAATAATGAAGAACTATAACTAATATATTTATATTTGTATTGAACACAATAACAGTAATCACTCGTATTTCTCTAGAAAATTCTACAAAATTGCAATTAATGGTATTACTTCGGGTATTACCATGGAAATAGGGAAAATATAAACATTCTATTTATATTTATATTGAACATAATAATTGTAACCAATCTCATTTCTTAAAAATATGAAGATTATTTATTGTGCAGTTTGAAAAGTTTATTCCAGGTCCCAGTGATCTGGAAATGGAAGGAATATTTACATTCATTTAAATATTGCTAGTCTCAATAGAGTTCAATATTGTATTGGTAATGCTGATTTTATTATGAACCGAATTTTCAATGTAGCCTTCCGCCACTGAATTGGATTTCCAGCCACCATGACGTGTTAATAAGTAATATCACCACCGGCATCAACTAATACGGTTGCAGATGTCCTTCGAAAACAATGCCCTGTATATAAATTTGGATAGGGCAGATTTAAATAGGTTGCTATTTGCTTCCCTGAATTACCAAATCTATTAATACCAATGTTTTGAATTGTGCATTTTCCATTAAAATAATTAACGAAAAAAGAAGGGGTGGGGCAAATTTTCGGCCGTAGATTCATATATTTTTTACTAATTTCGTAGTATTTGCCGGTAATTGTAAATGTTCGTTGTACTTTTGTTTTAGTTTCTACCACATTAACAATGAAGATTCCATCCATATCTTTGACATTTTCACATTTTAGGTCATGTAGTTCATGCCTTCGACATGCTCCCATTATTCCAAAAATCATTGCTACCTAAAACAAAAAGATAAATACAACAATAAGAAATAAAGAGAAGAAAAAAAATAAAAAATGAAATAAAAAGCAGGATGACCTAGGCTAGCTTCAAACCCGCGTCTCATACTGTAGTCTATAGTTCAAATCTAGCGCCTTAGCCTGCTTCGCCACTAGTTAACTTATCAAGTTTTCTCGACATTAATGAAATATATCATGCATGAGTCGAATGGAAAATGTAATGATGACGAATTTTAAAAAAATGCAATGTTAGGTAGATACTTACTTTTATAAATAAAAACTTTTCATCGGGTGCTTCGTCGATAAACGTTTTTATTTATTCAGGTGAAAATATTTTTGATTGTTTTCCAACATATTCTTTGGACTTTCGCTTCAATAAAGCTGGTAGCTTCTTATATTCAGAAATGTCTATATTATGGTTGATATTTACCAACGATTTTATTCTTGAAAATAAGCAATCATAACATTTTCGGAGAATGTCGAAATATTATTTGTATTTCTCCAGTCCATAAACCGTTGATATAGTTTTTCGTACACTTTCTTAGATTTTTGGGGTAAAATATTTTGTACCGCATTTTCTGCTTTCTCCGATATGTGTGGAGGAGTCGATGGTTAATCTTCTATTTCGCTAATGTCAGACATTTTGATAATATAATTATTGAAGTTTAGCTATACTCTACGAAATTTTAATACCCACTGATTTTGACAAATAAAACAATTAGATAGGAATCTAGGACAGACGTCAAATGCACAGTATGCTAGATTGAAAAATTATGGGTTTCTATTGATTTAAAATCTGTATCGTTATGAACAATCTGTATCATAATGGATCTCATTATGAAACGAATTATGGGCATATAAGTGTATTATTATAGTACGGGTGTAGAAAAAAAAATTATTGAATTGGAAATAATTTTGTGTTAAACAAACTGTAAGTAAATCCAATATCTCATCTTTGATGATCGGATTAATATGGTTTCTATACAGTAGGTCACCTACTAGTATGATTGTTTCATCTGGTGATATGTGGTCCTGAATTTAGCTTGAAGAATTCATATGAATTAATTGATGAAATCAAGAACTTGCATCTCCCTAAAAATTCCAAATTCATTTCTTTCGATGTTTACAATCTTTTTCCGGGCATACCACCAGACGAAACAATCATACTAGTAGGTAACCTACTGGATTGAAACCATGTTAATCTGATCATCAAAGATTATATACTGGATTTACTTACAGTTTATTTAACACAAAATTATTTTCAATTTAATAATAATTTTAATTCTTCTAGTAAAGGGTTGATTCTTCAAGTCCGTAACTAGCGGAAATTTTCATGGACAATTTCAAAAGTGAAATTCATAACATGTTGATAAAACAACTTCTTATACTGGTATAGATATGTAGACGATGTTGCTTTGTAGGAACTGATAGACAATTCAATACATTTTTGAATTAATTAATGGCATTCATCGCTCAAACAAATCTATAAAAGTAATTGAAATGAATGATTCGATAAAGTTCTTAGATTTGACCATAACGAGAATAAACAATAAACACGGCTTTTCAATTTTACACAAACCTTCGTATACAAATATTACACAGAGTAGCCGCATATAATAGTTTGATCCACATACTAATGAATGTTCCTCTGTCGGAAGAAAATTTCAATGAAGAATTAAATATAATTGAACAAATTGCAGCCAATAACGGATATAAATCAAGTTTAGCAGCATTCTATCGAAAAAACTCTTTAAAAAGGCAATTCAGGGAGTTTATCCAACCGATTCAAATATTAAGTCAAATTTTAGGGTTATTATTCATTTTGGCAAACTTTCAGAGAAATCGTTGATTATTTAAGACATAAATATATCAATATTGCTTACCCAACAAATAATACTTTAGGAAAATTTATTAAAAATAACAACGATCGAATTGAAAAGTCTGACAAATCTGGTGTATATAAACTACCTTGTGGTACTTGTACAAGTTTCCACATAGGACAAACAGGTAGAACTTTCAATCATCGCATATCTGAGCATAGAAATGGCAAACCTAATTCAACTCTCGCTAACCATCTCCTGACTGAAAAACATTGCTTTGCTAATGACTTTGAAGTTTTGAATAATTCGCCCCTTTCAAATCTGTTTACTGGAAATTGAAAGATCTTCCGTCCAATAATAACTTAATTACCTAATATGCACCCAATATTTATATATGTAATTTAGTTTATTTCCACCTAAAAAAGCCATAGTATAGGAAACACGTGTCGTGGGCTTTGTAAACCAAGTTTTCGTGAAAATCATAGTGAAGTGTTTTACTTTACTTTAATTTTGGATTTACATCAAGTATCGCCCGGAACTCCGGCTCAGTTTCTCGTATTTGGGCCGTCTATGTACCATTGTATGTTGGTTATGGTGAGTTGTAGCTTTTTTTATCCCGTTTATTTCTTCCTGAGAAGATAACATTTCAAAGTCCATAAAAGTTTCATAAGGGGGTTACTGTGTCAGATCACATCAATAGAATCGGATAACAAATGAAGCAGATTTTCTCAATAGTCAGAACTTCAAAATACTGGAATCTCTGTGATGAAAAGTTAATAAAACTTTTTTATTTCGTCAACTGAATCGCTGTTACAGCACATCTTCATTATATTATATCCTGAGTGTCGAAATGAAATTGGTCTATTTTGATATATTTCAGTCCCGTCTTGCCGTGAAATGAGTTCAATGAGTGATGCTCCATAATGAAAAAATATAAAAATACTTTTATTACAAAAACTACAGAATATACAGAAACTGAGAAAATATTTTTGACATAATCCAATGAATTAGGTATTTCGGAAAAACTGTGTGATGAATGATGATTCAGTTGGGAGAACTAACAAACGAAAATGTGGTACGCGAATATCAATATTATTTTTAACTTTTTAGTGAAAAGGTTTTTTATATTCTCACATAACTAGGAATATCACTGTGGTACACGGTAGGAAGTATACTGGGAGTTTATTTATTTTTATTCAGAATACGCATTAAGGAGCCATGATGATTTACATCCTTAAGATGCAATAAATCTACCAGGTATCCTCTATAGTTTCATGATGATAACATATAATTCATTCTGTAATATCACTGATTTCCAATTCCTGAATTCGTTGAAGAAAAAAGACATTTTATTGTTCATTAAATCAGATGGCTGATGAATGCAAATTTAATTCAGCTGAAAAATGTTGTTGGCAGTTATAAAAGGAGTATTCAAGGTATTATTGGGTTGGAAATAGTGTAACGTGTGTTATCCCAATAGGTAAGCATAAATATAATATAAGTGTTAGAGCTTATCCAGTATTGAAACGACCACTTTGGCCTTCCCCCACCTAACAACCAATTTTTATCGAAGATACCCGAACGATTGTCTAACTATGGCTATTAATAGAAATTCCATAGGCGTACCAAATTATTTGGTATAGGCGATTCACGAGACGTAGAGAACTTACACTCCTATAACTTTCCTAACACTCCTATTTCTTTTTCCGCTACTGAATAGTTCACACCACTGGGCATTTTGGCAAGGTAACGAGTAAACTATTGCAAAGTTGAATAAATAACTGCACTACCTATTCATTAATTGAACAAACCTAACCTTTCGAACGCTGCATGCCAAGACACTGGTGAAGATTCGCCGTAGCACAGCAAATCGTGTCCACTCGTGTTTTCCCCCTCTCTACCTACCAAAAGGTCGTTTCAATACTGGATGAGCTCCACCTTTCTCTCTCTTTCCTGTGAGTAGTATGACCATTCGTCTGTACGGCCACACATTGCTATATCCCAGCATTAGAAAAGGTGATAGGTGGTACTCCCACGTGGTGAGGATAAGGGAACGCAGTGGATAGCCACACAAAATTCGATTGCGGTGATGTGTATGACACCGAATCGTCTCTAATTTCCGAACCCAGCTCTTGTCGTTCTCTGTATTGAGGAACCTAAGTAAGAGTAAGAACGCTTAGTTACCAAGCGCTGATGGGTAGTAGATAGAACACCGTCGCCGCAAGGTGGTAGACCTGGGGAAAGTGAGTGATGCTTGGTTACCAGCAACAGTACTTTCAAAATACGGTTGGGTTGATGTTGGCAAAACTAGGACGCACTGGATCTGATCTAATAACAATTCTTTAATTTTCAGCAAGCTCTTGTCAGTTATCAGAAGGTTTGTCCAACAAAATTTTCAGGACATGACATTTTACCCAATCCTTATTGCAAATCCTTATGGTTTTCATTCGACGGCATCATCTGAGCACAGTCACTGATCAACGAAAGCAGCCATTCAAAAGTGGAATTTTAATTTTTCACAAAATTGAGTTTAGAACTTTCGAGACGAACTTTCCTGGAATGTTGGACGGTCCCATTATCTAAATATCTTTAAACAACTACCAGGTTATTAATAATATAAGCACTGTGGGATGAAATACAATTGAACGATCAAACGAGTTCGATTGTACTTGTATGAGGTACCCGATCTGACCTGCTCCTTTCTTTACGAATGACCGTAATTAAAATTTAGAGCCCAATTTCAATTGTTGGCAAAAAGTATATAGTAGTTTATTCTGATATACTTGGATACATTGTTTCGAATATAAACATTGGAAACTGAACCTTTGACACTATGATTCTAAGGTCTTTGTCTCACAATTAGGTTATTTGTATGAACCATCTGTTCAACCTATCCGAGTCACAATGTGACCCCACCGCGAATAGGATAACATTGAAAAAAATTGTGTTCTTGTTTCCATTCCAAACAACTTTGATTGACATTCATCCATTTATAAATAATTGTTTTCAATTAAAACTTAATAACGAGATATAAACAATTAAAAACAATACCTACTTATTTGTCGGAATGAATCCAGTGATTTTTATTAGCAAATTGTATTTAATAGAGCAATTTTGTGTTTATTTATATCTTTGGTATTTCCGTTAGTAACATATGTTGACACTTGAATAAAAATATAATTATTGGTAATATTGTTTCGATAAATACATGCTGGCGACTATGCTAATATTTTCCAATTTAGACGTGGAACTTGCCATGTAGCAATCGGGTGTTGAATAAATTCCGATTTCTCATTGCAAATATCGTAAATGTGAAAACTAAATTTGAATTGTAATATTCATGGAATATTGGGTCGACCAACGATATATATAGATATTGTTATGTTATGTTATGCCAGTTATGAGTTTTAAAAGAGAAAAAAAACACAAAAAGAATAATTACTATATAGTTATTAGTTTCAAGAGATTGTTTTTACATAATTTTGGAAGTTCTATTTATTTGTGAGCCTATGTATAATATGGATAGATGAAAATGTCAAAATACTATAACACAATCAATTTCATACACTGTCATAATGATTATAACCCATAATTGGTAAAAAGACAACAAAAAGTCTAGATTTACAAAATTTTCATGAATAAAAAGTGATAACACATTTATAAATTTGAAACATACAGTATATGAAATTGTAGCTAACTAGAAGTAGCCAATGGTAGAACAGCAAACTTCTTGATGAGAATAGCCAATCAGGGAATAGATGGTCATATGGAAAATTGGAAATTGTGAGAGAATAACAACGGGGTGATGTCATAAGCAATTATTATTGAAATTTGTACATAGTAATAAGAATGGGAAAATAGTTGTATATATAAATTATATAAGATGAACCCAAACAGTGAAATGTGACAATTTGGTGCGCGAACTCAAACATTCAAATGAAAAAGAAGAGGGAAAATTGGTATCCAAGGGAGCAACAAACAAAGCCACAAGGAGATCGAAAATAAATTTACAAAGAATGCCACGCAACATTTTGGGAGAAAGAAAAATGAAATAATTCCAACAGTAGAAGGAAAAAACCAATATTACCTTAATTATACAACATATCCAAGTGTCCAAAGCTGATTTCTGCATCTGTATGGTTCCTGATTTATGGTATTGGAGTTCCTGATAGCGCTTGTAGTGAGAAGGGATCCAATTTCAGGGCATATCGTAGACACCGACAGTTCCAGCCAGGTACAAAAACTTTAATAGTGCACATCCGGTCCTGAACAATTTCACAAATAACGTATCTCACATCTGAAGAACTTCATTTCACTTTATTTTGAACTATAACAGAAAACTTCACTCTCAAGGAAAAAGTGAGGTTGAGTCTATCTATTCATGATTTGAATTTAATGATTATCCGTGAATATTTGTAGCTTCACATTAGTATAAGTTATTCCTCGTAGGCCAGGTAAAATTAAGTCTTCCTGAATGAAGGAAATAATTGCTTTTTGATACTTTGTTGTTTGTTTTCTTACAATGATCAACAATCATAACAATGACCATTGAATAAACTGAAATTAGACAGCAGTGGCTAGTGGCTCTATTGCCTGAACCGGCTATCTGAGGTAAGAGGCGTACCAACTGTTGCTTGGCCGTGGTGAGAAAAGTTATAACAATTGGCAGCAGCGTGACGAGAGAACAGTGACGTTCGCTAGCAATTATTATTACAGCATACAATACATATCCAGGGCGAAAATATCTACCTATATCATATCAATTTGGCTCACAAAGAATAGCATAAAAACTATTAGCAATCTTATTATATAAAAACAATTTTTTGCAAATATCATCACATAATAATTTGGCACTCAAAAGTGGGGCGAAATGATAACAAAATAATTTATTATATCAACAAAACATAACAATAGAGGCGCCCAACGCGGTGCAAAAATATATTTGTAATTTGTAATAATAATAATAATAAAATTGAAATTATCAAAGCATAACAATTTGGCGCCCAACGCGGTGCAAAAATATATTAATAATAATAATAATAACAAAATTCAATTATAAAATTCATTCAATGCAAATTTCTTATATCATCAAAATAATAAAAATATATATATATATATATATATATATATATATATATATATATATATATATATATATATATATATATATATATATATATATATATATATAATAGATATATATATATATATATATATATATATATATAAGAGGAAGGGTAGTCTCGTGACTGCACTAGTTGAAAATAACTATGAATTTGAAATAAACTTAGTAGAAAGGATATTCCTTGAGGTTGCAGTCAAATTTAATGGCCAGTGAAAAAAGAAAAACTCTTTCTTGTTTTGTCAAGCTTTCGAAAATGTTTATTTTCATTATCAAGACAGCTGTGGAAAAAGGAAAACACAATTGTGAAATGCGATTTTAAACAAATTTAAAGAACTTACTAAGGTGAGGTTAAGTGAAGACAGCGATCTAATCACCATTGTGTGATTGAGTATCTTCTCAAAATCATATCACTATGAAGCACTACTAGTAATATATATAAAAGTTGAACAATTGTAAAAGCACAATTTTTTTAGGAACATAATTTAAAAAAACAAATTAAAATTTGACAGGACAATAACCACATGGTTGAAGCATGACTGAAAATGGAATGGTGGATGACAGGAAATGCAAGACAGAAAGTGTCAAGTGTCATATGTCAATGTCAGACTGTCATGGGAGAAACATGTGTTCTGTCCACAAAACAAAAGGAATAGTACCAATCTATATGACAAAAATTTATAAATGAGAGAAAATATCAAGAAATAATAAGCAGTTTTTTCTTTCAAAAAATTCAGTTAGAGTCAAGTTTTAACAAGTGATTGTAAATAACACTTAGGTTGGAAATATCAGATCGTTTATTCATGCTATTTTGTTCATTTTTTATGTATACCATTTCAAAGAAATTCCTTTTGTGGTAGTTATTCTCTACTGCTAAAATAGAAGGGTTGTTAAAATTACTGAAATGATTAGAGTTGATATTATGTTCAGCTAATGCACAACTGTTTTTTTTAATTTCACAATCACTCTCATGAGATGCTATGCGGCCTGTTAAATTCCTACTCGCCTGACCGATATAAATTTTATCACAGTTAAGGCAAGGAATACTATAAATGACATTTGATTTTTCATAAATCGTTAAATCGTTTAAATTATGTTCCTAAACAATTTGTGCTTTTACAATTGTTTAATTTTTATATATATATTACTAGTAGTGCTTCATAGTGATATGATTTTGAAAAGATACTCAATCACACAATGGTGATTAGTTCGCTGTCTTCACTTAACTCTACCTTAGTAAGTTCTTCAAATTTGTTTGAAATCGTATTTCATAATTTGTATTTTCCTTTTTTCACAGCTGTCTTGATAATGAAAATCAACATGTTCGAAAGCTTGACAAAATAAGAAAGAGTTTTTATTTTTTCACTGGCCATTAAATTTGACTGCAACCTCAAGGAATATCCTTTCTACTAAGTGTATTTCGAATGCATAGTTATTTTCAACTAGTCCAGTCACGAGACTACCCTTTCTTGTATATATATATATATATATATATATATATATATATATATATATATATAATTATTATAGAACAATATACATAATTGTTGTTCGCCCTGTATATTCTCATAACTGGTCAGGTTGATTGATGATGAAAAGAGGTTAGAAACGTTTAGTTGGTCGGGATAGAATTTTGAAATCCTAACTTTTGCTGTTTAATATATCTCGAGAAGCAAAAAATTTCAACTAGGAACCTGAAGATTTTTGGCTTTTTATTTCTCCATTTCACATGAAAAATAAAAATCTCATGATATTAATCCTGAGTGGTATTCTACGAGGTAGATGTATCGTTCATAGAACTTGATTATTCGATTCTGCTTTCGGAAAACTTTGGAATCCTCATAATATTTTTTCTGGAATGATTATATTCCTGAGATTTACCAATGAATAAAAATATCTCCAACGGAAATTTATCCTCATATCCAAACTAGACATTCACGCAAAATGAATTCGAAATCACTGGTGAGAGAAAAAAAAAAAAATGGCGGATATACACACTTCTGCATTTTTTTTTGATAACTCACTCGTTCAATACGAGAAAACGATAGGAAGAATAGACATACACGTGGAATTAATTTTTATTGCGGATTAGTTTTCAATAAAAGCAATTAAAAATAATTGCTGATTGGTTTGCTATACAAGGAATCTCATAATTATTACTCTGAAATGCCATTTTCCATAAATGGTGCGAATAAATGCAATAAAATCATAATTGTCCAATATGTAACGGCAATGATCTTCAGGGCAATTTTTTAATCGACCAACGTACTCTCGATTCAATTGACTTATTGTTTCTCCTTACAGTAATTCGATATATTCCGTAATATCTGCATTGATGCTCACAATATGGATTACGATCCCATCTACAAGACATGTTGACTCAACCCCTCCCCTGTTTCATCTTACCCAATATATTTTGTCATTGGAAAAAATAATATCAATACACTTGAGTGATTTTCTAAATAGTAAGAATATCCTACCTAAAATACAATCAGGATTTTGTCCTTTCTATTATAGTACACAACTGCACTGCTGAAAGTAACTGATGACATATTTTATGCTTGATGTAAACAACTTTATTTTTCACCTGATCGTTACTGCTTTATAATACCTTGGCAACGGTTGTTTTTAACAGACCCATAACGCCCGGGGCGTTAAGGAGGGCATTATGAATCATAACGCCCGGTAAATGTTTTTTTCTGTAGTTCAATAAATTAATTACTCAGAAAAGTTTTATTCATAACTGTACATAAAAAAGGGACTAATTATTTTCTCTCAAATAGAAATTACAATTTTCAAATGTTCCTGAAAAATTAGTACCAAGTTTGAAGTTCTGTGAGTTGACCGATGATGAACTCCTCAATGGGCATTCGGTTTCGTTCGGAACGTTAACATTTTCTTTTTCGGAAACGGAATGGGCTATCATTGTAGCAATTTTGTTCTTCGAGGAGATACTTTCTTCAATATAGCTCTCCGCTACCGTACTACTCTTCCATTTCCCATGTAATTTTAGTGTTTCAAAGGAAGCACCACCTTGAACAAGAAGCGTTGACGACGTTCGGCGTAGACAATGTCCGGTGTAACCTTTCAGGTTTTCTAAATTTAGGTATTTCGCTATGATAGAAAGAACACTTCCTATAGTATTTTTACCTACAGGTAACTCAATGCATTTATTATTTCTGTAGGTTGAAAAAAACCTACGTTGTTTACATCCTTTTGGTCGCAGTGCAATGTACTTTTCAATTAAGTTCAAGGCTCCTATTTCGCTTTCTTCAACAATGGTGAAACTTTTTGAGGTGCAGGTCTTGGTTTCTGGTACCTTGATCAGTAAAACGGCTCCTCTGTCTTCAATGTCATCAACTGTCATCTTGACCATTTCATCAAGCCTCCAAATACGCCCATTACCAGAACAACTTTATGTAGCAGAAAAGTTCTGGAGCTTTTCTTATGAAAAGTAATACTTGTCCACCTTCCAATACCTTTGATTTTTTAGGAATGTATCCTTTTGAATTAACTTTTAGAAATGCCATCAGTTGACTGAATGCTGATATATTAATATTTTCTTTAACAATCAATATTGATTTCAGCTCTGAGTATTTGGTCCATAGACTATTTGCACTATATTGTTCAGACTGAAATAATGAAAAATAAATAAAAAATATTAATATTTTTCATGAGATAAACTCACTAGTTCCTGGAAGTATGCCATTAGGACAGTTTCATTTACGGTATTCACTCCGTTTTCATCTTTCCATTTCAGAAAATGGTCATACTCCTTCTCGTATAAGTGTTTGGATTTCACAGGCAGTAAATTTCCTAACGCTTTTTCAGCTTTGAGCGTCACATTCTGTGGGATCTCCATAATTATTATGAACACAACCGTTGTTAGTTTCCTCCACTAACAAGCTTGTCAATTCTTACAAAAATGCAGCGTCGTTTTGTTAAATAAACAACCCTTAGCAACCTCTTCAATGTTTCCATGGCAATTGCATAGAAGCTCACTTGTGCTCAGTTGCCGACCAGAACGCAGTAAATACTATGAGAAGAAATTTATGAAGTAAACAACGTCGTTTAAGATAATTTTTTCGTGAAAAATAAAATTTCGTATGCACCACGAGCGTTACTAGATCCTAACGTCCATCGGGCAACATTTATCCCTCGGGCCAAAGGCCCTCAGGTGAATGTTACCCTCCGGACGTTAGGATCTATATAACGCACTTGATACATAAATAGCTATAATACATGTATTGTGCTCTTAGACTTTATCAAGGCGTTTGACACTCTAAATCATCAGACTCTTTATACTAAATTGCAGAATTTTTTCAGGACCTGTGGTTATATCTTTCTTCAGCAAGTATCTATCACACAGGCGTCGAAGAGTTGTTTTGACTATTGAATATATGAATTTATTTTCAGTGAACACCACCACTTTCTGTAATTTTTTCAAATATTGTTCCTCAATACACTGACGATATTTTTTTTTCGGGAGGATGGTATAGACATGGAAGCGGAGAGGATGAAGATGGACTTGCAGGCTAAAGTCGAGGTATCTATGATCTGGTTCTGAATAACAATAATAAAACAGAAATGCTGATTTTTTGAAGTTAAATAAAGAAAGTAATGAATAATAATTCATTTCGTATTGTTTTGGATAATCACGTGATCTCCAAAACGGATTATTGTAAAAATCTAGGTCTGAGGATTGATACCAAACAACGCTTTGCAATACATACAAACCCATTGGCACAATAATCTTTTTGAAAATTGATGTTATTTTATTTATATGAAAATATTCGGAGCAAAGCGATAAAATTACGTTTGTGTGATTATGTTCAGTTATCATACTGCAGTATAGTTTACTGGTCCGCTCTTCTAAATAGGGATAAGGAATGTCTCCAGAGGATTCAAAATGCTTGTGTACGTTTCCGATATAGTATTAGAAATTATGATCACATATCTTATTCATTTATGGATTCAGGCTGGTTTACACAGAATGAAAGGTATTTGGTTCAAATGGCACATTTTATCTGTACAGTGCGGCTTTTTATAGTCCCCCCTGTTAAATTTTGAATTGTTTGTCGTAGGACTCTTTTGAATGATATCACCGATACTACTTTTGTAAATGAAAGACATTGGTGATTGCTCGATAGATGGCGCGGAGGGACACACCAATTTGAAAAGTTAATTCCAATGTTTTTTGAATTTCGTTAATACACTTTTTCACAATATGCATTTGAAATGTAAAGTATAAATGCGGATCTGAATGGTACCTTTACCTCGATAACTTTTGAACGGTTTTGTGTGGAGCAATAGAACATAAATTATTTGGAATGGTATTACCGATCCTACTTTCTGAGAGAAGATATATTACAATTATTCGACAGAGGGGGCACATCAATTTGGAAATTAACCTAACCTCCAAATAAGTTGTAAGGTCCGAAAACAGCATTCAAAAAATGATAGTCATTTGAATACTTCAACTCGAGAAGCTGTTAAGCTTTCTTTGGCGATGGGCTCTGAAGTTTTTTCGCTTGTCTTCCCCCTGGAACCTTATTCCAGTAGGTTTTAATTTGGTCAGCTTCCCAGCGCCGAAACTCTTCCTTGATGTGGGCTTTGAAAAGACCACAGAAGGGTTATTCGCCAGAAAATCGAGTGCCAACTTCTTTGGAAAGGCTGTCCACTTATTCTTGGCCTTTGATTCCTGGCACCCACATCTAGAGTAACCTGATTGTTCGTAGCGAGTTATCTTAGTCTAAGTCCCAAGTCAGCCTAGGCTCACATGTCTTATAGGATAAAGATCTTTGCCTTCCTGGTTCCTCCTGCAATGCATTCTTTGTGGCAAATTTCTATAGCATGGGCTTCTGCTTGAAAAATTGTTGGGGCTTTGCCTAGGGGTTTTGAGAGCCTAAAACCATGAACAACGTAATTTAACTGCAAAATATTTCAGCAACTTTACAAGAATATGTAAAATAAAAATTATTCATTCAATCCCATGTTTGATGAATATTTCAGCCTCTCTCTGAAACATCCCATAAATTAGGTTTGAAGAAAAAGTATAATGAATGATGGCATTGCATTGTACAGAAGAGTGACTTTCAGATTATAAGGGATTTTTTTTTTATACTAAACGATCTATGTTGGAATGATATGGCATCTGCGTTTCTAATTGATGGAACACCACATTTTGACAACAAAGATAATTCAATATTTATACAATGTTAGAGAACATTTCTGGGGAATCTGATTGACACCGGACTCTTTAGTATTGAGATAGTACAAAACATAAAATAGTGTTTACGTAAATCAAGCAAATTGTAATTTAGTTAACGAGTTGAAAAATGTAATTAACATCGATTTATCTCTGTTAACATACTGGTGGTTATAGTAACTGACAGAAATAACGTATATAATAAAATTAAAATTAGGTATTGATGACGTTATAGATGATTCGGCCATACGACTGGAATTCTATTAATTTCTCTGAATGAATAATTTACTTACGTCAATGCAAATATTTGTTGACTGGGTCGACAAATTCGGTAAAGTTTCTTTTTCTCCGAAATGAGCCGCACAATTTGACCGAGACTTTTGTTTATTGACATTATCTTAGTTGGACATGGTTTTCGCATCACATTTCAGTTTTATTGGCCTTGAGAGGACATAGTCTGTTTGATGGGGCTTTTTTGGCGACACACCGTGAAGGGAAAGAATTAAAGAATTCTGATCATAATATCGCGTCTCAACTCAGTCAAAATTCTTCGATATCTTGGAAGCCACAACATATGGAGAAAAACTTGAACATAATACTCCAACTATACAGGGTGGTTTACAAAATCTTGAAGTCTTTGTTTTCAAGCCTGTATTTCTCACCAGAAATTCCCCTGTTTTGTCTCTTCGTCGATGTGGATCCAAGGTTATGATGAGTAATACATACTTAATAATTTATTTAGATTTTTGAAATATTTCGACAGATAGTAGTTCTGAGGTTCCACTTACACAATAACAGTAAGTGGCGACGAGCACGCATATAAGTTTGTAAAATGTATTAGGTATTTCAAAATTACAAAAATATCTTCATTTTGAGTTGCTATTATTTCATTGCGACAGAATCGCTTGTGCCATAAATATTACCGATCTGTTTTGAAATTGCCCGGACGGAAAATTATATGGAATAATTAGTGAGGTGTATGTACTCCTTTGTTAATCATTGTGTTTGTAGAAAACATACAGTGCTTCTCAAAAGTCCTCTCCCCCCTCTTATTTTTGGAACAATTATACATAAACAAGTGAAATTTGGAAACTGAATATTAAAGGTTGTAAACTTCCCTACTAGTGATGATAGATGACGAAATCGTCAAAGATGACGTCACAAGGCCATTGTGACCAATAATTTCAAATGGAACCCTACGGCAAGCGACACCTCTCTTGAAAGGTATCGAAAAAACATTTTCAATGATACTGATTTTGTTTGTATTTATGGCAGTTTTAATGGCTCATTAGTGAACATCAAAATGTAAATTCGATTCAGTATGATATCAATTACAGATTTAAGAGTCAGTATCTACTTAAGGAAATTGCTCGAAGTGACGTCCATTTACTTCCTGACAGTGAAATATCCTATTTTTAAACTCTTCTCGTACTTTTGCAAATGTGTCTGCGGAAACAGCCTCACATTCTGCAACAATACGTTGTTTTAAAACGTCAATATTGTCAGGTTCAATGGCGTAAACCTTCGATTTAAGGTACCCCCACAGAAAAAAATCCAAAGGTGTGAGGCCCGGTGATCGAGCTGGCCATTCCGTTGAACCTCGTCGTCCAATCCATTTACCACGATACTCCTCATCCAAATACCGTCTTACTGCACCGTAATAGTGTGGAGGAGCACCATCCTGTTGGAATGTTATTTCCAAATTGCCGAATTCATCTGGATTATCTTCCAAAATTTCAAGGATTAACGGTTCTAGTGCGTTTTGCAACAGCTCCAGATAACCTCACCAGTTAAATGAGTATTCAAAAAAAGAGGTTCAGCGATGTGGTTTCCCAGGATACCTGCCCAAACATTCACCTTCTGGGATAATTGGGTATGTGTTTCACGAAACAAGTGAGGATTTGCGTCACTCCAATACCTCACATTTTGTGTATTTACATTTCCATTTAGATAGAAAGTACTTTCGTCACTGAAACAAATTATTTTGACATAACCTGGGTGTTGGTTAATTTTAGTTTCCATATTTTCACAAAATTCTAGTCTTCGGTCTGGGTCGTCGTCGGAGAGTTGATGAACCATTTTTAATTTGTATGGATGAAATTTGTTTTTTTTCAACACCCTGTGTACTGTACTTCGACTGACTTCACAGGTAAATGCAACGTGAGTTGTTGAAGAAGTAGGATTAACTATTACTTCTGCCAGTATATAAATTTTTTGCTCATCAGAAATTTGTGGTCTGCCAGATCGTTTCGCATCATTAATACTACCCGTTGTTTCAAACTTACGAAGAAGCTCCCTTTGCTACTTCATCACCTGAAGCACGTACCATTTCGCTTCTTGAAGCACTTAAACGTTCGGCTCACAACAATTTGACAAATTATTAAAATGTACAAAAATATTAAAAGTACCAAAAGCTGCTAAAACAGTTAAACGTTCGATCAACAATACACAAATTATTAAATGTACAAAAACTTTGACAACTATCCAGAGGCGGAGCTTGAATTTGGAATTTTAGTATTAACTGATTTAATTCATCACAGCATTTTTTAAAAGCGAGTTGCCAAAACTGTCATAAACACAAACAAAATGAGTATCATTGAATAGGGTTTTTCGATACCTTTTAAAAGAGGTGTCGCTTGGTGTAGGGTTCCATTCAAAATTATTGGTCACAATGTACTTGTGACGTCATCTTTGACGATTTCGTCATCTATCATCACTAGTAGGGAAGTTCACAACCTTTAATATTCAGTTTCCAAATTTCACTTGTTTATGTATAATCGTTCCAAAAATAAGAGGGGGGTAGGGGACTTTTGAGAAGCACTGTATTCATTTGACATTATTATGTGCTGAGTCGATATTAGTTTTGATATATTCCGAGAGGAGTTGTCACTCAAAGTAATTATAGCGAGCACATATCACATTTTCTTACAAAAAAAGGCGTTTGTTATATTTCATGAAACAAACATTGTTCATTTTCTGTTTCAATCCATTATTTGGAAAACTTATTTATTATACAGTCCGTATTTTTTATGTCGTACTACTATTGGCATATCGAAAACGGTAAATGATACGAAGTTGGTTAAATTAGAGAAAAGTTGCCTATTTTAGTAAACAATGAAACGATGTTTCCAAATCGACAATATCACGAACCGTTTTCAAAATATATACTGGGTGACACAGGATATTGGGCCACCGCTAAAACTTCTGCATTCGTGAACGGATTTTTCTGAAATTCGGTACAGTTATATAAGCAACCATTTCGGATTTGATCACATGGCGGACTTCCGGTTTTTCTGAAAATGCCAGCAACTTTGTTTTGTTCAAATAGAAAACCCTGTATATTTTTACATATTCAAGTTCAACAGGTCAAAACAAGTCCAAACCCTATGTCAAATGTCATTTTTTTGAAACAATTGAATTTAAAATTGTTTTTTATTTTACGTCGTGGATAAATGAGATTTGGTCAAGGCTATTCACAATGAGTCGCACATAACAGAGAAACATAGTTTTTTCTGAAAAATAATTTTTGTGTCATTTTATGATGAATTAATTCAGTCACATGGGCCACCTACCTGTCTCTCTAGAACATTCATTAAGGAAAAAAATTACATATAATTTTTGTATTTCGGTGCAGTAACAAATTGTATACATTCACAAATCTACAACTAGTTCATGAGTTTCCTTGCAGTTCGAATAATTGTTCAACTTAGTAAGCTGTGGAAAACAACATTTCTGAATCTTGTCAACTAATTGTGTTTCGCTGTCATCTTTCATCTCAACTCTCGAAAATTAGTTAACTTCCTGGAATCAGTTCAGTAGAAATGTAAAATCAAAATTATAGGTTCACAAGAAGTGAACAGGTTGATATTTACGGAGAATGTCTTGAAAACATTGTCGCCGCTTGTCAGTTATACGCTGAACGATACCCACACAGAAGACACCCACAAAGAACCTTTTTCAAAAATGTGGAGAGAAGTTTCCCAAAAGAACCCAACAATGGAGAAGATGTTCGTAAGTGAGGAGGCAGGAATGAATGTTTTGCCTATGTTGATTTTGATCCAACCGCTTCGACATGGGAATTGGAATACCAATGCAATGTCAGTCGAGAAAACGCTAGAAGAATATAGAAAAATACCATTATCGTGCTTATAAGTATAACTCACACAATTAGTTGACAATATTCAGAAATGTTGTTTTCCACAGCTTACTAAGTTGAAAAATTATTCGAACTGCCAGAAAACTCATGAACTAGTTGTAGATTTTTGAATTTATACAATTTGTTACTGCACCGAAATACAAAAATGATATGTAATTTTTTTCCTTAATTAATGTTCTAGAGAGACAGGTAGGTGGCCCATAGGGGTTTCATTTGAAAAAAATGAATTTTTGATCAAAATGTGATGTGACAGAATTGATTACCCAGTGACAAAAAAAATAATTTTTCAGAAAAAATTAAGTTCTTCTGTTATTTGCGACTCATTGTGAATAGCTTCGACGAAATCTCATTAATCCACGAGGTAAAATAAAAAAACAATTTTAATTTCAATTGTAAAAAAAAATACTTTTAACATAAGGTTTGGACTTGTTTCGACCTGTTGAACTTGAATATGTAAAAATATACAGGGTGTTCCATTGGAAAAAACAAAGTTACTGGCATTTCCAGAAAAACCGAAAGTCCTCCATATTGGATTGTAATGTGATCAGATCCGAAATAGTTGCTTATATAACTGCACCAAATTCCAGAAAAATCTGTTCACGAATGCAGAAGTTTCAGGGGTGGCCCGAAATCCTGTGTCACCCGGTATACGGTGAAAACCAAAATGGCCCTCTATTTTTAGGAATGTGGAAATGTGTTCAGGAAACTTTTTTCTCTGTTTTGAATTTGCTTCGATAGGCTTTGATTTTCAATACGACGTTTCGTTCTTCGGGGGCCTCCCTCAACTCAATTTTTTCGAAAACAGATCGGTATTTTTTTTATGAATTTAAGTAGTTCTTATCTGACCAAATTCAGATATGTATCTTACCTGGTTTTTGTTTCTACATTTCTGCCAACAAATTCCATCATCAAGGTCCGAACAATGAAAATCCTCCCCTCCGGAATACGGTCTTGCGAAGGAAAGAAAAAAGCACAGGAATAACAAACAACAACGATTGATACATTAACTATAATTTTTTTTTAAGTCAAACAGCCGAGAAGCATTTTTCTTGTATGTCCATTCTTAGGCAATAGGCAATTATTTTGTCTGTTTCTGAGTCCTATGTATTCCCAAACAAACCTGTTTCAAATGAAAACGGAAAGTTTCAAACTTCATGAAGTATGTAGTGAACCATGGAATAAAAGGAAGTGAATGACAGATTACAAATTAACGAATTCAAATCTGAAGGATGGATTATTTACACCTTGGACCAAAAACTATGGAGATTTCTTATGATGAGAAAGTGTATATGTTTTTCGTGTATTCGAGGTGTTTGAGAAATAGCATCAGGATATGTATCAAGAAATGTATCCCGAACGTCGACAGCTCAATGCCAGTATTTTTCAACGTATTGAGAGACGTTTACGAGTGCATGGTTCATTTGTGAAATCTAAGCATAAAAGTTGCTATATTACTGGAAATGGTGGTGATAATGAAATCGACGTTTTAGGTTAGTTTTTTTCAAGTTTCATGTTACAAATAGTTTAGTGAAATGATAATTTGAATCAGGATTCGTGGAATACAAGAAAAATCAAAAAGAGAGAGTATCTCTTAGAGAGATAGCGAGGAATAGAGATATATCGCATTCGTCAACAAGAAACATTTTGAAGAAACATATATTCAAGCCCTACAGAGTGAGAAAAGTACATCATTTGCGTTCAACAGACTACAATAAAAGGGCACAATTTTGCACATGGCTACTGGGACATTTTTGGCAAGATGATGAAGAAGAAGTCGGTTTCAATTAATAAATGGTTCAACAGGAATATTAATTATCACTGGCGCCAGGAGAATGCTAATTTACATAGAGTCACTCATTTTCAAGATGGGTTCAGTATTAATGTCTGGATTGATGTTTTGGTTATCAAAATCATTGATACCCATGTTTTTGATACTCCATTGACGGGGGAGTTGTATCTTGAATTCCTATCGGAGATTCTGGGCGATTTTTTGTTTTTGGAGGATTTGCCTCTGAATGTCCTGGGGAAATATGAATGTTTTCAACATGACGGAGCACCACCGCATCGCACACGAATCGGTAAAACATTTCTCAATAACAAATCTCAATAGGAGATGGATAGGAAACAACGGTCCTATCAAATGGCCACCGCGTTCACCCGACCTCATTCTTCTTGATTATTCGATATGAGGTTTTATCAAGGACAAAGTGTTCAGTTCAACTTGAGAGAATGTGGAATAGTTGATAGCTTCAATAAGACGAGCATGCATGGCTATTACTCCCCGAATGCTTCAAAATTGCCACAAACATACCATTTTTAGAGCGAAGATATGTTCGGGGAATGGTGTGCGTCAATTTGAACACCTTATTAGACATCGGTAGCGATGACTAAAAAAATGTGTACTTGAGATATCAATTGTTGTTCTTTGTTATTTTTATAGTTTTTTGTCTTAATTTTCAATAGTTTCAAGTTTAATGTGTAGAATACCGCCTTTCGCTTGTGAAGGCAAGAGCAAAATCAGTAGAATATAAATCTTGGAATTTTCATTGTTCAGACCTTGAAGATGGAAATTATGGGCAGAAATGTGGAAACAAAAACCTGGTAGGATACATATCTGAACTCGGTGAGAGAACTACTTAAATTCCTTAAAAAAATACAGGGGGGTATTCTAAAAAGTTGAGTTGAGGGTGGCCCCTCAAGAACGAAACGTCGTATTGAAAATCAAAGCAAATTCAAAACCAAGAAGAAAGTTTCCCGAATACATTTCCGTATTCCTAAAAATAGAGGCGCCAGCACAAAAAAAATAAAACTGGCCATTTCAGTTTTCCACGTATATTTGAAAATCGGCTCGTGATATTTTCGATTTGGAAACGTAGTTTCATTGTTCACTAAAATAGGCAACTTTTGTCCAATTGAACCAACTTCGTATCATTTACCGTTTTCGAGTTGCCAATAGTGGTACGACATAAAAAATACGAGATACCCTTTTCCCAGTTCACCTCTGTCTGTCATCTACTCCACTCATTTGGTGCTCAAAACGGGAGTTTCGAAAATTGGTATTTTGATTGATTTCGACGTGCTCTTTCTGAATTTTCACATTGCCACCTCGTATCTTTGCCTTTCACGCCACCATATTGGAAAAATGGCGCCTAAAGAAATTTTTTTCACAACATCTCATTTCCGACTCATTCAACGAAAATATAGTTATGTAATAAAGTAAACTAGTAAAAAAAGAATCTTTAATTTACGTGACAATGTTTTTTTTTGTAAAATGAATAGTTTTAGCGTACGAGTGCTGCAAATCAACATACATCATTACTGAATCATCAGTACGAATTTTGAATTGATGCGATACTTGATGGAAATTGGAATATACTTTGCGGCCCTCGTACGCAGAAACTATTCATTTTACAAAAAAAATTTTGTACATAAATTGTGGGAAATTTTTTCTAGTTCAATTGAATTTTTTACTAGTTTCATTGTAAAATGAGTCGGTAATGAGACATTGTCAAAAACGCGCCATTTTTTCAATATAGTGTAGCGAGCGGCAAAGTTACGACGCCGACGTGGCAAAGTAAAAATTCGAAAAGAGCACGTCGAAATCTATGAAAATAGGAATTTTCAAAACTCCCGGAAAACTTTGCAGGCAAAACTACTAAATGACTCGGGTAATCAGGTGGTCAGGTTCTCTTCCAAACCATTTTTCAGAATTCCGGAATACAGTACTTTGAATAGACTATAACTTTTATGATCAAATTCATCCCACTGTGTTTGCCAATGTGATAATTGCATCCATTTTGATAATCCGTTTGTACTTCAACGTATATTTTCTTTAAAATTTGTTTTTGTTTAGCCATCTGATTATTCATCAAGAGGTAACAATGCAGCATTTATATACTTGCTAACTATGCTGTTTGCAATCTATAACTACAATCCCTGTTAACTAAATATTTACCGGCGATATTGGTTGTTAAAGAGCGTTTTTATTGTTTATAAGTGAGTGCTGCTAACAATCCAGATATTTAATTGACCCACTGAAAAATGTGTTACTTTCCCAAAGAGGGCGATAAGGAATTGTGTTGAGAATTCAAAAAAAGCAGTACACACTGAGAACGAGAGACTCTCTACATTTTGAAATATTCCTCAAAGACTTGATTTCCCATGATTATTTGCAATAGCTTGAACGCATTTAGCGACTTAAGATATACAGAGGGGATGAGGATACTGAATTCTATTTAGTGTGGGATGAAGAAGAGAATATTGAAAATACATCATTTGTATTTTAATGAAACAGGCTCAATACTTCGATTCATTGAAAAAAAATCCATTTTTCAGGGATATATATTTTTTTATCCATAATATTACATGGTTAGTGTATCATCCTATTAACTGTGTCCTAGTGTCAGCAAAACATAACATATTGATTTGTTTGAAAATATCAACAGAGTGTTCATAAAATCAGATGTGGAATCTGCGACTCGAAGATAAACTTTAGTTACTGTCTTCCATCGTTCACGTTGGACAAAATAATCATTAAAAAACCTCTTTAAAGACAAGCTTTCATTCATATGTACTGAAAAGTAAAAAATTATTCCGTGAGTTATAGATTAAAAAGCTTGTCGCTTGTTTATCCGAACTGAAAACTTTGCGGTACAAGCTTTTATTTATTTATTTATAGTTGTTATACATCCAACAGACAAAAGAGTCTAATCAAAGGAGTATAACGTAAAATTTGTGTAACACAGTATACTTATTCTAGGTTTATATGTTAACAATTTTGAATCTATAACTCACGGAATAACGTACGTCACACATTCAAAGCAATTATTCTTGACTTTTTAGTGCATTTGTGCTTTTTTGTACCCAAGTACGCCTTAATCTATGCATTTTTGTTAAAGCATCGTTATCATGGGGCCTTTTTTCTTGTAAGTTCTGAGCACCCTAGTCCTTCAATGGGAGACAATCTGAAGATTAATTCATCCGCCATCTTGGAGTTGCCATCTTCAATTCATGAATTTTAACTAGAAATCGATAATCTTCGACTAAATTCATAATCTCCAACCCCAAAAACCCCAACATACCAATTTTGAATCGAATCGGGCCATAATTACAAAACTCGTCCGCCATCTTGAAAGTGTGCATTTTTATGGATAATTCATAATCTTCGACCCCGAAAACCCCCACATACCAATTTTGAATAGAATCGGACCATGAACACAGATCATCCGCCATCTTGGAGCGCCATTTCAATTTTTTCTCTAACAAAAATTCCATGAGCAGCCATTCCAATTTCATAAATTCTGCCAAAAATTTCGCAATTTCCTATTCAGAAAACCCCCACGTACAAATTTTGAACAGAATCGGACCATAATCACAAAACTCCTCCGCCATTTTGGAGCCCCCATCTTGAATTTTAAATTTTGACCAGAACTTCATAATCTCCATTTTATTTCACGAATTTGGAAGAAAATTCATAATGTTCGACCCTGAAAACCCTCACATACCAATTATTAATCAAATCGAACCATAAACCTAAATCTCATCCGCCATCTTGGAGCACCATTATGTTTTTTTCTTCAACAAATGTTCCATGAGCCGCCATTTCAATTTAATAAATTTTGACAAAAAATTCCTAATCCCCCCCCAAAAACCCTTACATACCAATTTTGAATCGAATCGGACCATAATCCCAAAACTTGTCCGCCATCTTGGAGCCGCCATCTTAAATTTTTGAATTTTGACAGAGAATTCACAATCTCCGTCCCCAAAAATCTCCACATACAAATTTTGAATCAAATCGTACCCTAACAAAACTCGTCCGCCATCTTGGAGCCGCCATTTTGTTTTTTCTCTAACAAAAATTTCATTAAGCATTGTCACCGGAATTATGAACACCTGACAAATTTCAGCTAAATCGGATGTCGGCAAGTGCTCCAAAAATGGATTACAGATTTTGAACCCCCTCAATGGAGAGTGTTTTCGTTTTTCAACACAAAAGAAGATCATTTAACAAAAGAAGCAAAGTAACGAAGCTCACCGACAAAAAATTGCCCCATTACGGTCCGTTATATTGAAAAAAACTGAACAATGTCATCACTAATCATTCGATGCACTCACAATCATACTCGGAGAAAATTCAAATCTCTTTATCCATGAGGTGAATTCAATTTATCTTGAAATAAAAGCTCCACTGTTTTCGTAGAGAACTGAATTCTAGATGAAAACCCACACTGAATGATAAACTCAAAAAGGCAATATTCACAAAAAAGTGATGTAGTGGGAATACTGAATAACCATATGATTGGCCCAAGATTTTTCGAACACCCAACTGTGAAAAATTCCTTGACTTTTCTAATACAAACTTCTGTGATTTTATGGAAGAGCTGAATTTGAAGAACGCCTAAATGTTCTCATTCAACTAGATGGTGCCTCTATTCTTGATGTTGTTCCTATAGGAAAGTGTCCAAATGAAACATTTCAGGAGAGATGGATTGGGCGGAACAGTCCGTTTATTAGTTGGCCGCCCCCATCACCAGATCTTACACCATTTGATTTATTCCTCTGAAGATATTAGAATGAGAAAGTTTACCAGACGAGACCACGAAACGTAAATGAATCAATGTTGGAGATTGAACATGAATGCAGGGAAAAAACACCAGCCATAATTTCAGACCGAGTTATGAAAAGTACTTCTAGTGTGATGCGAGTTATCTTGGAAGTACCAAAAATGTTTGTTTCGTTTTGCAAAGGGAAACATTCTCAATTGAATATTGAATAGAAATATAAAAATCTACCAAATAAAAATGTTTCGTACTATCTAACAGGAAAGAAGTACTTTCCCGGCTTAAACCATGCTGGACATTGATCTAAATCTGATAGATACCTCAACTTTACAGAAAATATCTTAAAGTAGTTTTAATTGATTAAATGAATGAGGCAAAGACGAATGTTCCAAAATGGAGTACTCAACAGATCTGATTTTATAAACACCTTGTTCATATTTTCAAACAAATCAATTTGATATGTTTCGTTCAATTTTTATGCTTACCAATTAGTTTGTTAAAAAAATATTTGATTGTTATTATTCTTTTATTATAAAAGTCCATTGATTAAGTAATGAATGCAACTCACCTGTCTGGATTACAACGATGAGATTTATAGCTGAGTATTATACATAGTACTACTTCGATTTAAAGACATCACAAACTTATATACAGGGTCAGTCGAAAAATCAGTAGTTTGGAAATTATATATTATAGATATCGTGCTCAAACTTTGTATAGATATATTCGAGGCATGTCTAAATCGAACACGCTCTATACTATCACGACAAAAAATAATACTAGTCTACAATTTGTATAACGTGCAATTTATTATATTGTCGCGCAGAGTGCTTCCGACCTATAAGGTCATCTTCAGTGCTTTCCTGCAAAGTAAGCGAATGATGGAAGGTTGTTATTCATATGTTGTTCAAATTATTATTAGGTACTTAAGTTATTGTCAAAATGTCGCTCACCTTTTAAAGAAATTATATACCTCTTGTTATCAAAGAAATTGATATATTAATATTTTTATAAACTTGTAAGGGTACCAACGATGAAATTCTATAATTGACTATTTTACAAAGCACTCCAGTGGATGGTAAGTTTACTTTTCGAGCGAACATCACCACCATTTTCCGTACTGGGTCAGTCGAAAAATCCATAATTGGAAAATTTGCCATTTTGTTACAAACACCCTATATGAGATATCGCCCCCAAACTTTGCATATATATATATATATATATTTATATATATATATATATATATATATATATATATATATATATATATATATATATATATATATATATATATATCTGAGACATATCTGAAACGAATACGTTCTTCGGTATTTCGATAAGCAATACCTAAAGTAGATCTCGAAATTTGGACCCATTAAATCGACTTCAGTAAGCCTTGGAAATATATTTTTTTCCAAATTTCCCACAGAGGAAATCGAGTACTATATGTCAATATTTTTATTTCTTTAAATCCGTCAACGTGTTCCGAAATAAAAGGGTGTTGCAGTTTCTTGCACGAACAATATATGTATATATAATATTAAAACTATTGCCAGTTTATATACTAAAATTGAAACACCCTTAACCCAATTTCAAATGTCAAATGTCATCTATAGTATTCCTTGTCTTAACTGTAACAAAGTCTACATTGGCCAAACCAGTAGGAACTCAAGTGGACGCACAGCATTTCATGAGAGTGATTGCAATCTCACCAAAAATAGTTGTGGTCTAGCTGAACATAATATAAATTCCAATCATCTCAGCAATTGCAACAACCCTGCAATTTTAGCAATGGAGAACAATTATCTGAAAAGAAATCTCGTTTGAATGATTTTCATAACCAATGAACATAATAGCATGAATAAAAGGAGTGATATCCCAAACCTAAGCGTCATTTATAATCATTTACTCAAACTAAATTTCAATATATTTTCTAATATTTCTCCTTTTTCAAATTTGCCACCATAATTTTCATAAATGTGTTGTGATGACATAACGAGTGACAACATGTCTACTTCATTTCCTGTTTCTTCATACTTGTCAGTGTTAGCTGAATCATTTGTTATGCCACTCCATAAATCTCATGTTTGTTAGTTATTTACCTAATTTGTATATCCAAATCATTCAAAACAAACCAAATGTGCTGTAACATGTTAAAAATTATGCAACACATTCTCTAGAATGAAGAACAACTTCTTTTACATATTTAACCTCAAACTTTTTTTCACAAATTTCATGTGTTTCCTCTGTATTCACATTAATTTCTGTTTTACAAATGTCTTGATGAAGAAAATAATTTTTCATCCTACCTGCATCATAATCCTTGTTTTATGAACTAAAAAGCGTGCGAAATCTCAAGATTAAAACACGCCGTGTTTTAAAGGTTGCTAGGTAACAAAAACAAGTCCAACTTTCATATCAATCATATGAACTGTCAAATAAGCTTGTAAACAACAATTGCTCTATCCATGTCAACAAGACGTGACATCAGATGTCCATTACATACCTGATAAGATGTACTAAGATATAAGGAACATTATCCTGATCCGAAATTCATTTCCAGCATTGTTATTGAAGTTATGATGCAGGTATGATAAAAAATAGCGTATGATACACGTGTATAAGTGCCTTCAAAGCAACTGCACCGTTGAGGGAACTCCGCTCCGCGTCGTGCCAGAGCCGGATTGAGAGGGGGGCAAACGGGGCTGCAGCCCCGGGGCCTCCACAAGAGAGGGGCCTCCACAATATAAATTTTTAGGTAAAATTTCCTAACAAATACCGAAGGATATGCAAAATTATATATAAAAAATCTGACAACGAAAGAGCAGTTCTCCCACTTTTTCCTCTCATTTTTCGTTTTAAACATTCAAAAACATGTTTCGTATTCTTATCAAAATCCATGGTTAATATTAATCTTCGATCTGATGAATCATGTGTATATGCGAAAAACAATCACCAAGTGAAACATCATACTATTATACAAAATATTATATCGAATCAAAATTAGCTGTAAAAACAAGAACAATTGAATTTAAAAAAAAATATACATTTTTTTTAATTCAATGGAGGATTTTCTGTCGATGTATTCTTCGAATGACACAAGCGATCTAGATACACAATGAAATTCAATAATCATAAGCAAAAGAGAATAATATTTCAATTTATGAATATGATTGCATCAAATCATTTATAAGAGCCCTGTGCGCATTCCATGATAGAACAAAAGTTCAAATTCTGTTGACTATTTTTCTGCCGATTCTACAAACACTTTGCCCGTCTATACCTGTTTTTCCTATTTATTGGCGTTGACAAGTGTCCGCTGAGTGGCGCGCTTGTAACAGTGAAATCCCCGAAATCTGAAAGTGTGAGTCTAAGAGAAGGATGACATTCCGCAACAAATGTAAATCCTTCTGAAAAAGGACTATCAAAAAGACCACTCTAAGATGTTCTACTATCAAATTCTTGAAAACCAAAATTTCAGAGCTACATTCTCAAACATTGAAATTACAGTGATTATTTTTTGACATTGCTAGAAACCAATGAAAACGTTCAATTCAAATAATTCATATACGTTTTGGCCAATCAATAGTGGGAATATTCTACCTAGGAAATTGTCGCGGGAATAATTTGAGGTATTTTTTTTTTTTATTGGTGCCCCTTTTTACCCATTTAAAGCACGCCTCAGCGTGTTTAAATCGAACTTTAAAAAACGCGCGTTTTTTAAAGGTAACCATGACAACATCAACAAATCGAGAAACGTAAAGTCTAAATGACAAATTTTTGATTATTGATCTGACAGTACCTTGTAACGTCAAATAAAATATTACTCACAATTCGTTCATTTATATGTGCTCCTCCATCCATTTGATGAACTTTTCACATTCTTTTTTATATATATCACTGGATTTTCGCGGTATTAACCGCGATTCTGCCTCACTATTCAAAAAATCGATATTAGAATCATTCATTTTTGAGCTCTGGTGACAACAAATATTGATCTTTGGTAACAAATTGCAAATGAATGTTTTTCTCATTTCCATGACAACGAAAGGTATACTGATGTCACATCACGAATTCAACCTTCTTGCATTATTAGTTCTTATTTCTATTTTTTGTAGTAATAATACCAGTATATATGATTTCAAAGTGCACCAATAAAAAAAAATAACGTAAAGTATTCGTGGATAACTGGTCTTAAAAACACTTGCTCTATTTCGAGCACTCCGGCTGCGCCGTCGTGCTCGAAAAATCGCGCGTGTTTTAAAGCCCTTTTTATCCACTTATACTTTAATATACTATTTATTGTCTGATAACCTATATTTTTAATTTGACGTCTGTCATCAATTTTCATGAAAAGTGAGAAATGAATCAAAACCGGTTTAGTACACTATATAATTTTGCGAGGAAATGTGTTTATGATCGTAACATCAAAAAATAATCTAAAGAATACCACACGAGAGTTCGATATAGTAGAAAATAATTATCTAGATTTCTTTCTCAAACTTGTTGGCATTTTGTCATAGCCACTCGAGGCAGTTGGCCTCCCTTGTCTATTGCCTGGCAACAAGTTTTCGAAAATCTGTCGAATTATTTTCACTCTCTTGTGATATTACAACAGAGAATGTACTTGGTTTTGATGGTGTCGAATTGCACTGGAGAGCGCTTACTTTCCAAAATGAAAAAATAGGCGAATTACGATGAGACAAAGCCGCCTATCAAAGTTATCGCTTCTTAGCATTGATAATGATTTTCTCCGGATGCTGGATTTGACCGAAATCATCAATGATTTTTCGTCGAAAAAAGCTCGCAAGAATCCATTCGTTTACGCTGTGATTTAATTTATTTCTTGTATTTTATTATACCTACATATGCTCGTGTCGAAATAATTTCATTTGTTCCGCAATTAAAAAAAAACTTGTTTGAAAAATAATTAGGGGCCCCCACTCCTTTGTTGCCCCAGGGCCTCCACACCTTTTAATCCGGCCCTGCGTCGTGCCCTCAAACACTTGTATCATAATATACTATTCTTATCATATGGGCCGTTTTTTCATGACTGCAACCCTAAGGAATATCCTTCTAAAAGTTTATGTACGTCTCTGATAAAAACAAACAGTGTTATCTTTTGCGAAAACGGCACGAAAGTACTTTTTAACCCAACTAGTTGAGTGCGTGACTCAATAATACATTCATCAACTTATATTGTCGAATTCCCCACTAGGTACCATCCAATTTTCAACTTTCGAAGAGATCATTCATCAAAAGAAAATTATAGAAAGTTCTCATTATTTACCAACATAGCAACCCTGCCGCGTAGGAAAATCAAAGAACTGCGCAATACCGTTAAGTATCACCTGGAGCGTCAACAAATATGCACTCTTTGATCTTAATTTAAATGTTATTACAAAGTATTCAAGTCTCTTGAAATGGCCCATTTGATTAAGTGGCGGTATGTGGGGATATAACCTCATTACGTAGACTTTAAGACGACGTGTATGAAATTATGCGGTCCTTGTTTATCTCGCAGTGCGAGAATACCTCGAGATTTATCGCGACATAGTTGGAACAGTTAATCCAGCAATCGGTAGAGTTATACACTATTCGGAGATATATCATCTCGTTCTGTTTTTGAATTTGGGTAATCGGGCCATCACATATCGAATTTGTTTTAGCAGAACTAGTACACATTATTTGCCTTATTTGAAGTCGGTTGAAGATCAATATGTATCTATTCAGATCAGACATAACCAGCGTAGATATAAGGAGATCACTCAGAAATAGAAAAGAATGACGTACAAGAGTTGATATGACAGACTTTGCAGAACTGATTGATAATGGTACAGCGAACATATTGCTACATTCATTCAACAAAAAAACAGTGAAAAAATATATTCATAGAAAATGATAAATACAAGACTATTCCCAAGAGAAGTTAATACCGTTACAAGCTAACATTTCCAGTATGTTATAACATTTACCTTATCAAGTAATATATTCAGTTAGCCAGGTTTGAAAAAGTATTTCTAAATATGTCTTCCGGATATCGGTAATATATTTACAACAAATATAATTCATACTATGCGGGTGAAGATTATTCAATAACAATAATGATCCATCATGTATTTCTAGTGATCAAAATCACTCCAGAAATTTCCGACTCATGGCTGCAGATTTCAATCCAATCCAAGATAGTTTATTGAATTTTTCTGCAGCAAAACTTGCAATCTGAAACATGGACCATGACCGAAAAACAAAAGGAATGAATAGAAGATGTTAAAGTGGTTTCGTTAAAGGTATTAACAAGAATGTATCAAGAACAAAACAGAAAGAGGTTCGCTGGTAAAGAATATAGGATACAAAGACGGGAGATATAAAAAGGAAGCAATTATTCTCACATGATCAATCAACATGTGTCCAAATCGGAGGAAAAAAGGGGTAGACAACGAATATGTTGATGATTCAAGTGACACTGATAATATAAGTGCGTTCCCCGATTTTATATACTTGTAAAATTGAAAATGTTCATTCCCTTCTTTTTTACTGATACAAAAATTCCTCGATGAGCCTTAAAAAATGTGTCATCAGCCAGAAATGCGAAATGCATCTACGGGAATTTTCTGATTAATCCGGGTGAACGAGAAAGTGATGAAATCTGTTGAAAATTAAATGTATTGGGAGCATAGTGAAAGTTTCATAGAAGATCCTCCAAACTGTTTTATTACTGGAATGGTTGTTACGGTATTTCTAGAGATATTTTCTTAGTAAGCTTTGTTGCTACATCCTTCAGGTTGATCATTTTCTCTGTAGGAACTAGATCGGACGGATGAAGACGTATATGGCCAGCTGAATTTTCAACTATCTTGAGTCGGTGATATATTTTTTGTTTTCATCTAGGGTAGATTTTTATTAATCCTAGATTTAGAGGCTGATCTCAAGTTTCGTGGAGCCAGTTGAAAATTGTTTTTATAATGTTGGTGTGTATTTGAGATTGAGTACAAACCTTGTATATTGCGTTTGACCTTCGTGGAAGGTTCTGGTAAATTCCCCCGCAATCAGAAATTAATCACAAAATAATATGTTTGCCGAAAAATCGGTTTGAAATCGTGGAAATGGAAAACTGACAAAAGAAGCAAAACAATAGCGTTATGTTTGTATTATACACTGCAGTTCTCCCACGAACAGTACAGTAACAAGTAGTAGACTGATACTAGATAAATAGTAAACTTCGTTTTTTTAACTTCTATTTTTACCCGACTACGGCAACGCCAACAAGAAGGGTTATAGTTTTAGCAGTCAATGTATATTTGTATCTACGTATGTTCCACCGTAGCGCCTATACTACTCATACGATTTTGATGAATGAGGTGTCAATCGATTTGTTATTATGGTCCGAGTGACATAGGGTACATTTTATACGAACAAAATCCATATGACGGATGTTACATTCAAAATATTTTTTTCTTTGTTATCGTATCGAGTTGAATATCGAATGAAAGAGGAGAGTTCATTAATATCCCAAGTAGCATTTTAAGTGGACGGAACGTTGCGGCCACGATTCTGGATAACTTTGAAGTGTTTGGCCACAACCACTGCCACGTTATATTCACGGTTCTATCACGCGGCGGCTACCAAAATGGGGAACACTTTTTTGGTGGCTGCTACGTTACGATCTACGTTCCTGGATCTCAGATAGCCACATTCCAACCATGTTGTGGTCACCTGGCAAAAACGTGGATATGTAGTGGCCGACACTAGACACGTTAAACAACTGACTGATATGTAGCTCGATCTCTGTTCAGCAACATATTTTTGTGATAAATGTTCCTTATTCTTCCATTTTGCCTGATTCATTTCTAACCCCCGATCAACTTCAACATATAAACATACAAACGCGTCAGTAAGTATATTGAATTTGGATACTTCTGATCGGGATAAAATTAAAACGATTGAAAGTTTTATGTGAAATATGGGTGTTGTAGCTCGATTGTGAGCAAGCGCCATCTGAATACACTTTATTTAAGGAAAACATTATAATTTTGAAAATAACTCGCCTCTGAAATTATGTACTTAAATCCCTCAAACATTGTTTTATCAATCTTGGTTAGTCGAAACAAATACTTACGTAACAAATTACTACATTTGATGCAGTGCTGAGGACAAATAAATCTTTATTGAATATTTCGATCATTTCTCTAATAATGGCGACCCAGCATATTCTTGTAAATATGGCGGCTTTAGCAGAATATAACTTCAAAGTGGCAGAAAGTGTAAATATACCACTCTAAAGATCCTCCCATCATAAAGTGCCCAGTGGAACTAAATTATTAACTTTTCCACCACTGGAAAGTGACACCCACGTCGCAGGCCCATGACTCACCATTTCAAAGTTATAACCTTAAAACTACAGTAGGTCTTATACCCTTGAAAGGGGCAAACACGTCGGGCTATTATAACCTGCCACTTCAAAGTTTCAACCTCGAAATTGCGGGTACATATTCATTAATTGTCAAAAAAGGACATGTAGCAAGTATAGTGGAATTGTGCAGCTCCAATCAACAATTATCAAGTAACAATTATCAATTAACAAGTAATGAAAACGATGGCATTTATGCAAACAGAATTAACAATTAAAGTATAAATATTAAGCAGGAGCACAAGTCAGAGATCCGATCTATTTAAATTATCTATTAATGCATAACCCATTTCATATTGAATGTATATCATTCACATTTCACCTAACAGATAAAACGAACTTTTTGTAAGCCACAATAAAATAATTTGAGAAAAGTTAGGTTAGTTTTCGTCATCGCACGGACCAATCCACGGTAAGGAAAAGTCTATTGAAAACGCATAACCCATTTCATATTGAATAAAATCATTCATGTTTCACGTAACAGGTAAACAAACTTTTTGTAAACCACAATAAAATAATTTGAGAAAACTTAGATTAGCTTTCGTCATCGCGTGGAATGGTGAATTTTTTAAGGTTATCACTTATGGAGATAGCAAGAACGTGGCAACCATCACCACATATCACAATCAAGTGCCTGCCACATTGAAGGCCCTATGGAAGTTACCAAAACGTCACCGAAACTATCATACTCTCTTGAAAGTGACTGTGACTTCTAAGTGATATTTAAGTGGTACAGGATGGTTACCGCAACGGTTATTTTCCACTTTTAAGTTTGAAAACCTTTAAAGTGATTTGCTCAGTGGCCATACTGTTTCAGACACCTCAAATGACACTCATAAGTTATAGAACTGTGGAGTGGCTACCATATATGGGAATTACGTGACTACATCCATACACATGTAAAATTTTAGTTATTCTTACTGTGTAGTGGTAGATTTAGTGGTGATAACGTGATAACCACCGAGTCGAAGTTGCAGTATCAGTTTCTGTCACTATAATGCTGCTTGGGATAAGTATAGTACAATCGGTATTCTTTTTGAAAAACTTATGTGATTTGACGATCACTTGTTTAGGGTACGGGGTAATTTCTCATTAGGTTATTTTTCATTCAGTTAGTGTGTAATGTGGATACATAGTTTCAAAATTTCTTGAACATAATTATTAAATTATCAACTAAACAACTATCATTCGTCATTTGTATATATTAATTGTTTCTCGGTAGGTATTCACATTCATAATTACCTGATGACAGCAAAGCTAAAAGGACAGCTTATGATTTCACCAGTCTGTGTATGTACGTATGTATGTTTGTATTTATTGTAATCAATAATTGAAATTTTTATTAGTCAGGTAGTGACGATTTATAATGCCACTCTCGAAGAAAAACAGATAAGGAAATAAGTTTGAAAAAGAGTAACCCGACTAGGGAGAAAAATCACTATAATTAAAGGAAAATAAGCTCCAAACCTTTCACCCGACTAGGGATAAATAAAATCAACTAAAAAGTAGGGAACAAGTTAGGTGCTGATTGATATCATCGTCTTATTGAGTAAGACACGTCTTTTGATATGTTAGATATTCTGGTTTATTTAGTTCTATTGAAGTCTTCTGGCAGTTTCACATTAATAACATTATAATTTAATTCAAATTCTATGGTCGTGCGTTGTCAAGTTCAAAAATCGAACGTTGTAATTTGACAAATAAAAATAATGGAGATGCCGTCAATCATGGAAAAAAAATTCGCACGACCACGGCATTTGAATTGAATTATAGCGTTATTAATGTGAAAATGCCAGATGACTCTAATAGAACTAAATAAACAGAAATATATAACATATCAAAAGAACCTAACCTAACTTGTTTCTTACTTTTAAGTTTATTTTATTTATTCGAGTGAGACGCTTGGAACATTTTTCCTCCAATTATTTTTTTTTCTGTAGCTGGATTGCAGTTTTTAAAACTTTTTTATATCCCTTATTTAATCCGTAAAATGAATGCATGGAGTAATAAAACCGCTTATCGTATTAAATCCAGGTAGGTATAAGTAGGAAAATCCCATAATCTTTGGATTTTGCATACTAAATGAGGGTTTATTACTCCATGCCTTTATTTTACGTACTATAGTTATGTAGATGAAGAATATATAGATAGCACTACCATTCAGATAATTTAATTCATTGATACTTTCGACTTTTTTCCATTCATTCCCTCATAGCAATAGATCTGATTTATCATTTACCTTTACCAAAGTGACGATGTTTGTTGATTATACAGCAAAAAATATAATTTGGTGTCACTAAAACTAGGCTGGCAGTGTGGTGGATAGAGTAGTAGACATTCGTGAAATTTTGGGAAGATACCAATGATATTTTCTGTTAATAACTCTTTTGGGAAGTGAGATAAGCCTACCCAGGCGGTCGGGCGATGTGATCTCTCGATGCATCTTTAGGCAGGATTTCCACCAAGTCAACCACTATCGGCTCGATTTTGATCGAGCAATTAAAATCGCGCACATGTATTTTAATGTAGTCTTGTCAACCAGCGCAGTTTTAATCGTGGCCGATCAAGTTTCAAGATACGAATCGTACAAGACTCTGCATGCACCACCTCCGTCGGCAGTAGTAAGCGATTGGACATTGTGAAAAGTATGTACCTATTTAATCGTTTCACTGTCACACATTTCCTATAATTTGTGTCCTTTTTTGAAAAAAGAGGATGCAGTAGCTCGGCCAAAAAAATAAAACTGTCATTGGTCATACGATATATACACTTGAATTTGCATTATGTCCCGAGAATAATCATACAGAAACATAACGAATTTAAATGGAAAGAAATGGCCAACTCGAATATGAACAGTTATTTTTACGAATAATCTATTCTGAGAAGGTTAAAAAAAATGCATCTAAACTAATCTCTTCCATATGGAGCTTGAAATCACATCATGAAGTGATGAAAGGACCATCAAAGATATGAGGTTGAAAAAAAAATGGCATTCAGGAAGTTGAACCGTCAACACTTACGAAAGTGGCTTGAGTGTGAAAGTCATTTTTTCAGATAATATAGACATCAAATCTCAAATTTATGACGCTTAAAATCAAGATCCAACCCAACGAAGACCCTCGTACACGTACGCGTCTCCATCATCGAGTGCTATACGCGATGTGAAAGGTGGCGCCATCTAGCAGCGAAATTGTGCGGTTTGGGCTCGGACATAGGTAGCTGCTCTACTCATGTTGTCTATTTCCGCTAAAGGGCAATTAATTACCTCGTGAACAAAGAACATCCTAAAACTTAAGCCCAGCTGGGTAACAAATATTTTTATCCTACATATACAGGTGATAAACATATCATAGGACGTAATAAATTATGCTTTCAATCGTCCGATAGTCTTACCGCTTATAACTCAACAATATAAAACTGTCATCCTACCCTTCGTGTGGGACCACGAATAGTGAATGACGCGTGGGGCGTCATCACCAAGAAACATATAAAATGCCAGAAATTTATCAACTCTTGCTCATTCACGCATCTAAGCTCAGTCACTTAAGTCAGTCTGTCAGTTGAGTATATACTTAAAACTCAGTCTTACTATCAATATAAGTGATTGAAATGTATTCAGAACAGTGCGCGACTTTGATTACTAAATAAAAAGTAAAGAAATTGAAAACTAATGAGCATAATTCAGAATCGGTTGATATAAAAATAGTGTGGGTGGTATCCAGAATCTGATACAGGAAAAAAATTTGTGAGTTTTATTTGTGTGCTTTGTGTTAATCTGGCATACTAGATCTTTTCCAACTATTATTGAACTGAATGGCATTATTCGATTTTATATGAAATCTCTATCCAAAGTGAACATGTTTTCTATGAAATTTTAATTTACTTATTTGAGTATGGAAATTCTTTATTTTTTTCAAAACAAGAATTAAATTAGCCTTGACTTTTGAACGTCTCTATGGAATCTCCAGTTATCTGTTCTTTAAATTAAAACCAGGCTTCTATCATGGTGGAATATATTCCGCATGATTTTGATCTATACCTAGAATCAAATTTTATATCTAGTATGTGTAAAGAATTACCAAATTTTATGAATCCTTCATCCAGTTTCGTGGGATGATACTTGCCCATCCAACCAATATACTTTTTTTTAAATGGTTATATTTTCTCAATTAATAGAGTTTCAGATATTTTGTTCCAGAGAATGTATAGAGCATTCGACTTTTGTAAATTGTAAAACTTTCTCACAATTGATTAGGAATGATACTTGTTCATTCACCATAGTATTCCTAATTGTCTTAGATTGTTAAATAAATAAAATATTTGATATTATATACAGTGTGATTGGAAAGAGCTGAATTTATTTTGTAACATATTAACATGTTATTTCATATGGACAAATTGTAGTTCATCTAAAAGTCATTTTGAAATCGATACAACTTACTGTCAGTTCTAAAACAACTATTTTGCATAAAAATTTATAAGATCTATATATTAGAAGGACGATATTTATCTGCTGCTCGATAAAAATCGCCAGTGAGTTTTTATGAATTATTCACACCCAGTAAAGCCCTTCATAAACCTTGTGAGAACATCTTAGCTAACTAAAATGAAGTGTGCAGGGCCGGTTCGTGATATTTGCTTTCGTGTCTATCAAGTATATAAAAACTCCCCTATCTTGATTAAATGTGATATATGGAAGCACCCAGAACCTGTGGTGATGTCTCTTTCTTCTTATGTAGTACGCGATCATGACAGCGTCTTCTTCACGTATGTTCCGATATTCCCGAACAGTACTGCCCAGTAAATTTAATCGTTCCAATTTTACTTAAACTTACTGGCAATGTTTTTGCGCCACTTTTGAAAAAACCTTGTTAGAGGCTAAACATTTACTGGTGCTACTGTTGCAGAAAAAGTCATATAGTCACAGTATCCCCTCCCCTGATTGAAAAAAGGTAGGTTATGTTATGATTCAAAATCAAGCACTTATCAACAGTGACGGGACATAATCTAAAATCAGTTATCAGATTATCACTGCAAAATTAATATTCTCATCTACAAATAAAACGTACACGTATGTTCCGATATTCCCGAACAGTACTGCCCAGTAAATTTGATCGTTCCAATTTTACTGAAACTTACTGGCAATGTTTTCGCGCCACTTTTAAAGAAACCTTGTTAGAGGCTAAACATTTACTGGTGCTACTGTTGCAGAAAGAGTCATATAGTCACAGTATCCCCTCTCCTGATTGAAAAAAGGTAGGTTATGTTATGATTTAAAATCAAACACTTATCAACAGTGACGGGACATAATCTAAAATCAGTTATCAGATTATCACTGCAAAATTAATATTCTCATCTACAAATAAAACGTACACGTATGTTTCGATATTCCCGAACAGTACTGACCAGTAAATTTAATCGTTCCAATTTTACTGAAACTTACTGGCAATGTTTTCGCGCCACTTTTAAAGAAACCTTGTTAGAGGCTAAACATTTACTGGTGCTACTGTTGCAGAAAAAGTCATATAGTCACAGTATCCCCTCCCCTGATTGAAAAAAGGTAGGTTATGTTATGATTTAAAATCTAACACTTATCAACAGTGACGGGACATAATCTAAAATCAGTCATCAGATTATCACTGCAAAATTAATATTCTCATCTACAAATAAAACAGAATAATGTTTCAAGTTGTATTGGAAGATTTCACCATGAAAGCAATAGGTTATGTTCTGTATTTGTTTTTCCCCTACTGGCCCGAATCGTTCCGAAAATAATTAGTAGTTTAAGTTTACTGTCACTGTGGAGCGTTCCGAAATTACTTACTGTGGCCAGTATTCCCAACAATATCGGTACATGAGGATTGTCAGCGAGACTGTTCTGAAAAGATCGATACAGTCATTAATAATCAAGCAGAACATAATGGCGGAACTGTAACCAGTGTACAATCACAGCCGATTCCAGTCGTGACGATTTAAATCTGCCACGACGCGAATCAGGCAGATAATGATCATTCCGATTTGGTGGAAATCCTGCCTTATAATGCCAATCTTTGAGCCTCGTAGTGGGATTGTTTTGTTAAATGATGTAAAATAGGCCAATCGCGGCGAAACTTATCTGGGAATGTCTCAAAATAAACTTCTAGAGGAATTTACTCACAACATACCGTGACGCAATGTTATCGAGTATCCCACCTGGGGCAAGACGGCTTGGTGAGGCCTTGCCGAAGGCTGTTAAATCTTGGATTACAACGGACGGTCGTCCTATCGCCTGTAACAAGTTGGCGGAATACAGAACCTGTAGTAGTACACTTTAATATCTCATAATTTAAGATTTCAGTGATATTGGTAGGACGAGTTCGAAACGATAGTGAGCGATATCGAATTCGGTTTGGAAAATCTGCAAACTCGCGCCGGTCCGACGAAGAAGAGGTCATGTGTTTGAGGCCGAAGAAAGTATTTTCGGGCATTCACCATGGCTGAAACTTGTTCTGGTGCATTCGCAGATGGATCCTTTTGATGCTTTTTCCGATGTAGATAGTTTTGGGTGACCCGTGACATCGTTGAAGACTGAAAGTTAAAGGTTTGATGCCTCATAACTATTCTGGGAATGTTTGAGTAACGAATTGGGTTTCAATATTCCGAAATGTGGGGTATTGAAAAAAAGCCTATAAGAAACTCATTCATATATGCTGAAAGTAGAATTTTTTTACAAATAATTCCCTAAGTTACCCCACCCCCTTCTATCCTGTGAAAGCAATAAAAAATGCCGGGTTGCACTCCGGGAGTGCCGACAGAAGTGAAAACGTATTTTGGCGCGTTAGACATTTTTTAGATGGGTACTAGGGTTATTGGGTTATGAATTGCATTTTATTCATGAATTGTATTGTATTAATTAGTAAAAACGTTAAAATACATTCAATATTCTTTAATCATCATCATTATCATTAATATTATTACAATCTAAAATAGAAACTATAGGTTCATGGTAACTATAATAGGAAATGAACAATTTTGATTCGAAGTTATTTAAATATCTCGTGAATACCGCATCAATTGTACTTTTATATCTCGTTGTGCTAATATTGCGTTGATTGGACATAGTAACATCAAATTCTCTATTCACACATTTATCTAGATGCTTTCGCAGTCTGCATATGTACATGCATATATGCACACACTATAGCTAATAATATGCGTACCGCGCTACAAGAAGTCTTCACTTCAAGCATATATGCACACACTATAGCTGCGTCTCACTCATTACGGTGTCGCGTCCCCTTACGGTGTCGCGAGTCCAGCGATTTTCTCTCACCTAAAATATGCCTACTGCGCCATAAGAAGTTTTCACTTTGGCACAATTGAAAGGAGAGTTGCAAGTGAGTATACCTTCATATCGACTTCGAACTTGCAAATTAGCGTTTTGTAGAAATATGGATGAAATTTGTGAATTGAGACTGATGAGTGTAGACAATGAGCATTCTGAATTGCATAGATTCACATTTCTGAAAATTACCCCTGAAAAGTCGAGTAAGAAAATTCCAAGCTATATAGGTACCTAATCTTTATTGTTCCAAATGAAAGCATGTTGTCGACAAAGTCAAAATCCTCAAATTTCAATATATAAGTTTGGAATTGAATTAAATATAAATCAGTACTCCCGTGATTGACAGTTGTATAATGCCATTTTTAACGAAATCCACCGATTAAAAATTTAAAGAAAACTTTGAAAAAAAATCCAAAATTTTTGTTAAGTAGGCAAATTTTGGGAACCACTGTCCTGCTACACGGAGCCGTAAGAAAACACTGGCAATTGCCGGATGCAAGATATACTTTTGAATATGTGCAATTTTGAACTGATTGGTTGTAAAAAAAAGTCTGGGAATCCTTATTAATATTAGCTGTAGGCTACCGGCGGAACAAATTGGAACTGTGCTTCTAAAATAACATCAGGTATTCACGAATTGAAATAAAGGAACCTCGTTATATCCAAACTAGTGGATGAAGTCAACAGTCAAACCCAAATTATCAAAAAATAATATATACATAGTTATTTTAATTTTGACGAAAAATAAACGAGATCCACAGACCTAACGATCATTTAAATATCCTAATATCATGTAAAGATTATTAAATGTCAGTTCGCTGAAGTTTATCCTTACCATAAAACCGTTTGGTGCGTATTGTAAACATGCTATCCGAAATTACCCTTCTCTTTTACCCCTCATAGTCATTTAGACGTTTCGATTCCTTGTTTGGAAAAATAAAAAGTATAATGAGATATTTTTCCATTGTATTTTTCAAATAGTATAATGAACAATTCTTCCAATAATGCAATTTTGTTAAAATAATTCAAGAAATACTCTACACAAAGCAAAACAGCCTCAGAATCAGCGTTTTCAACCCCATAAAATGGTCTTGAGTTTTTGCCATATAACATTATGTGAAATACAACATACACACATTTTTTGTACCTCAATTACAAATTTTGAGTTTGAGTTTGATGTAGGGCAACCAAGTCGTTTCTTCATTCTCATTGGTCTCAGGATAAGTGGCAATCCAATGTAAGGCTGGCAACATCGTACAAATGAAAATCACTCCACAACAGTAGAAATTTTGTGTTATTCACATGGTGAAAAGGGAATTATTTTGGACAACGGCAGTGTTATGCACAGAAAAGTCCTAAAAACAAGCGATTTGGGGGTATGTGGTTGAATAAATGCGAATGTTGAGTGTATTTAGTAGCCAAAAATAGCACTGAAAGTATTTGAGGGGGCTACTACGTTTTGACTTGGGATTCGTGTTCTGGAAGCAGTACATAGAAAAGATTATCAAACATATTCTCAATTTATCAAAAATCAGACTCTGGTTCGTTTGACTTGACAATAATCAAAATTCAATATGGCGACAACCAGACGCCATATCGTGAATAAAGATATGACAATAATAATCAAAATTCAATATGGTGACAACCAGACGCCATATTGTAGAAAATCCTAACTAAAAAGTGTAACATAAATAGAGGTTAATTTAGAAAAAAAAACCGACTGCGTAAAAATTGAACAAGATGACCAGAAAATATTGTTAGAAAATTAGGTTTTAAGAAATTAACTAATGAACTTAATACTGTAAAGAATCTCACGCAGTCGGAAGCAATATTATATCTTCATTTTAAATTGAAGACTGCGTCAGATTATTTACAGTATTAAGTTTAATAGTTAACCTCTTAAAATATAATTTTCTGACAATATTTTCTGGTATTCTTAATTCCATCTTTTTTAAAGTTCTCTTTTTACGCATCGGGTTTTCTTATTTTGAAATATTTATACATGTTCCGAAAAAATTAAAAAAATATTCACTCATGTTTTTTTGAAAACTAATCGTGTCAGGAGATAGTATATTATGTGTCTTTGATAACTCATTACCAAGGCGGTTAGAATTTTGTCTGATAATTATGAAATACATTGTCTTCATTAGAGACATTTTTGTATTCTCATCATTTTTTGTTGACCTATCGAATCACCTTTGACTCCAGAATTGAAGTGTCGATTTTTGAAAGAAAAATTGGTTCATTTTTTCGATTTGAGGAAACCAGAATAACACATTATAGGTGTAGTTCATGTAATGGTGGTAGATTATGAGAATAGTGTTAAAATCGATTGCATGAAAAGTATTAATGAAAAAGATAATGGGACGATATGATGAACTGTGAAGTCAAAGTTGACTTATTATTAAATATTATCGGAACATCCTGTACTACCCAACTATCAACTTGAAAATTGCATTAATTGAAGATAGTTTTGAAAAAACCCCACTTCTTTCGTCCATTGAGAAAAACATGTTTTTCTCATGAATAGCAACAAAAAACAACCACCACATTTCGAAATTAATTGCAACCAATGTTGAAATTACCGAAAGAAACCAAATTGTTCCCATTAGTGGTAATAATAAATGATCTGGGAAGATCGAAAAACAACGTTCTCAGTTTTAATGATTAACACATCTTATTTTCAAGTTGGATATGAAACTCGCATTCTTCTCTACTTCGCAGAGGAACAAGGAAAGAGTTTGATTTTAACGCCAAAATATTTTATCATATAGCGAACAGGGCACTATGGTATGTATAATTGGCAAAGTTTGCTTTGGAAACGATTGTTGAATATTATTAACTGGACATTTGATTTCTGCGATGTTGTATGATTTAGTTATAGTGGCTGAACGTCTCAATCTCCAAGAAAAAAGTAAAAATGTAACTCACATAAAGTGGCACACAAAGGAAATGTTACTGTGAACAGGTGGCCCTGAATAAAGAAGAAATTATTGGCTTGCAGTGAGTTATTTAGAAATTCTACAAACATTTTTATTTGCTTCAATTTCAACAAGATGGTGCATCTATAACAACAACGATTACACTCAACGCCAGGGCTGCGAGTTGTTTGTATTATTATTAATATAGTGACTTTGAAATAGTGGAATACGGAGTATACCACAGGAAACCGTCTTTGAACCGATCCTTTTTAACATTTATCTTATCGACCTCTTCTCGTTAGATGTGGAAAGGGACATAATGAGTTTTGCAGATGACACAGTGTTATCTTCAAATCAGAATCATGGAACTGAACTGAAAGGAAAGGTTGAAAAACATTTCAAAGCCATTCTTCGATGGTTTGAAAGTTGATTACTGAGTATAAATTTAACTGGAACCTTCTACATGCCAGAAATCTACCAAGCTTTAGTTCAATTTCAATAAAGTATGATGATGTAAGCCTAACCATCTCACCAGTAAACAAAATGAAATATCTTGGTACCTATATTTATAGACTCCCACCTTAAATGGGACGCACATATTAATTACTTGGTCAAAACACTTCGTAGTGTTACATATAGACTCAAACACATGAGACCATACTTACAAATAGCTCAGATGCGCATGCTATACTATGCCCTATTTGAAACCCACCTCTCATACGGTATAGTTGCCTGGGGAGCAGCTAGCCCTAGTTTAATAAAAAATGTCGAACAAATTCGAAATCAGTATTGAGAATGACCTATTTGAAAAAAAATAACCCACCCCACAGACACATTATATGAAGAAGCATCCATTTTAGATATCAAACAAATTTACTTTCTAAAAACAGTATTCAGACAACACACAAATAAACATGAACTGAAAAAAATTTAACACAAATATGAAACACGTAACAAAATCAATTCATATGTCCTGAAACCTCAGAAAAATACCCTCCAGAGATCCTATTCTTATTTAGCTCCCCGGCTATACAATCAAATTCCAATAGAAATCAAAAATATTAGTAGCAAACATGTATTCAAAACTGAACTTGAAATCTGGATCTTAAACTTGCCAAGGATGCAGATACACCAATATGTTGACATGAAATATATATATATATATATATATATATATATATATATATATATATATATATATAATAGAAAACAACTACTTCCCTGGCCAGGGAAGTAGTTGTTTTCTGTTAGACATTCACAAAAAATAACTTCATTTTAATCGTGGATTTTTCAATTCACAGAAAATTCTTTCTATCAATATTCAATTGAGAATGTTTCCCTTTTCGAATAAAAACTGATTCTGTATTTTTAATTATTCATACCATTTTGAACTGTTGATGTGCTACATTATTAACCGACGAAACCAAAAAGGAGAAGGTTCTCTAGTCGACGTGTATATTTTTTATTTATTTATGATCACGCATAACTTCTTACTGAGACGTCCGATTCCGATAATTCTTCTTTCAGTGGATAGGGTGTACTTCGAATTTGGTCCCATTTGAATATAAAAGATGAAATCCAACCCTAAGGGTAGCAAAATGAAGGATATTGATCACTCACCCTCTGAATTCTGGCCCGTTTACCGATTCTATCAGGTACTGGGTTCTTCGATTTGGATGATTATTTTTTTATTAGATAGGGTATACCTCATAGTTGATCATATTTGAATTTCGAATGGAATTATCCACCCTTGCGGGTAGAAAAATAGGGGATAATTGATTTTTCACTTGTGAACATTGGCACACATATGTAGTTGACAATGACAGATCGATACTGTCATTATGTTTGTTCTCCTACATCCGTCACAATCATTATATTCTATGAGAGGATGGAATGATATACAAAGTAATGAAATAAACTAACCAGAACAACAAAAATAATTTATATTACAACAGATAGTAAGAGTAGAGAATCTTATTATTTAACTGGTACCTAAGAGTTGAAGTAAGGTGGGTAAGTAAGTATTTTGGAAATAATCAAAAACAAGTAAGTAGTAATTAGTATATTTCAGCCACAAAAAATTGAAAAATAAAAACTTGAACAAAAAATTAAACCGACGTAATATGGAACTGAAAAGTAAAAAATAAAATACACCTTCTTAGTCTCAATATCTAAGCTCCTAAACTAATGTAAGTAACTAATTTTGGGTCGGCGCCAAACGAACAATCAACGAAGATCATTAAATTACTTCAAAAAAATTATCAGAATGTCACCGTGCAACTCGATGCCATCATTTTACGCCTTACCTAATTCATTTGCTTGTTTGTTTGGCGCCGACTCAAAATTAGTTACTTTCATTAGTTTACGAGCTTAGTTATTCAGACTGAGAAGGTTTATTTTATTTTTTACTTTTCAGTTCCGTATTTCGTCGGTTTAATTTTTTGTAAAAAAGTTTTTATTACACTTACACTTCTAGTATTTCACTGTATGTTCAATCTATCTACTCCAATTCTAGTATTTTATTACATGTATAACCAATTAATTCTAGAATTTCAACGTACTTAGTATAACCTATTGATTCTAGTATTTCAACTTATTTATTATAACCTATTAATTCTAGTATTTTAAACTATTTAATTTTAGTATTTCATTACATGTATAACTCATTTCACGTGCTGAATTATTTCAATGAGAGAGTTTTATTCTTTACTATTATGATTATCTTGATTTGTTGAAAATATAAACAGGATGTTCATAAAATCAGATGTGGAATCATCTGCGACTGAAAGATAAACTTTAGTCACTATCTTCCATCGTCAAGATAACCTCTTGTGGGGTATTCATGTTGAAAAGGGAAACATTCTCAATTGAGAATGTTTCCCTTTTCAACATGATTATCTTGTAATCTTATTCATCCTCATAACTAGTATGAGCTATATACACTTTGTCCGTAAAGTATGGAACAAATTCATTTTTAGCTAAACAGGTCATTTTAAGAAATAATCCTGAAACACGTCGATTTTTTATGTTAATTTACCGTATTTTAAAATAATAATCTAATATACAGGGTGAATTACGTTCGAGTAATGACGTCACCGTCATTTTTTTTTAATGGAACACCCCGATTTTGTCTCAATTTTCGGATTACTCCAGCTGAGCTGATTCCAAAAATGTATCACATGTTGATTCCAATTGGTACAGGGTGGACAAAAATACAATAGTTTTGTGTGTGCTCATAAAGTAACGCGTAACATTCTTTATTAGGTAAATTAACAATATTATCAAAAATACTTATTGTCTAGCGGACAGAATATGCTGGAATACATGACTTTATAAATGTTCGAACTGAAGCCCTTGCTGTATTTGACAGTAACCCAAACGGTGTACAAATTCTTGTTGAACCTTGTGTATGGTTTCTTGCGTAATATTGTTTATTTCTGTTCGAATTTTCTTTTGTACATCTGCAATATTTGCTGGTTTCGTTTTATAAATAACATTCTTCAGATGGCCCCACAGAAAATAATCCAGAGGATTTAAATCTGGTGACCTCGCTGGCCATTCAGTGGGTCCACGTCTACCAATCCACCTGTTCGGAAAAATGTCATCTAGGTACCTTCTAACATCTACAGCATAATGTGGTGGTGCACCATCCTGTTGAAACCATGAACTTTCATCAAAACCTCCAGGATTACGTCTGCTGGGAAACAAATTACGTAAAGTAGGTACGTAAAGTAGGTACGAAAAACTCAAGGTACGTTGCCCCGTTTAAATTACCTTCGAAAAAGTAGGGTCCGATGATCCGATTTCGTACAATTCCAGCCCATACATTTACCTTTTGAGGGTATTGTGTATGATGCTCACGCATCCAGTGGGGGTTTTCTTTTGCCCAGTATCTACAATTCTGACGGTTAACCTCACCATTTAACATGAAAGTGGACTCATCAGAAAAAATAATGTTTTGTGTCAAGAGAGGGTCTCGGTGACATTTATCCATCATTTCTTCGCAAAATTGGAGTCTTCTATCGGGATCATCTTCGTTTAATTCTTGCACAAGTTTGATTTTATAAGGATGCCATTTTTCAAGCTTCAATAGTTTGTGTACCGTTGTTTTGCTAACACCGATATAGCGACTAACTTTACGAACAGAAGTGTGCGCATCTTCTTCAATACTCAGTAAAACATCTAATGCTGTATCAGCATTTGCAGGGGGACGACCTGATTTGCGTACATTTTCAACATTACCAATTTCTCGAAATTTCGTTTCAATCTTACTGACTGTTGAACGCGTTATAGGTCTTTCTGGATATTTATCATTAAACAAATTGCACACTTCCATCTGAGTTCGCGATCTGTCTCCATACCCAATCATCATAAGTATTTCAATTCTTTGTTCTACACTTAACTCCATTCCTACTTCCAATTAAATCTAAGCAATCATTCGAATATTCACGAATACCAAAAATATTGTAGTACTAAACTGTCACTGAACATCAATAAATTACTAAACAAATAATGACATTTCCCAAAAAAGTAGACGACTATGTTTTTTATAAATAGATAAGAAATATTTTTTGTCATATTCTGTCTGCTAGACCACAAGTACCAAACATGTTTGGAAACAGCTCATTTTTATTACTCTAAACATGTAGCAAACTACGGGGTGTTACATTTAAACCAATTGCCGCTAGACAATAAGTATTTTTGATAATATTGTTAATTTATCTAATAAAGAATGTTACGCGTTACTTTATGAGCACACACAAAACTATTGTATTTTTGTCCACCCTGTACCAATTGGAATCAACATGTGATACATTTTTGGAATCAGCTCAGCTAGAGTAATCCGAAAATTGAGACAAAATGGGGGTGTTCCATTAAAAAAAAATGACGGTGACGTCATTACTCGAACGTAATTCACCCTGTATATCAGATTATTATTTTAAAATACGGTAAATTAACATACAAAATCGACGTGTTTCAGGATTATTTCTTAAAATGACCTGTTTAGCTAAAAATGAATTTGTTCCATACTTTACGGACACAGTGTATAATCCATCCCACGTACAGGTTTGTCCTTCTATTGATCACACTGAGTTTTGTAGAATTGCTAAATTTTCGACGAAAATATATTATTATTATTATCGAGATCCCAATAAAGTTCACAGTTCACGTTCAGAAACCTAACCTAACCTAACCTCACATGTATCAGAAGCCAAGCACGACTGGGCGCAATGAGTACCTGAATGGGTGACCTGCCTGCAAATAAATTTTAATGAGCATCTCTTGAGGATGTTATGAGAATATCGGATTTGATCACTTTCGGTTCTTTTTCGGCCAAGCAAGATCACTGCACTCCATGAACCCTCGAGATCCATCTTGATGAATGAATAAATTGCGTTACTGTCACTGTATATTCGCGCATTCAAGAAATATTCGATGACGTGACAATGAATGAATTATTGTTTCCCTGACAAAAATCACCAGTGCGTGTAGGCTCTAAATGATATTTTTCCAACCATGATACAAAATCAAGCTTAGGTGATTATGTATAGAAGTGTTTTTCCCATTTCTTTTGAAAAATAAAAATAATTTCCTAATTTATTCGGATGAAATATGTTCTTAAAAATGTTCCAAATCACATGGTTGATACCTAATATTATTTCATATAACCCTCAAACACTATGAGACTCTGTTTTTCCTCATGCATTATTCAATTTTCTGTAGTGAGTCCCCGTATCATGACCTTCGGAGTAATATGGAAATATCACTCTCCCAGAGAGTCTCCACACTTTATAATAATGAAGTGACTTGTGTTTCGTCTCAAATGTTTCCATGACCCAAAAAAATGCGCGATACGCCAGCGCTGATATGTTATCTGGCTCAATATTTTGTAGACCATTTCGCTGTCGTTACGAATTATTTGTTTTCCTTTTCCTCCGCCTTGTCATGCTGAACATCCATTTATTTTAGGAAGCGACAACCCTTTCTTATGTCGGGCATTGCTGATAACGGCCAATTAGGGAAATTGCTTTCATGCTGAAATCTTACTGCACTTAGCGCAACATTTTGTGGATATTTTTTGTGCTGAGTGGTTTTCAGTTGTCGGAAAATGGATAGAAATAAATACAGATACAATGAAGGGAGAATGGAATTTATCATTATTCATTTGACTGTCAGTGGGATTGCATTACGAAAAAAGCATGACTTGACACTATTTCTTGCCCAGAAAATATTTAGAGATCGTTCCTTGAATTGACGTTCTCTTATTCTGATGTGAACAGAGCCTTGAAACATTGTTTACTGAAAAAAAACAACATTGGTGGCTACCAAACCTTTTTCGATTAAGTTTCATTTTAGATACACGTTATACAATACTGATGAATTATTTCTTAAAGAAATAAATATAAATAAACAAATTGCAAATACCTGATGGATAATATTCTTTCAAATAAAAACTTTATAACAAAGCTCCACAAGAAGTGTTTCCTATTCAAAACGAAAAACATAATTTCAAAGTTACTACATATTTCGGCTATCCTACGGAAAAAAAACTATTTTATTACGTAAAAACAACATCGCATACAAAACCGATACTAATTTAGATAAATTTATTAAAAGCAATGAAAATAAATTTAATAGATCCGAAAAAATATGGAGTATATATGAATCAACTTGTGGCTCTTGTGCAAGTTTTTACATAGGCCAAACAGGCAGAACATTTTGTAAGCGATTATCAGAATATAGGAATTGTTTCGTCAATGATAAAACAGATTTAACTATTGCCAGTCATCTCTTGACTGAAAAGCATTGTTTTGTTAATGATCTCGAAATATTACATACAGGTAAGAAAGTGTAAACTCTACCTTCTGAAAAATTTTGAAATAAAAAAATGCAAAACATCACAATTATAGCTCAATAGCCAGACCAGCTTGAATATAATATAATTTTATTGACTAATTCATGTAATATATACATTTGTACCAGGTCTCAGGCGTAATTTCACATTTATATACATTCAGATAAAAAAGTTGATAAAAGATACATACACTTAAGCAGCATTATAGTGACGGAAACTCATACTGCAACTTCGTCTCGGTGGTTATCATGTAATCACCACTAAATCTACCACTATACAGTAAGAATAACTTAAATTTCATATGTGTTTGGTTGTAGTCACGTAATTCCCATCTATGGTAGCCACTCTACAGTTCTATAACTTATTAGTGTCATTTGAGGTGTCTGAAACATTATGGCCACTGAGCAAATCACTTTAAAGGTTTTCAAACTCAAAAATAACCGTTGCGGTTACCATCCTGTACCACTTAAATATCACTCAGAAGTCACAGTCACTTTCAAGAGAGTATGATAGTTTCGCTGACGTTTTGGTAACTTCCATAAAACCTTCTATATGGCAGGCACTTGATTGTGATATGTGGTGATGATTGCCACGTTCTTGCTATCTCCATAAGTGATAACCACAGTTCGCATTTGATAAAAGTCACTACAAATTACAATAACTTTCAAAATTCACCATTCCGCGCGATGAGGAAAGCTAACCTAGGTTTTCTCAAATTATTTTATTGTGGCTTACAAAAAGTTTGTTTAACTTGTTACGTGAAACATGAATGATTTTATTCAATATGAAATATTGGTTATGCGTTTCCAATAGACAATTTTCCTTGATTTTGAAGTGACCGTGGATTGGTCCGTGCGATGACGAAAACTAACCTAACTTTTCTCAAATTATTTTATTGTGGCTTACAAAAAGTTCGTTTTATCTGTTACGTGTAATTTGAATGATATTTATTCAATATGAAATGGGTTATGCGTCTTCAACAAACAATTTTCCTTAATTTTGAAGTGACCGTGGATTGGTCAGCGCGATGACGAAAACTAACCTAACTTTTCTCAAATTATTTTATTGTGGCTTACAAAAAGTTCGTTTTACCTATTACGTGAAAGGTTAATGATATTCATTCAAAATAAAATGGGTTGTGCGTTTTCAATGGACAATTTTTCTTGATTTTGTATAAAAAGGTTAATTTAAATAGATCGGATCTCTGACTTGTGCTCCTGCTTAATATTTATACTTTGATTGTTAATTCTGTTTGCATAAATGCCATCATTTTCATTACTTGTTAATTGATAATTGTTACTTGATACTTGATAATTGTTGATTGGAGCTGCATAAATCCACTATACTTGCTACATGTCCTTTTTTTAACAATTAATGAACATGTACCCGCAATTTCGAGGTTGAAACTTTGAAGTGGCAGGTTATAATAGTCCAACGTGTTCGCCCCGTTTCAAGGGTATAAGACCTATTGTAATTTTTGGGTTATAACTTTGAAGTGGTGAGTCATGGGCATGCGACGTGGGTGCCACTTTCCAGAGGTGGAAAAGTTAAAAATTCAGTTCCCCTGGGCACTTTATGATAGGAGGAGCTTTAGAGTGTTATATTTACACTTTCTGCCACTTTCAAGTATATTCTCCAAAAGCCGCCATATTTACAGGAATATGCTGGGTCGCCATTATTAGAGAAATGATCGAAATATTCGATAGAGATTTATTTGTCATCAACACTGCATCAAACGTAGTAATTTGTTACGTAAGTATTTGTTTCAACTAATCAAGATTGATAAAACAATTTTGAGGGATTTAAGTACATCATTTCAGAGGCGAGTTATTTCCAAAATTATGTTTTCCTCAAATAAAGTGTATTCAGATGGCGCGTGCTCACAATCGAGCTACAACACCCATATTTCACATAAAACTTTCAATCGTTTTGATTTTATCCCGATCAGAAATATCCAAATTCAATATACTCACTCACGCGTTTGTATGTTTATCTTTATATATATATATAATTCTACTGTACGTGTGTTGTCACTGCACTCCTCCTGAACGGCTGAACCGATTTGAAAGATTTATTTTGTATGCGTTTGGGTGGCGCCCTGGATGGTTTAGATTCACAAAGCATCCCCCTAAATGTTAAGGGTGGTCCACCCCTGAATGTTTTTTTTATTTTTCAGACAAAATGTTATTTTTTCATTTTTTTATGATACAGCATTTAAAAATACATACAACCCTAAATTTTCACCCTTCTACGATCAACCCCTATTTTTTGGCAAGATTTTTATTTTTATTTTGTCATGACTTAGTATAAAAAAATTAATATTACTCTTAATTCACCCTTTTACGATCAACCCCAATTTTTTTCTTTTTCTTAGGAAAACGGGATAACGAAAAAACGGGAGAACGGGATAACGGGATGACAGGATAAGGGAATAACGGGAAAACGGAATAACGCTATAACAGGAAAACGGGATAACGGGAATAACGGGATAAAGAAAAAACGGGATAACGGGATGACAGGATAAGGGGATAACGGGATAACAGGGTAAAGACAAAAAGGGGTAACAGGAAAATGGGATAACGGAATAACGGGAAAATTTTCGGGAAAAACATTTTAGGGAACATAGAAATTTGGATAGGACAACGTCTGTCGGGTCCGCTAGTATGTTATATATTTTTAAAGTTGATCGAGTGTTAGAAATGAATCAGGCAAAATGGAAGAATGAGGAACATTTATCACAAAAATATGTTGCTAAAGAGAGATCGAGCGAAAATTTAAACAACAATTGAGAGAGTTCTTAAATGAAAATCCAAGAAATATGATTCGTTCTTTTTTTGAAGACTAAAAAATTTTGAAAAAATAATTCGATAAGTAATATAAAAATATGCTTGTTTATAATATTATATCGATTCACAACGAACTTTTAATATTTATAATATGTATATGTGTGTATAGGTGGGTGACTGATTGTGTCATTTGCTTATCACTAGTTTGCACATTTTTTCAATAATTTCACTTAAATGTTTTATACACCATACCATACTGTTCTTAATTATCTATTGTTTACTTTTATACTTATTTCTGATTTTGCCCATTTTATCTATGCACTGTACCCAGCTCACATATCTGCTTTTTTATAATTTTATACTGAATCATAATCAACATTTTAACTTTTTGTTTTATTTACTTTTACATATTACTATTATTCATTATATAAAAATATCATACTTCTGCTTAGATATTATTTTATACAATTTTTTTTTGTTCGAATAATTGTGCTTTAGCACTTATCACTCTTCTTCCTTTACTCACGATATTTTTAAGCACATTTTCTTGTATATTCAATCTAACTAACGTGAATAAAGCTTATTTTCATTATATTATATCATTTACACAAACGCAGTCAGTTGTTTAACGTGTCTAGTGTCAGCCACTACATATCCACGCTTTTGCCGGGTGACCACAACGTGGTTGGAATTTGACTATCCGAGATCCAGGAACGTAGATCGGAAAGTAGCAGCCAAACACTTCAATGTTTTCCAGAATCGTGGCCGCTACGTTCCGTCCACTTAAAATGCTACTTGTGATTTAATACAATGGGGTTATGGAATTCAGCGAGCATGTTCCAACATCATGCAAAGATGGAACATGGAGTAAATTTTTCAAGACAGTGTAAAAACAGTTATTTTGGAAAAAAAAATCACAACTTTCTTGAAACAAAACATATTTATAGTTTTATTATCTGTAGGTAGAGTAATATACAATTGAAACTCAGATGAATTTTACTGTTATTTCAGCAGTCTGAATCGTTGAGTTCTAAGGAGGGTATAGTTTCGTGTGTTATAATTATGAATATTCAAATTCTTGGAAAACAAGGATACTTGAATAGATATACGTAGAAGGTACTAACATATTTTTATGGTTAATGAATGAAGCACGACCGAGTCTCTGAGACCAACACCATCAATAATTCTCAGCCTTTTTTTTCTCATATTGTTAATAAGAGGAAGCTGATTATGACCCATTTATATCCCATCTAGGATTGCCATGATAAACCAAAATATTTTAATTTTATTTGCATTTGACAACTGTTATTATTAGTCAAGTATATGAGAGTAATGAAGTGCACACAGTATATCGAAAAAGTACCGTTTTAATAGAATAATGGTGAACTGTTCATATGTAACACGGAGTGTCATGTTTTGCATAGAATTCTTAAGTATACTAATCATGAGACTGAATTGTTTATTATTAGGCTTATTTTCTAATATTTGTCTTCTCGGTAGGCAGTTTTTCGAGAAATCGCAAGTGTGAACTACCCTGATGAGGGAACTGATTTGAATTTTTTTTATGGTGACACAGAAATATGTTTTGTGCAATCTACATTCCAGCATATCAATAGAATATCCAAGCTGAAAAACCACGGTCAACGGAATTATTAAAAAAATCACAAGTACAAACTACCCCTGTATGGGGTTTGATTGGAATTTTCAATACGGTGGCACGAAGGCATTCCTTCATAGATGTAAATACTGCATTATGATCTTGATAATCGCATTACAAGTTATAATATTAAAATAGCTTATTACATAACAAGAAATAGAAAGTTTCTATTACACCCTGTATCAACTGATGCAATTGTCATAGTGGTTGTCTAGAATTTATCTAATATACCTCAGGTGTAACAAACTGAAATTTCAGCAAATTCTATTGATGCCTAGAAACCCCGATATATATGTGCCTAGTCCTTTCCTTACCGTGTTCTGATTATTCTCGTTAATTCCTCGTCTACAACTCGAAATATTCTGAAATAATGCATTGACTACTAATTTTATAACAAGTGAACATTCTCACATGTATATTTCCTTATTTGTATATTGAAAATTATTGACTTCGCAGCATTCTGAAAACCCTTTAAGAAGGAGTGGGAGAGTCATTAACAGCTATGAAAAACACAATTTTTAGAAAAGCAATAACAATTCATAATCCGTCATTTTCAGTCGGATTTCGTAAATAATTGGTCTATAAATAAGTAGTGTTTACAGTAAAACATTTACATATAAGAAGAGAACGAATCGAATCCATAAGTCAAACAAATGTGAACTGTTTATTTTTTCAAAGAGATCAGGTGGCCAGAAGTTTATTTGGTTTCAATTTATTTTCGCGCAACTTTCTTTTTTCTTTGTAGAATACGTGACCTAGAAGAAAATGTTAGCGTTAGCTCACAATTTGGCAGCCACTAGGAAAAACAAATATTTAGATATCAGGGTTACCTGGAATTATTACATTATCGACAAATTTATGTAATGTATGTATCAGATTTGTGAAGAAATGTACTTTAATTGTTTGGAAATTTTTTATTCGGGCAAAGAAAAATAAACCGCATCTCAACTTTGTATGCACATTAGAAAATGTTGAAGGATATATGAAAATGAACATCTGGAATATCAGCGATTTGCTTTCACGTTTATACTAAATTCACTAATCTACCGGTATATTTACAGTCGAAAACGGTAAGATGGTATTTTTGCTGAAATAATTTCTCCATTATCAATCCAACACTGTGATAGATCCAGAATGGAAATGTGCACAACTCCAGTTTTCCAGGAAAATAATATTGTTTACTTAAAAATGTTCATATCAGATTATTTATTGAGAAATTGACTCAAGAACTCTATAACGTTGTTTTCTTCTGGAGAAATCACCATTTCTGGAATATATGCACTGAAGTAGGAAATTTCAGTAATAGTGCATTCGATATTTTGTCAGGGGAGTCATGAATCGACAAATATTTTTTTTATTATTTTTTTTTTGTAAATATTTTTTTTCTGATATCATCAAATAATTCTCAATCGATTTCCATTGAAACATTACACTATTTTTATAACAAAATAAAGGAAGACTATCAAGAAAAACTAGATTTCAATATAAGTAGGGATGAGTTCCATCATCAATATACAACGACGAGGCTTTTTCTATCATAACTTGGACTTTTTTGCAATCTCTCGTACAGTTTATACCGTATGAATTGGTATCATAAATAAAAATTCTCACCCAAATTTCTTTGAAGATATGAATAGGATATTATCAAAATGAGATGAAAGAATCCTTACAATAACTGTCGAATGTACTTCAACGTCAAATGAGTAGTTTTCTTTGTTAGCTAAAAAACATATATCGACTGTTCTTTCCTCTCCAGGAAATCTTTCCTCGAAACTCAATTGAGTATATATCCCTTTCCAACTATCTGAATAATAAAATAAAAAATATTACGAAAAATCATGTTAATTTTCAGAGTATTTATCCCATTTGTCCAAACTCAGTAGTTTTGTATTCTTAATGGAAGTTCATGAAATCAGTTATCGAACATTTTTTCTTTAGAATGATAAGAAACCTTTCCTGGTGTCTTATACCGCTACATTAAAATTCCATCAATGTTTATTATAAACCCTATTTTTTCAAAAATATTTTTTCCTCCAGAAGTTTGATCTTACGATAGCTATATTTCACTTCTGATTTTCCTATTGTTGTTCTTCATTCCTATTATAGCACAATCTTCAGTGTATATCTTCATTGGCCTATACTTACATTTTTCTTCAGGCTGGATTCAACTATGTTCAACAAATTCTTCCAACATTATAATACAATAAGAATGTAAGTTATAGTTGAAACGATCATATTAGAACATAATATCAATGGAGTAATTTTTTGTTATTCAACTTTGTAGTTGCCACTTAGGGATGACGCTAAATCCAGGAGAATTTGTTGAATTCCTTAAACACATGTACATCTTTTTCTTCTTGGATCAAAATTTTGTTCAACACCATGCAAATATTGTTTTTGTTTGTTTGACAGGGTAATTTCTTGCAATTCAAATTTATTCACCTCAACCCATCCAAATTCACTCACAAAATTTTCAGGTGTATATGGTTTGCGTAACAATACATTGGAAGGCTTATATAACATGAAAGATAGTGAATGATTTTTGTGATTCATGGTCCGATTCAATTCCAGGTGGGATATGAAATTGTGGGTCGCATATTCTAAATGCCTGCGCAAAACTTATCGGGCGAGAGATAATGGAAATCAAGTGAATAAAATAAATAATCGCAGTATCAGGCCGACGTTAAATAAATAAAAAGTTGAAATGTTTTCAAACAAAATATTTCTCAAATGCACTAAAACATGTTCTCTCAGATATGTTCCTATATAAGCCTAGCCAGGAATATCTCCCAAAGAAGATGTCGAAAAAACAGTACAATTATTTTTAGACATGTTTTGGTCTGTCTCTGGAATGATCGAACATATGAATAGGTCTCCATGCTTCAAGTTTCAGTTTCATCTACTTCCAGAGGGACAGTTCTAGCTTTTTCGTTTATTGAAATAATTGTATCAGTTTGTTTTTTCAGCTGATCAATAGTTTATAAAACCAAGCCCATTATTTGAAACGTTTGGGTTTATAAGATGGAAAACAACTGGATTCATTGACATGACTAATTATATTATTCAAAGAAGGTTGATTTATTGTACCGGACGTATCTTTCGTACGCGGGAATTCTATGGCCTATTCAATTCGAATTCTCCAGATTTTCGAGCATTCAGAAATAATTCCCAAATTCAATTGAAAATCATGAATTATATATATAACATATATAAACAGAAGAATTTTATTGGGTCATTTGAAAATATACATTGGAAAGGGAGAATCATATAATAACCGCAGAAAAACCAAACAATGAGCAAAATTGTGAATTAATCATCACCGTAACCACATCGTTACACCACGTCTGCTGACTTGATAAACTGAATGTTCAGCCCTCCTGCCTATTTTAAATAATGTAATAGTAATTTGTAATTGGATAAGTTTTATAATGAGATGTCAGTCACAATAATTGTAAAGTTCCGTTGTAGAAATAGAACAAAATCATTATTCTTCTTGTGAAAATTCTCATTGGTGATAATTCAATTATTGTCTGAGTGAATCAAACTACATAAAATTATACTAAGCAGAAGGGCGGAAGATTGCGAAACTTTGAGGAAAGCAAGTTCTGTTTAGTGGCAACGATTCAATGAATACGTATCTTACCAACAAACAAGTAATATGGATATCTAACTCATCAGTCAAATCAATGAACAAGAAAAATCATTGAAACTTCCAGATCACCTCCTTTGATGATTTTTCTACTCAAAATAAAAAATATAAGTGATGGAGCAAATAATTTTTTAATCCAAATGATTTTTTGCAAAATTTTAGTTTTTTAAATATGAAGTCCCGTTTTTCCAAAAAATAAATATCTTTTGGAATTTTGGGGCGCTAAATACGGATACATTGTCAAAAAACGGTTTTTTTCTTAGTTGACGCTTTTATGCATAGAGTTGGTTAAGACAATGATTCTGAAAGTTTACTTAAGGTGTGAGTTATAATGTTTTTCCTAAGACAATTGGAATTGGTGAGTTTACGAGGTCGCTAATTACAAATTTCCTATCAGAACTGAGATTTTATTGATAGTCTCCTGTAAATATTTGGAGAAATGCAAAAGTATTTTTTGATATAGTCTTTCGAAAGAGAACAATACATATAGGAGAGCAATGAAGAACAGTCTTTCTACAGCCTTATGCTGAATCGCATCCATTTTTGCAAGAGCAGAAAATGATTTTCATGATATTGTGCGGTGCTCGCACTGCGTCTTGCAATTGGCAATAACAAAATATATTTTTCCATCGGCGTACCACTATTGAGAAAGTTCAATTCTGCCGTGTCTAAGAAAATTAGAATTTGGACATTAAGAAACTTAAAAAAACTCGAGTTTTCCATCTATTGCATACCTACACAAACTAACCATATCATTCATTTTATTTCAAACTATCCAAAGAAATTCTTCTAGTTATTGCTACACTCATAGGTTACCCAACATTCTTACGTTCGATACCAACTTCAAGAAAGAAGTTAAAATACTTGAACAATCCGCTGCATTTTTTCCGGATATCAATTCTGAAACAATAAACAAAATACCAAAACAGATTAAATACAGCTTACCCTCTGATCTCTAACCAATATTCTCCCTCTTTTTACAGATTAAGCCTCTTTCTCTATTAATATTGCTGAAATGATAACGAACAAAGTCGACAATCTTAAGATTAAATGTTTCAAAACCATTAGTTTTCTTTTTCTAATACCAATGAATTGATGATAAGTGGAATATATTAATCATCATGTGGAGATGCCCAACTACACATATTGTATGAACTGTCAGACCTCTGAACCTTCCTATTAAATAATATTTAGCAAGACCTCAGGAGTCTAGATGTCGTTTTTACATTAGATTTAACAATCACAACTTTTCAGTAGCAATACCACTAGTGACTGAATTTTCGCGATAAGTCTGTCGATTTATTTCTAAACGAAACTGAGTTGCTTGAAAACACCACGAGTCCGCAGGACGAGTGGTGTTTTCTACAAGCAACTCAGCTGAGTTTAGACATAAAAGACAGACTTATAAGATAAATTCAATCACGATGGGTATTTTATTAGACTATTTCACGAACAAAGTGAAAGGTCAAAAAATTTTAATTCGGCAGAATGACAGGAAGAAATTTAATAATAATAAATAATTCAAATTTAATTATAATCATGAAATATTTAAACAATAAACAATTTGTTTCAATTATTATTTGTTACCTATAACAATAAATAATTTTTTATGAACAAGAACATAATATATTATTCTCGACTATAATTATTATAAATGGTGCAATTGTAAAAATTCTGAATACTATGATCGTTATTAGGAGGATTAGGTGGACCAACAATACATTGTTTGTTTGTATTATTACTTGATGTACTTTGAGTACTCCTAAAAGTATTCACTATATTCTGATGATGTTCAGCACTAAGATGTAAATACGGTTTCATCGAGTTCGAGCTTCCATGTCCAGTCATTTTCATAGTTTGTTGTTCACTAACGCCGGATTGTAGTAACTGACTAACTGCAGTGGTACGATGAGAGTGATTTGTTATTTTTAGTTTTTTTAGTGTCTAGTCCTATCTTTTCTGCAGAGAGTTTTGTCCATTTTGATATTGTATTCCTACCAATAGGGCAATTCTTGTACCAATTATTATTATTATATTTATTCCACTTGCCATTCTCTGTCAGAAAAAGTCTGTCATTGGTAATAATTCCCCTTTTCAATATAAGTTTCCGATATAATCTCACAGGACACATTTCAGTATTTTTCAAATTTTGAGTTAGCCATTTAGTATCTGCACAGTTTTTATCACCACCTTGGCGGGTTTTGGAGAATATCGGGTTATATGCAATTCTGTTTGTTAAACAGCCTTTGTTGTCAGTCTCTTCCTTAAAAAAATGTAACATGGAAAAAGTTGCTTTGTTACCTCTCCAAACTAGTTCTATTGCAGCTATATGAAAAAAATTCTTTTGGAGTCCCTCTGGCGTGTCGTCGTCCCATTATAAGCACATATTTATATGTTCGTCTGAAGTCATCATAGCGACAGAACTCATGTTCTTTCTTTCGGATACAGCTTGCAACAATTTTCTCTTACTATCTCGAGCCGCCCTCGCCTCCCTGAACATTATATCTTTGAAGGGATCAATATGTCTCCGATACTCACAAAAATAATTTTCTTGTACTAATTTTGCAGTAGTGTTCCATATGGTTTTAATAACACTCTCCTTGTAATCAATTTTCCGCATATTGAATGCCCAGTCTTTTAGAATGAATGCTAATCACTCGTTGCTATTTTCTGCATCTAATTTGTAGTTGCGTTCCGCACAGAACGTCATAAATTGTCTCCATATATAAGATTTGGACTTTTTTGTGTTACTGGGTATATTTTCTTCAATATTTTGGTTCATTACTTCGTTTGAAGTAGCAACGAAGCAACTCATTTTGACGTTTACAGCTACAATTATTTTTGGTCAAACTGTCAAACTTTGCATTGCGATCCGTATCCATGGTTACGTCGTTGAAAACACGATGCTGATAGACCAATCAGAATTGAACAGCTGGTGTTTTCGCGATAATACAAGCTGTCTTTGGTTTTTAATTGGTCAGATTTTGTGGAAATTCCAAGGTGCGTGGAATAGTCACCAACATACAACAGTGAAATATTAGATATCTGACAGTAACTTCAAAAGATTTAGAAATTTCATGCAGAATGGAAAATGCTGGTGCTAATTGCTCTAACTCATAAACACACTTGAATAGTGATTTTAAACCCAGTTCAAACAATTCTGGAAATCCCATATTTCAGTTTGAACCTTCTATCTATGTTGTCAAATATCTGTCATTTTATCTCATTATATTTCTACTTATTTTTACTCTAACCGTTAAGTGGAGCACTCCTTCCAACCAAACCCAACAAATGAAACTCAGGAGTCTGTGGCGTTCGAAATAAATCTTTAAACACCCTAAATAAATTTTCTCCAATAACATGTGCTAAAAATGAGTTAGACACAATGGCTTAATAAATATATCTTCAATCAATACACCTCTGCAGGAGCTACATATAAGAGCGATAGGAAAGTAATCGCCCCATACTGAGTTACGAGTTGGTGAAGATCATTTCAACGTCGGAGCATATCTTGAACTCAGATCGCGGTCTTCACTGAATTATTCCTTACGCCTTGGTGTATTCATTGTGGATATATAATACTTGAGCTGGATTTACAGTTAGTCGGACTGTAAACGTAGACGCACTGTATACGTAACAAACAGACTGTAAAATATTATTAATTTTATAAATCTATGCAGTTTTTGCGCATGGGTAGAGGTGATGCGTGACATTAAACTTAATCTACAAATTATACGAATCATAAACAGCCTCTGTTGGTTCAGATTTGTATAATATTATGAATATTCATATATGCTTCGTTTTCGTCTCACAGTGGATTATGAAATTCATGAAGATATGCCTCACACAGTCACATCAGACATAATTCTCTCTTTTGATTGGCCGGAAGCAAGAAACGCACTATAAAAAGATGAAATTTGGCCTACTCTTCAGTTCACGTTCATTTATAAACAAGAGTACATGAATTTTATAGTTGACCTTTTTGCAGTGCGTCTACATCTACAGTCCGTCAAACTATAAATCCAGCTTTACCCAGAGGTAACCCGTTTATCGCGCGCCAAGTTTAGACTACGAGCTTTATTATCTTAAAATATAATGCTGCTACAAGTCCCAAAAGTATCGACTCATAGCCCATGTCATGAATAACTCATATTGAACGGTTCAATCCATCGCCCTGTAGGAAAAACTATTTCATTTACGGAATAATGAATGATTCATTAGGACGAATAGAATGATTTCGTGCATTCAATGGAGTACACATGATGGTGATTATTCAACAGCTGTTAGCTATAGAATGCTGTAGTATTTATTAATTGATTACCATTTATTGGCAAACCAGTTCTTTTCATGCTGAGTCCAATCGTTTATTATAATTCATCGTTTGGCATTCGTCTAGAGCGTGATTCAAGTAACATCGATTCCGATCAGTCGTGGAGTCCAGAAGGTGTTCTTTCAGAATGGAATCTAAGTTATATACAGGGTGGTGAAGGGGCATAATTCGGAATTTTAGCAGAACTAAAATAAATTAAAAAAACTCGTGCCCAGATCAGGGAATTGATGATTCTTCTTCTTCGCAAAAGGTGGGCTGGTCCCGACGAAGCCTATGATGTAGGCCTCTCTATTTGGGCCCTTTGTGTGCCCGTTCGCTCTGAGAATCAGCTGGGTATGCCAATTTATTTGACGAAATTCAGCAGTTTCCTCACCTGAATCTCTTTGATATCCTCTGGGTTCAGAATTATGCTCCCACGATGGATCTCCCTCTGATGTACCAAAGCGGGGCACTCAATAAGGATGTGCGACGATATCTCGTCATCTTCCAGGCACCATCTGCATAGGGCATCGTCTGGGAAGCCGATTAGTTCCATGTGATTGTTCAGGTGATTGTGGCCCGTTAGGAGCTCAGTGACAGTTTTTATATTTCATCTGTTGACAGTTCCTTTGAATTTTTATACTATATATTTTTTTAATTGTTTTATATGATCATCTCCTACCACTTCTATTGAATTATTTTTTTATGTACATTCAATATATATATATATATATATATATTTTGTTTTCTCACATGGATATTCCATATTTTATCACTTGATTTTTTTTTAACTCCTATTTTTACTTGTATATTTGACGATTAACATGCTTGTAAAAAAGTCTCAGGAAAATAAAGTATTGATTGATTGAATTCCCTTTATATGGATCTTTGAATACCTCATGCAAGGCGCCTCTTGTCATGTTTTGATGAACTGCAAATCCTCCATGTTCGAGAGGGCTGCTGGCATCATCTGACGATGAAGCAACATCAGTAGACCACATTTTTAGTGACGGGGGCACGTATATGGGTCAAACCACTACACCCAGACATACGAGAGAAGAAATAAGGTCGCTAAAAGACCAAAAAAAGAAAAACATCGAAATCAAAAACCAACAACAAGAAAAAAACGTAGAGGAAGAAATACCACATATCTTTCCAAATGTAATTGTCCCAAATGAACCAATAGATACACAAGATGATATAAATTCACCTGTATCCGAGGATATTAATGATAAAATCCCGATAACGAGAAAGGGAAAGAAAAACAAGAAAAAGGAGGAGTTACCTAAGATAACAGAACCCCCACCAATAATACTAGATGGGAAGCCCCTACTGAAAGAAAAGGCAATTTCAGAACTTAATAAACTTTGTAAAAGAAATGTTAATACAAAGTATACACAGCAGAATACACACATACATACAGAGTGTGATGAGGATTTTATGGTAGTAAAGGAGTTCATAAAAGAGAAAGGCATAGGGTTTTTCACCTTCACCAACAAGGCTGAAAAACAGCACGCCTTTGTCTTGAAAGGACTTGACAATGAACCAGCTGTAGATGACATCAGCAAGTGGCTACTAAAAGAGCACAACCTGAAAACCATCAATATATACCAGATGAAGAAAACTAAAAGACCACTCTACTTAGTAATAACCTCAGGAGACATCACTTTAACGTACCTGAAAAAGTAAATAAAAACTCTACACAAAACAGTAGTAGATTGGGAAACCAGGAAAACAGATGGCGACGCGACACAATGTAGGAGATGCCAAAGGTGGGGGCATGCCGCAAGAAATTGCAACCTTCCACCTAGGTGCCTGAAGTGCGCAGAAAAACACCTGACAAATGAATGCCAAAAAAGCCCAGATACACCGGCACGATGTGCCAACTGCATGAAAGAGCACCCGGCAATCTACTGAAAATGCGAGGCTTATATCCGGAGAATGGCAGAGAAAGAAAATCAAGCCACAATATACCCCACACGAAACACAGGACAAACGAGGGAACCTAGAACACTCAACACAAGAGAGCCAACTCGCCCCTCAGCAGGCCCACTAGGGCGAGAACCAGGGCGTTATTTAAATACTTCAAAACAGCCAAATGATGCGGGACCCCAAGCCAGAGTGGAAGAGGGGGGAGGCCTGACCCAGCAGATTTTGGCGTTGACTCAAACACAACTGCAAAGCCAAGAAGCTATGACTCAAATTTTACTGACGTTACAAGACATACAAAGAATGCTGGTAATTCAGACTCAAATACTACAACAGCTTGTCGCAACGCGGGCGGCAGAGGTGTCGAGGGACGTGTGGGGACTGCGGCATATGCCACAAATTCCCCTACACTGTCCCGAGGCACAACAGTCGTGAGCGAAAACGACAAGCTGAATACAGAAAACAATAAAACATAAAAACACAAACACATACAACACAAAACCGAACTCAAACATAGACACAAACAGAAAAATAATTCAAAAACAAAGTCAAATGCAGACATAAACTAACACCCACAAACAATACAAATAACTCAAAATAGGACTCAAAACGAAAAAACACAACTACTTCTAAACACTCGCAAACCACATGACAAACCCCTAACCAGGTTTTTTATATTAACTTTTCCTGGGAATAAACTGCAAAAACCAATACTCACAAAGTCAAAAATCCCAAAGTAAAAATTACAAACTCTAGCATAAGCATTAAGTAGGAGGCTGGAAAAAATACACAAAAAGACATGTACTGACTTGAAAGCTCAAGAGAACAGCGTTAAGATCTGCTGGAGGGGGGGGGGCTCATTCCTCGTTCATTCGTAGGTAATAGCCCGTCTTGGGACCGAGACGTGTCCCGGAGGCTTGCAAAGGCACCCGGAGGGACGTGTCGGCCCTCTCCGGGCTGGGGGTTGCGCACAACCGTCAGGTATCATGGTACAAATATTGTAAATATCTGTATATATGTATATAGTTAGTTTTTAAGTTGAACATGAAATGTAATTACTGAAAGTTATAAATAAATTATATTGGATTGGGATCATTTCCAAACGTATCTTGGCTGATCTGTCTACCTCTTCGTTCCCGGGAACACCAGAGTGTCCTTGGACCCATACGAGAGTGCATGACTTTGCTTGTTTTCGATAAAATTCCTTTGGCGTCTCTACACTCGGACACTGTCATGACCCGGCATTATATAAGTATCAATATATATATATATATATATATATATATATATATATATATATATATATATATATATATATATACAATATCGGACACTTATTTCATAACACCCTGTATATATATATATATATATATTCCTCAGTTATTTATAAGGTGAAAAGTTAATACAAGCATGGATCCGCAAGGCCTTAATTTTTTATATACAAGGTGTTTATTTTTATTTTGGTTTTTCGTCAATAATTTTTAAAATAATATTGATATTTGGACGAAAATTGGTATTTGGGGATTTTTTAATATGAAAAATTCAAATTTGATCTTAGTTTGGCCCTTAATTGTAGGGGGCGCCGCCTACAGGTCTTTGTTTCTTTTGGGGAGTCATAACTTTGTATGTATCACATTTTCTAGAAGAAAAATCGGTTAAGGGAAACAGGAAGTTTTGAGAAAGCTAGTTATCTGTCATGTGCACATCGGAAACCAGAAAACAAGGAAGCAGCTCTCAATCTGGTAGGAGAACACCCGAAAACAAGCTCCAGAAAAATAGCGCTCACGTTGAACATTTCTCATGTTCTGGTATGGAAAATGTTAATTGATAATTTGTTATATCCCTACCATATTCAAAGAGTTCAGGCACTACTCCCTCGTGACGTTCCGTTACGTATCAACTTCTGTCGTTGGTTTGAAAATCAAATCCTGTTTACCGACGAAGCAAATTTCTCACGCAACGCTATACACAATTTTTACAATTATCACTTGGGGTCAGAGGAAATCCTCATGCGATACAGGAATCACATTTTCAAGAACAGTTCTCTCCTAACAGGAATCCTTGGAGATTATTTTATAGGTCCATTCTTTACCCCGGGAGGAGAGATACCGTGATTTTCTTGAGGAAGATTTGCCTATTTTACTGCCGCTTAGACTATGAAATGAAATGTGGTTTATGCATGATGGTGCCCCGGTACATTTTGGCATTCAAGCGCGAGAATTTTTAGATCAAACTTTCGGCAACCGTTGGATAGGCCATGGCCCAATAAGTCAACAGAACTTAACAGTTTGGATTTTTTCCTGTGTGTAAAATCCTTTATTTACCAGACACCTATCCAAAATGAAGGAGAATCAATTAATCGACTAATTAACTCTTGTAGAACGATTCAATATACTCCAGGAATTTCCCAAAGAGTGCGCGAATCAATGAGAAGATTGGATACGTGCATACAGGGCAGGAGGTGGACATTTCGAACATTTATTGTAATTTTCATTTATATTTATATCTAGTGTTCCATTGTTCATTGTTGTTCAAAATCAGCGTTCGAAATATTTATGTTGAAAAAAAAAACTTTTCAAAATTGTTTTATTTTTTGACAAACACTTGCATCGAGTAATTTAAATCAAAATATCTCGAAAACGGCTGCTTGTAGCGACTTTTGAAAAGCATACCTTTTTCACGTAAAAATGATACATGATACATACATGCACGACAAAGTTGTGGACTTTCCAAAGGTGACAAAGACCTGTAGGCGGAGCTCCCTATAATTTTTGTCCAAATATCGACATTATTTTGAAATTTATTTACGAAAAACCAAAATAAAAATAAATTTTCAGAATATATATAAAAAATGAAGGTCTTGCGGACCCATGCTTATATGAACTTTCCACCTCATAAATAACTGAGGAATCGTCCTGTAAAATATCGGACACTTATAACATGTAGATGTAGAGAAATTCCCATCTCAAATATGGAAAATCAGTTTGACGAACCATGCTAAGCATATCGAAAATGTGAAGGAAACAAACGTTGCCATATGAGTCAAACGAATATTCCATATTTGAGATGGTAATCTCTCTTAAATCAATTTTTATAAATACATACGGATATAATCTTGGGTCATGACAACACCAATTTGGATACGATCCTATTTGCTCCTACCGACATGATTACAGCTTCGCTGTTCGGGTAGATGACAGTAGGTCCTCGACTTCTATTGTCGAAGTTTTCCTGGACGCAGGTAAATATAGCAAATACTTCGGCCTGGAACACTGAGGCATATTTGCCTAGGGCAACTAAAATTTCTCTCTTTGTTCCTTCTTCGTATACTCCTGCGCCGGACATTTCCCCAAATCTTGATCTATCCGTATGTCAGGTCGATCCATAGATTGGGGATGGGGGGTCTGCCAGGTGCAGCGTCTTTCCATTCGTGGGGATGGTAATATTAGACCTATTTCTGACATTCTGAACAGGCGAGGTGCTGTCTTTTTCCATTGATAGGATTGCGTTGATCCAAATATCGGAGTGTGCTTGATCTGTCTCAGTACTGATCCATTGGTTTGCACCTTTGAGTCTGTAGGCAAATCGCGTGACAAAGTGCAGAGGTGATAGTGGTAGGCGATGACCTCATGGCACCAGTCGTTGTACTTAATCAAGTTCGTTTTTCGACTTACCCTGAGTGGTGCCGGTCTACGAAATTATAGATCAGTACGTTAATGTCGGGCGAATAATCGCCATATATTTCCAGTGGTGTCGAACCGCACATGTTAGTGAAGGCTCTTCTGTATGCCCAATAGAAGCTGATAGCTTGGTACGATTTCCAATCTGCTCGTTCTAGGACAGCTTGGAGTTTATGATGAATCCAAGGTATTTGTAGGGAAGCTGTCTTCCTAAGATAAGTATTTCTGGAAGAGTTGCTATTTTGCGTTTCTTGGAGAAAAGTACCAAGTCCTAAATGTGTAATTGTAAAATTTATGAAACAAATTATATCTACTCTTAATATAATTATAATAATTGCACATATGTGCACAATATCATCTTTAGATATATATTCACATACATGATGTATCATTTTCCTCAAACACCAGTGATATTGTTGTGATATCACTGCCCGTTGCAGTCACTTTACGGGTGTTTTCGTGAAACAACGGTATTTGCAATATTAATTTCAGATGACAGATTAAGCTAATCGCCTAAGGTTTTTTTCATGGCTACTGAATGGAACCTTTAATTCAAGAGCTCATCAGAAAACGATAAGACGTCTGCCAAAATTCAGGATTTCCGTAGCGATATGATGCAATGAGCATGTGGCGTTAAGCCAATCAAAATAGGTACGTCTCTGAATTCAAATAATTTGCTATAATCGTAATCATACTACTATGGTCGGATATGTTTGACCTGATTTAGATCTGGAATATTTATCAACCCTTTATTTATAATCACATAACTCTTCAACTTGAAAATACCCAATTCACGAATCTCAATTTTCGCAAGAATGTATTGAAATCAACATTAATCTTTTTTATTATCGTACCGCGTAGCATAATAACGAATTATAAATATGAAGTCCAACAACGAAACGTAGGTGATTTTCAGAATGTCAGGCGGAAATCACAGTATCTCCAAACCCGGAAGCATAAGATTCGATACTCAAACTCTGGCACTGACATAAAAAATATTATCATTCAATTCATATCATTTCATGTTCAACAAATAAACAATGAAGGACTTGGCAATGATTTACTCTCCACATTACGGAGAAATTTAGTCATTATTTTCTTTATATTTACCATCAAAGATAGACGTATATTCTGCACCGGAAAATTATTCCATGAACTCACATAAAGAATGTGTAGGTATATTTTCGCATTCACTGAGAGAACAATTTTTTCACAATAAATATATTTTATTTTTTGTTAATAACTCCCATTGTTAAATATGACTAACTCATGTAATTTTATCAGAAACTATAGTTTAAATAACCTCAAATAAATATTCGGTTCAATGTTAGGTTATCATATTTTTAGGCTCATCGAACATTTATTATATATTAACAAACATCACTTCAGATACACTCTACAGGAGTTTCCATTGAATTTGATATGTTCATTTATTAATAATTTCATTCAAGTATATTTCATTTGATGTTGAATAAATTTATCCTTCACCGTTGAAGAGAATGTATTTGTACTTACCCAGATTACTCACCTCTAAAAGTAAATATTGTGTCTATGTGTGTACCAACTTGATTAAGAGATATACAAGTAATACACATTAACTGTGACTGATTCACACTTCACACACGCTGGAACGAGGCCGATTAGTGCAGAAATAATGCATATAAAGATGGCGGGAGATTGTTCGTAAAACGGAACACAGTCGCACTTGCCATGCGCAGAATGATGATACAACATGTAATGGTATGGTGGTTAACTCTCAAGAAATCATTTATTTATGCCAAATTGCGATCCCCTATTATCTAAAGAACTCCCTAGCTTTTATTTCAATATTAAAAAAAAGCAGGAAAATTCAATAATATCATCTCTGGAAGTTTGGCAATAATGAATGAGTTTGTGACAAAATATTGAAGATATTAGCTTGTAACAAATATTTTGTTATTTGTCAATTATACATTTACAAATGACAAGGCTTATTGAATACAAGAAAATGACAGTGATATTCAACAAATCATACTCAAATAAACCTTCATTCATAAAACATCGTTTCTCTCAGAGTACTTACCATTATGATAGCTGAGAATAGTAGAAGAATTCCTTGATACAACAAACGTAATTATGTTGGAAAATTTGTCTAGTTTAAAACTTTCGAGAGTTTTTTGTAGTGTTCCGTATGTAATATGCCAAATATTATGTATATATATATATATATATATATATATATATATATATATATATATATATATATATTCTCGTTATTTGTTTTGCGTTACTCAGAACGCACTAGGAGTACGACTATTGGTGTCGTGGATTGGCCTATGCTGACATCTGTCATCAAAATTCCACGATAACAGGTCCAAGCTTCACCGCACAGATTATAGGTGTCACTATCTATAATTTGATACTTTTCATATATATATATATACAGGTCTAAGCTTCACCACACAGATTATAGGTGTCGCTACCTATAATTCGATCCTGTTCATATATATATATATATATATATATATATATATATATAGGTATATACATATATGTTAGGGTGTTTTTACTACATTGTTTTTGTTTTTCGCTCCCAACCGAAAATTTTGTTGGAAAGGTCAAAAAATAAATTCCCTAAAAATTTGAGCCTTTAATATTAACATTAGTACTTTCCCAGAGCGTCGAAAAATTTCCCATTTGAAATACACGTAAACTTTGTTTTTTATTTCAAATATCATATCGTACCAAAGCGCGATTTACTCAAGATTACATGCTCTACAAAAGTTCCTATTGCGATGTAGCTGTATTCTGCACCTGTAAGATTGTACGGGCCACTAAATCTGATTTTTGTAGAAAATACTCATTTTTTTGACGTTACTTCATAAATGACTGGATTTTTGGAAGTTCGATTCGATAATTCTCAAAAATTTCATATTACGACATAGTTAACGCTTTATATCTCGAGAAATATCAATTTTAGCAATTCGGTTTATAGGACTTTTTTTGTAATTCACATGTTCTCCATAAACCAGTCATTTATGAAGTAACGTCAAAAAAAATTAGAATTTTCTACAAAAATCAGATTTAGTGACCCGTACAATCTTACAGTTCCAGATTACAGCTACGTCGCAAAAGGCACTTTTGTAGAGCATGTAATCCTGAGTGAATCGCGCTTTGATACGATATGATAGCATGACATGCCGCTGAGTTATAGATATTTGAAAGAAAAATCAAAGGTTACGTGTATTTTAAATGGGAAATCTTTCCACGCTCTGGGAAAGTATTTGATGATATTGTTGAGGGCTCAAATTTTGGGGAATTTCTTTTGGACATTTCCAAGAAAATTATCGGTAAGGAGCAAAAAAAAATTGTAAAAAAAAACCCTATTATATTATATATAAATTATAATTTGTTTATAAAGTAAACTGATAGACAACCCTCATCTTTTACTTTCGTCTGACACCGTTTTGTGATCGTGCAGAACCATAAACAGGGAAAGTACACAAAGTGTGCTGTCATGTGTACTTTCTCTTTCGATACTTGCACTGCAGAGCTAGGATCTTGATAAATGCCAAATCCGGTCCGCTCGGAGAATATCGGAACAATTTCCACGGATATCCCAAATAACTGGGAATTGATGAGAAACCGTCATGAGAAACACTTATGGATAGTAACCTAGCAGTGTGCCTAGCCCAGCCCTGGAGAAATCCCATGCTCCATAAGCTGATGGAATTTCTCCAATGCTCTTAGCCCTACCCCCACAACTTTCTGTATTCCTCAGTGAATTTCCGTATAGAAATTTCAATTTTAAGCGTTTTGACAAGTCGCTTATTATACTTGAAGAGTAGCAAATAATTTGGAAACCCCGCGGGGTAAAATATATAATCAATTCGAGAAATTTATGTGATCTATAGAACAATCCTTAGTGTCTATCATCGTTTCTAGCCGCTCCACGGAGAGTGTGTTCCTTCTTCAAGCTAACCGTGCAAAATAAAGAATAAGAGATATTGTTTTTCTCCACTTGAAAAAGTTATAGTATAGCGAAACAAGTGTCGTGAGTTTTGTAAACAATTTTTTTGTGAAAATCGTAGTGAAGTGTTTTTAGTTTACTTCAGTTATAGATTTTCATCAAGTATCGCCCGCGTGTATTCAAAAAATATGCAGGGTATTTCAAATCCAAAAGAAAAACTATATTTATGTAAGCGCCTTTTAAATGCCACTCACCAATAATTATTTATATTTTTCCACTTTTTTTAGTAGCATTCAAAAGGCGCTTAAACAAATGAGTGCCACGTGAGTCCATTTGCACGGATAATATTCCAGTCGATAGCCATGAATAATATTTCAATAATTGTTCATAACTGCGTTTGCATGAATAATTCATCATTTGACACTAGTCTAGTGTTTCCTCTTTTGCCTGTCGTACAATGTGAATGTGCCGTCAATAAATAAATGTAAATGATAATTGTATATTTCAGTCTTTGGGAAATATATCTTTGGAAATGAAAATGGGGTAATAATCAAAAGAAAAATATAAAATATTCGATTATTTCTTGGAACGATTTTTCTCAATGAGTATCACATGCCTTTTGCGAAATCCGTTTTTCTGTAGAAAAGCAATTGAAAAAACAAAACAAATGATTTTTGAGAACGTTAGGGGAGCAAAGGGAAAATTTGATATTAATTCGAATAAATCATCAAATCTGTCTGTTGGGAAAAAATTAACGAATGTCACCACTCTTAGAGTTTACGTCAGAGAGGTAGTAGGAGTGGCGGGATACAAGATAAATATTTAAACTATATGTTTTATTGTCAACTTCCAATTTATTCCGAAAACTAACAGTTGTTTAGCTCCAATTGGGAGGTGGTCTTTCTTAACATCTCACCAAAGTATTACCAGCCGATATTACTAAAATTTATAATATCCCTCAGTAACACAAAAATACAATAGACATGCGTGCTTTTTTAAATAGCTTTTTACTGAAATCTATACAACTTCCACAAAAATTAAAGAGTTCAATAGAGTACCGAATTTAAAATGAAAAAAAAAATAACTATCTACTGAAATGTGTAATATAACTATGGACAATTATATCCCAGGAATAGAAATGTTCAAAATGTAATGAGTCAAACTCACCAAAAGTAATCCAAATAATTTTCTTTTTCAAAATTTCTCGCATAACTTTGGTACGTAACTTGGTTTTTATATACATTATCGGCACAATTTGTTTTCGAACCTCTCTTTCCGAGATCTACCCGTTTCGCACAAATTTACTACTACTACTAATAACGGCTTATTCAACAATATATCGGTCTGAGCAGAATTAAAATGGAATGACGCGGGATGATAATCCACAGAACTTTGTTGTCAATATTTGGTGGCAAATATTATTGGAAATAGAATAATGGATCCAATCCTGTTTCAGGGTATTTTAAAAGAACAGCGATATCTGGAATTTCTACTCGACTAAATAGCGAGTCTATTGAAATATTTGCCTTTGATGGATATTGCAATTATGTATTTTTAACGAGCTGCAGGCCGCATCGATATTTTGTGGATTAGGCCAATCAATAGAGATTTTCTGCTCTAGCGATTCTGTGACAAAAATACTACCAGGAAACCGACTATGCCATCATACGAAAAACGATCCGTAGTTATATCTTGTTATGTTTCCTATCGCAAGTGTCATTGCTAAATTTGTTAAGAACATTTAAATAAAAAAAATATTTTTTTTATTTGTTTTTTGCTTGTAACATGAAAACTAATGAAGCAATCTGAATGCCTTCCATGGACAAGTTATAGAGAATCAAAATGCAAAAAAATGAGCTTCAGCACCACTCGATCGGATTATTAGTAACGGAGAAACACTGAAAAACCCAGAAAAAATCAGCGTTAAAAAAAATTATTACTCTGCCACTTTTTGAGATGCATTGCAGGCTTTTCACGACATAGTAGTTATTGATATGTACTTTGTGTTTAAGAAATTGAGGCGCTGTCGGATCATTAGTTTTGGCATAATTGCAATCTGAATTTGTTTACGTACTTTATTGCAGCAGACCGGGATGCTCCATAGGTGGTCCGATTTGAATTTTCCTAAAATATTTTGAGAGTAGAAGTATAGTACTACAAAATGTCTATTTCCATTTTGCGTTTAAATGCTATGAAATAGTTGAGGAATACTTGCAAACATGACCGAAAATGGGCGAATGCGTGAAAGCGGCTGAGTAGTGGTGGTAAACAGTACTCGCGGGGAAGCGTATGTACTTTAATACAAGCGCGCTGCGCCCGTTATGAATCTGCTGCTCTATCCCCACTCCTGAGTCGCTTTAATGCACTCGCCGGTTTCCAGTCATGTTTGCAAGTATTTCTCACCTATTTCGCAGCATTTAAACGCAAAATGAGAATAGACATTTTGTACTACTATACTTCTTCTCTCAAAATCTTTTAGAAACTTTGAAATCCGGCCACCGTTGGAGCATCCAGGTCTGCTGCAATAAAGTACGTTAAAAAAAATAGATTGCAATTATGTCAAAACCAATGATCCGACAGCGCCTCAATTTCTCACACACGAAGTACATATCAATCATTACTATGTCGTGCACTGCATCTCGAAAAGTGGGGGAGTAATGAATTTTTTTAAAAACGTTAATTTTTCTGGATTTACCAGTTTTTTTTCCGTTACCAACAATCCGATCGAATCGTGCTGAGGCTCATTTTCTTTGTATTGTTGGAAATATTCGGAACCAATATCTCTCAGGAAGGCTTATTGGGGTTTCAAGAAATAGTTGTTACGTACCGAGAAAACTTTAATAACATAAATACTTCAACTCAATATATATATATATATATATATATATATATATATATCAATTCAAATGTAAAAACTCTTGACAGCCTCTTCTCTCCTTCTGTCATCTGCATGACTCGTCCCAAAAACAAAAAACAATATACAGGGCCTAGGGAAAATTGTTATCATTCGGTCATCCTGTTGTATGTTTGTCCTCAAACATATTCGTCGAATCTAACTGGTTTCTTCACATTTCGTTTTGGTCTCTCCCTCTTCCCAATAACTCCAACCATTTCATCATCACTACTTGGGAACCATTCTTCATCATTCAAGGTTTCATTATCTGAAGCATCAGAACTTTTCCCAGTTTTTTTTTTTTTTATGTTCTGGTTCCCACGAAAAGGGATATCCTGTAATGTTCAGAGAACATCGTGGGAACCTAGGGAAAGAAGGTAGGAGTTGGTATTCTTCTTAAATTTCTGAAGGTTGTATGCCTCGGGGAACACCTCCCTAGGCAATGAGTTCCAAAGCCTCGCTGTTCGTTGGATGAACGAGTCTTTGGAAAGTGATGTTCTGCAGGTTTCCAAAGTGACCACGAAGGGGTGTGATGACTGAACTTGACGGGTTAATCTCGAAGAGACTGCCAAAGCAGGAACGATTGTTGATATTTCAGAAGAGCATCGCCCATGAAAATATCTATAAAATAGAGACAAATCGCCAACTTTTCTACGGTGTTCCAGACAAGTGAGCGAGTTTGTAAGCGAGGCATCACCGACGAGACGAATTGCCCTTTTTTGGACAGAATCCAATAGCCTCAGGATATGTTTAGGTGCCGCACTCCAAATATGGGAACAGTATTCCAGGACAGGTCGGATCTGTGCTTTATAGATCATAAGCAGCTGACTGGGGGTGAAATAGCTCTTGGCACGAAACAGAAAACCAAGTTTTTGGGATGCACTTTTGGCAATGGACCTCACGTGATTTTCCCAGGAAAGGTTATTGCTGATAGTAATACCAAGCATCGATATGGATGGCTTCAGTGGTATGGTTACTCCTGACAAAGTTATGTTAGGCACAGTGAGATCGGCTTTTCTAGAGAAAAGACATGCTTGTGTTTTGTTTGCATTGAATTCTACCAAGTTATTAGATCCCCATTCGAGAATTGTTGCCAAGTCCATATTTATATTATTAACATTTCTTCCTCGTTCATTTCTGGTTTCACGGGCTGATATAGGGGCCCTGGAAGAGAAAGCGGTATGGAGGGTACTATCATCGGCAAAGCTGTGTACTGGACATGAAGTTGCTTTCAACAGGTCGTTGATGTGAAGTAGAAATAGTGTTGGTGCGAGAATGGATCCTTGCGGAACACCAGCATTTATGAGTAGAGTGTCAGATGAAACTCCATCGACCACTACATGGAGAGACCTGTTTGAGAGAAAACTAGCAAGCAGAGATCACAGCTGAGGGGGCAAGCCATAAGACGGAAGCTTGGCGAGGAGTCCCTGGTGCCAAACTCGATCGAACGCCTTGGAGATATCTAATGCCACAGCTAAAGTTTCTCCATGCTTTTCAATAGATAGCTGCCATATATGTGAGACGTAAGCGAGCAGGTCACCAGTTGATCTCTGATGGCGGAAGCCATATTGCCTATCGTTGACAATTCCTGAGTCTTCCAGATATTTCATGAGCTCGATGTTGATGGCTTTTTCCATGACCTTTGAAATAATAGATAGCAGTGCGATAGGTCTGTAGTTGCTAGGTAGGGCCTTTTGCCTTTGTTAGGGACGGGCTGTACGCGTGCAATTTTCCAATTGGACGGGAAATACCCCAAATTGTAAGAGTGGTTGAACAACTTGCAAAGAACAGGTGTTAGTTCGGGGCACATTTCTTGAGAACAATCGGCGGGATTCCGTCAGATCCACAGGCTTTGTTGGTGTTGAGACCCAGCAAAATCTTTCTGATAGTACGTTGGCGAAAGGTGATCTCGGGCATGTGACTGTCAATAGGTGTAATGTTCGGGGGTTGTTTTCCCGATGAATCCAGAGTGGAATTTCCAGCAAATAGGTGCGCAAAGATATTGGCTTTTTCCTGGGCAGTCGTTGCTAGTGTTCCATCTTCTTTGGTTAGGGAGAAAATGAGCTGGAAGTGAAATTTCTTCCACAGCTTTACGAAAGACCAAAATGAACGGGATCCGTTAGGACATTCCTCTTTCAGATGCCCCCTCGACATATGCTGCGGGTTAATTTTGATCTTATTTTGGCTTTGTGGGCATCTTTTGAGCATTCTATTGTCTCTTTACATATGCCTCTAGCCTCGACATATGCTGCTCTGGTCTCAGGGCCCGGATTTTTTAGCCATCGATGGTATGCTGCCTGTTTGGAAGCCACAGCTCTGGAGCAGTTTCTGTTAAACCAGGTCTTATCGGATGATGTTCTTCTTTCGGTATTCGGTATGTAAGTTTGCATCCCCAACATGATGATTTCAGAAATTGTCTCAGCACATCGTGTTGGATCTACTGAAGAGAAACAAACTCTCTTCCATGGAAACGCTGAGAAAAACATACGAAGACCTTCCCAGTCGGCCGAATTGTAATGCCACATGAGACGGGGTGGTATTGTGCAGCTCGATGGTAAATGGAAAGAGCATGTTGTGGAGATGAGGGTGTGGTCAGAGTTTCCAAGTGGGGCACAAACTTCTATTCTATACGGGTCAGGATTGGTGGTGAGGAAAGATCTAGTGTATTGGCAGACTGGTTGTTGACATCAGGGATGCGGGTTGGTAGCTCGACCAGTTGTTCTAGACCATGAGTGATGGCGAAGGCCTCGGCTTGACGACCTGCATCATCTGTTTTGTTAGAGAATTTGAGCCAGGCAGCGTTATGTACATTAAAATCTCCCATGATTATGGTTTCAGCTGTTGGATGGTTCTCCTGAATGTAGTCCAGTTTGAGTGATAAAAACTCAAAGAGGTCGTTATATGAAGGTTCATTAGGTGATAGATAAAGGCAGCAGAGGAACTTAGTCAGTTTGGTATCAGATAGCTTGAACCACATCACATCAAAGTCTTTCGGTTCCAAACTCTCTTCACGCTGGCATGAAAGGTTAGCCTTGGCGTAAAGGCAAACTTCACCTTTGAACCTGAATCGAGAATGGAGTTCGTAACCAGGACAAAGCATATGGACCTTGTTGGTGGACGAGTTTACTTGTGTTTCTGTTAGAGCCAGAATATCCGGTTTTTCCGTCTGTAGGTGATGGTGGACGTCATTGATGTTCTTGTTGAGTCCGCGGATGTTGCAAAAATTAATTTTTAATGTTGAGTCCCCTCGAGTACCTCTCGCCCGGAAATCCGAATGGAGAGGTATTTTACTTCCGGAGTGTTTTACTCTAGGAGACTTCATCATTATTACTATTGTTCATCATTATTACTATTACCTGAAAATAAAGAAGGATAAAACAGTTTCAGTAATACCCGATTTTTCGTCAACCTCAATGTCTGAAATTCCGGTTTCTCCTGTTTGTTCTTCGTCCGAATTATTTTCTTCATCATGATTCCTATAAATTTTCATCTGCGAGATATGTGCAATTCTAACTTTACAATTCCCACCATCTTCTTTATTCAGTTTCTCCAATTTATAAATGTGTCCCGGCAATTTTGCAATGACTGTGAACGGACCACGATATTTCAAATGGGTTTTCGTTGGTTCACCTGTAGCTTTTGAACTCGCTTTCATAGCTACAATATCCCCAATATTGTATACAACTCCATCTAACCTTTTCTTATCATAGTAAAGTTTTTTCTTCTTCTGCATTTTACGAACTTTTTCTTTGACTTCATTCCTTAATGTTTCATGTGTCCGAAAATCCTCTTTCGTTTCTATGAAATTCGCCATAGCTGCTTCTTCGAAAGTTGGCTGGTATCCATACAAACATTCGAATGGTGTTATTCCAGTTGTCTTATTGATAGATGAATTCATTTTCCTCTCCACAGAAGGAATCGTTTTGTCCCATTTATCGTTCGTAAAATCCAATGAAGTTACTACTACTGGAACGATAGATTTCATTCTTATCTCTGCCATTCCATTGGCCTGTGGAAATTTTGCAGCAATCAGCTTATGTTCAATATCATAGTTCCTGCAAAAATTTTCAAAATTGTCGCCAGTGAAAGCTGTTCCCTGATCAGTTATAATAGTCTTTAAGGTACCGTAATTATTTAGAGGGATTCCATTTGTGTTACAGTTTCTGTGGCAGTTGTACTCCAAATGAAGTTTCACCATAGGTCTCTCAGGCATTTGCGGACTGCAGAGTTTACCTGGTTTCTTTCCTCCTGGAACTTTTGCTAAAAGACATTCAGAACAACCTTGAATGTGTTTTCTCACATATCTTCCCAAACCTCTGAACCAAAATCTCCTCATTATGCTAGAAACTGTTCTATCCAATGACCAGTGGTCCATTTGATCATGAAATTTCGCAACTGTGGCTTTTCTCATGGAATATGGAATTACATAGAGCCATTTGTACTCCCCATTGACTTTAACTTTTTTATATATTCTTCCTGAATCTTTCTCATAATCTTTAATCGAATTATTTTTTTCATTAATCTTTCATTTTCAGTCTTCCTCAAAATTTCACAAATTTTTTTTCAGTTTTTCCTCTGCACTCTGAATCAGTAAAATTCTGTGTGAAAATATAGTAAACATATTCAACCTCCTTTCATACACTTCCTCAATCATTCCCTCGTGATTTGCCACCTCCACTGCTGCTCTGCTCAGACTATCCACATGAGCCATTTTTTCTCCTGGTTTATGTTTTATCTCAAAATCATACTCAGACAGAGTTGTATACCAGCGTGCAATTTGTGGTATGATCGTTTCCTTAACATTCAAAAAAACAAGTGCTTGACAATCACTCACGATTGTAAATTTAATGCCCAATAACATTGATCTCAATCTCTCACAACACCAAACAATAGCTAAGAGTTCAAGTCGTGAAGAGTGATACAATTTTTCAGTATCATTTGTTTTCTTTGAGACATAATATACTAAATGCATTCTACCATCTATTCCTTCCTGTAACAATAAACCTGCTACTCCCATAGATGATGCATCACAGTAAAGTTCTGTTTTTGCCTTCGGGTTATATAACTGCAACACTGGTGCTTTTTGCAGACAGTCCTCCAGCCTACAAAACTCTGCCTGTTGCTTTTCCCCCCAAACAAAATTCACATTACTTTTTGTCAAATCTGATATATGTCTAGCGATTTCTGCATAATTTTCAACAAATCTCCCAAAGAAACCTGTCAGACCAAGGAATCTCCTTACTTCGTGCTTGTTTTTTGGAATTGAAAACTCCTCAATTGCCCTCAGCTTCAAAGGACCTGGGAATAACCCATCTGAGGTTAATTGAAATCCTAAAAACATCACGCTTTTTTTTCCAAATTCACATTTACTTAACTTGAAGGTTAATTTTGCCCGTGAAAATTCAATGAGTACTTTCCTTAACTTTGTTAGCATATCTGTCCAGTCTGAAGCACCAATGAGAATATCTTCCAAATATGACACTGCCACTGTATTTTTCAATGGTCCTAATACCAATGATATCAATTTTGAAAATTCAAATGGGGCATTTACCAAACCAAAGCAAAGTCTTTGGCATTCTGCCGTGCCATCAGGATAAATAAAAGCAGTTTTATTTTTCGATTCTTCATCTAGAGGGATCTGCAGATATCCTGACATCAGATCTAATGTACAAAATATTTTTGAACCAGTTAAAATTTCAAAAGAGTCGTCTACTTGTGGTATTGGAAAAATTTTTATTTGGTCTTGACTATTCAATTTTCTAAAATCAATCACAAGTCTCTTTTCCCCGGAACTTTTTGGTACTAATAACACAGGAGATGCAGATGAAGAATTTGTATCCTTTACTATTCCGCATTCCCGCCATTCTTCCACAATATCATTTATAATTTTACGGTTTTCGAAATTACATCTGTACGGTTTCAATCTGAATGGGTTATTGTTATCTGGAATATTGACTGTCATAAGGTCTGTACAACCGAGTTCGTGTATATTCAAAGCAAAACAATATTTAAATTCATTGAGCAAATTCAAGAGTTTTTCCCGATCGTAAATATCTACAGAATCATCAAATTTCAATAAATCCATAGTAATCTCTCTCTCACCTGACTGTTCCTCATTTTCTATATTCTCGATATTACCTCTGATTTCTCCTATGCGATCATTCTCTTTCAGCTCAACTTCAGCTTGTGTCACAATTGGCAGGTGACCAACTCTCTCTTCAATACGAACCTGAACGAAATTGATTCTATTCTGCTCCAATTTGATGGTTTTTTGAACAAAAACCTGTTTTTTCCCGATGCTTGATCCTAATTGCATATTTCGGAATGGGTCTTTATTTTTGTATCCAAAATGTAGACTGTCCCCAACACGAACATACGCTAATCCCAGCACTAGATCTAGTTGTTGCGCATTATCCGGCACTACTAATGCTTCAACTTCTTCTTCTACTTCATCCAAGCCAATTCCTTCTGTCATCTGCATGACTCGTCCCAAAAACAAAAAACAATATACAGGGCCTAGGAAAAATTGTTATTAGTATTTTTGTGACGAAAAAATCTCTATTGATTGGTCTAGATATCGAATAATTCCGAATGGCCCAATGAGATGGCTCGCTCTGTCTCCCTGACTTTTTGTGGGGATATTCGGAAGACAAGGTTTACTGTTAACCATCCAGGAATTTATGGGAATTGCAAAACAAAATTGTGGACACTTTTTATTGAATAACACCATTGATGTTAGATGAAGTAACCATAGGAAGGACCTACAAATACCGAGAAGTTGGAAAAATACATTTTGAACTATTTAGGCTATGAGAATTGTATTAAGTTAACGTTGGTCATAACTTAAAAGTTGTAATTTTTTTATGCGAATAAATAGTTTGTGACGACAATAAATCTTTCACGTTTGATTTGATGAGAATTGAATAAGTTCAATTTTGAGTTTTATAAAAAAAATATATAAGGTACAATAATAGGTACAGTTTCACGACAAATTCAATTGAACATTAAATTTTTTATTAAAATATTAATTTTATTAATAAAAATTAAGTAATAATGATAAAATTATTAATCGGGTATGTTTTGAATATTTAATTTCAACATTTCTTGACTCCTCTGTAGAAAGAGAAAACCTTATTACAACCTGTAAAAAAACTGAAAAGATTGAATGAAAAATTTAATTCTTCAGAAGGTATAACCAATATTTTTGTTATTCCTTGTCCATGAATTAACTTGCCTAATTCTGTATTACCTTCTGTAGGCTCTTCTGAAGTCAATAATGTAATGAAATACGCATTGTTACGGACATAAGTACAGTACGCCCCTGCTCATCTCGCACATGCTGGACAAATGCAACCGTTGGGAATTTCGGATGACGTCATAGAATCAGCGGAATATTTCCCATGATTCTGGACATGATATTTTCGGAAATTCTAGAATTTCGTTTTGAATATTTAAGCGGGTCGCACGCGACAGATGAACAAATCATTTATTGATGTTATTTGTGTGATTCATTCGAAGTGAAAACAGCGCGGTATCTTGAACTGTGATTGTTTGAGTGTCAGTGTGCATCATTGTGTTGTGTTTTCAAAGTGAAATAAACGGACACTGAATTCAATGGAGTATTTGTTGAAATCTTGTCCACGTTCAAATGAGTCCCGTGTATAGTTGCTAAAAAACATGTTTCATCTAAAAAAAAAATATTGCGTTTTATTTAATTTGAATCATGTTTTTTTATTCGTTCAAAAAAATATTTAAAACATTAGAAACATATTTAAAACAAATTTTTTGGTTACCAATTTTTGATTTGACAACATTGCTATGACAGTTTCGGGTGATATCTTTGAATCTGGCAACACCGATTTCAACTTTGTTTACAGATGACAGGGTGAATCTGTCCTGCCGGCTTGTGTTTGATATAGTATTTTGCAGAAAAAGAGATACAAAAAGGGTGAAGTGCAAAAATTGGCAAATCAAGCTGAACTCTCTTCGCCATTCAAAGATTACCTTTCTTCCACGAAATCTACATCAGATGTTGAACCAATGACATGGTGGCTTTCAAAATAGTAGTAATAGTAAAATGATAGATTTTGCTATACAGTTGCATACACTAGTTGTTGTTTTATGAGTGTTTGGTCTAGTTCATAGCAAACTGAGGGCCTTGGGATAGAGAAGTCTACCAAGTTAATCACAGCCTTCCAGCCAATCAATACAACATATGATGACAGTGATGACAGTGATGACACTAAATCAGAACGATTCAATTTTATATGAATATTTATAGGATTTGAATTCTATAATTTATTTTGTCATATTTTTCTCACTCAGTGGAGAATAGTTTTTATGTTTTATTTGTTTTTTTGTTCTGATTTTTGAATAACCTAGTGTTTTTCTCATATATAACTGATTCGAAACAATTGTTATTTAACAAACAGAGGGTCGTCTTTAAAACATGATTAAAAACAATGTTTCAAAACAAATGTTTTAAAACATGCCAACCCTGGTCCCGTGGTTTCAATAACGGTTGTTGGAATATTTGAAGAGCAATTTCCATACTAAGATGTCTAAAAACCATGGTGTATTCACTTATACGTGTAAAATATTGGGACAAACTTGGGGACACCAGCCCACTTGATAAAGGGAGTTATCTAGAGTTTCAGATGGCGCCGACGTCGTTTCTTGTCATAATTCAGTGAACTGCAATTACAGACCACACAGGGTGTTTTTGTGATTTGTGTCTCTGATCCGTTCTGTGATTGTGCTTTTGTCGCCTTTAAGGTTATGTCAATTCGTTGTGAAATATTTTGAGGTTGATCGATCGATGTAACATATTTTAGAACGAACTACCATGTACTTATGTCAGTGTTATATAGAATTTTCGAGAGGTGTTCCTAAATAATTCTAATTATGAACCGTACCAATTTATTTTGTATGGTTAATTTCCTATTGATAGGGCCCCACCGAGTTGGTACTCATGTATTCCTGTCCCTGTTTGCTCTCATGATAAAAATCTTATGATGGAGCGAATAATGATTTTATGAAGTGCTGTAAATTACATACAATTACTTAATTTAGCTTTCAAACCAAAGCTTTCTGGAAAATCTATATTCTAGTCTGTAGGAAGTGTTTTGCGACATATCTAAAGCTTTTGACTGTTACATAAGCTTCATCTCTACAGCTTCAGAGGACGAAGCTTCAATTGGCTCGAATCCTATCTGAGTGAAAGAACCTCTCAGCTTTTGGACAAATTGAGAGGTGTACACTATTTCGGCAGACAACACGACTATCACTTAGAAATTGCTTGCAGAAAAAAGTTATAAACTTATATTCGTGCGGTGCTTGTTTATTAATTGTTTAAACAACGAAAAACAGTTTTGTTAGGCAAATTTCACCCAAATTGATGCTATAGAGGTTTTTGAGGTCGCTGAACCAGAATATGACATTAAAAAAACGATGGCGTGGCCAGTCGTAAAGGTAGATTTCACACATAGAGCGTAGGTGAGCACTAAACTAACCGATCAAGTGTTCTCTGATGTTCAATCTCTCTCTCTTACATTCAAATATGATATTTTCGAACCAATATAAAGTACATCAAAAGATAAACTCATATTTCTATTCTAAACAAAAATTTTAAGCAGGAACTCATTTATAAAAATGAACAATTCGTCAATTTACTAAAAAACCTAATATTTTCGTATTTGATACAATTTACACTTATATTAAAAAAGAAACAAATAATACGGTGCGTATACCTTGTTTGAGGTCGTAATATAAATAAAGGTTGGACAGGTAAACTTATTTTTTTCCTATATAAACGTTATTAAATTTTATTTAACAAAAAATTTCACAGATTTTGGAGCAACATTTGTCGAAATTTCATTATTAATTCAATGGTTTTACTAAAACCAATCAAACCTTCTTGAGGTACAGATTACAAGCTTCAGAAATTACTATTGAAAAATCTTGATATCAATTTTGAACTAGAGTTTTTGAAGCATGTCCTAAAAATTCATTCATTCATTTTTTGAAATTATTCAATATTTTGACTGTATTTTTTTAAATAAAATTTTATGATTCTTTTTCATTTGCACACCTTTTCAAGTGTCATTTTGGGACTAAACTATACAAATTTCAGATGTTTATCTTGAAAATTTAAAGAATGGCAGATCTTTAATTGATTTTATAGAAAATTCTACTTTGACATAACTTCATATATGTACTATTCCCGAGACTATTCCTATTAATTTTTTTTACATTTGAAAACAAGAAATCTCTTTAGCTACTTTTTCCTCCTTTCATTTGAATTTTTGTTAGCCTAATTTTATCAATTAGATCAAAAGTTTTAACAAATTAAGTGAAGCGCGCTCGTGGCTACGTGCTCCTCAAGAGATGCACTCAAGTGTCACTACATCTCGTTTTCGTACGTTAGAAAAAAAATCTGCAGCTTACAGTTTTCATTTGAAAAAATATTTATATACCTTTTTATATAAAAACTTCCATTCTTTCGAATGGCAGTATCAGTTTTCTTTTATTTATTCATTTTTTAAGATATTTAATAAACAATGTAATTTTGCAACTTATTTGTTAAATAATAAATCAAGCACACACTTTACGGTTGGTAACTTTTTATATGTTGTTCCTTACATCATCACTAATTTACAGTAAAAAGTTCCCACAGTCCCCTAACTTTCTGAAGCTGAAATCTAATATTACTCCACTACTAGCAAAATGTCTCGTATATGCATAAATTAATCTGAATCTTCTCTGACTAAAAGTATTGGAAAATTCTAAATATAGTGGATATTTTCTTCCAAAGAACCATGGGACCCCCTGTGACGGTTCGGAATTCACTAGCCAAAATCAAGATATCTTCATAGAATGAAAAGCTCACGCTTACTTGTGAAATTCATGTGTTTATTGAAAAGTTATAATTATCCTAATCCTAGTCATTAGCCTCATCGATCTTGGGAGTGGGCCTTGTTCTTCCTTGGTTTAGATCGCCCTCCTTCTCCGATCTCATGCGGGTGTTACTGAAAAATAAAAGAGAAGCATTTAGATAATTGCTTTCTCCCCTCACCTTTGTTAGTAGGGCTCACCTTCTCCTGAGAAGTCATTCTAAGATAACTGGAAGCAGCTAGACTGTCGCACACCAGGATTCATCGATTTCTCAACTTCATCAACAGATTTTATGATATATACAATGATCTCTCTGATTTTGTTCATATCAGAAGATTGTTAGAGAGGTAATAGTCCGGCAGAGATGGGCAGTGAATGGCTTGGTAATAGTTTGTATCGGAAAGTTTAATGGAACAATATCATCGGGGACATTTTTCAATCCCCTCAATTTTCAAGTTAATTCAACATCTAGAGACATCAGTCCACTCTCCTACCTTTTCTCATTCCTTCGTGGAAGTATCCATGATCCCCAAAAAGGCCATTTGGGAAGAAATCACTTTGAAAAAATCACCAGGTAGACTTCTTATTTTTGACAGACATATGTAAACATTGTAGTAAGTTTCGAGGATTTCATCTCATTTTCGCGCCAACTGTTCTGAGCGGATCTTGTTCGTAGAACTATAATCTTTGTAAACGATCAATTCACAATTTTTTGCATGGAGTCATGTTGACAGAAAAAGAAAATTTCATAGGTTTGAAGTTTGATATTTTGCGTGTCACAAACAACTAACATTCCTCAACCGCGCCATCTAATGATTAAGTTCTAAGCAGAATTTAACGTTTTTCATTTGTTGTCCCCCAAAAATTCTAAACAAAATCTAATCAGTGAATACACCAGGGTTTTTAGGCATTTTATTCCAAACCGATATTGGAGAACAATATTTCGTTCATAGAGCCTCTTAACTTTTTTCTCTAGATGTACACACAGATATAAATTCCTTTTGAATTACCAATAATGTTTTTCGATGAATTCATAATTTTTGTGTGCCGTGTATATTTCGATTGTGTAAATTAAATTATATTCAATAACAATTCATCTTTTTTTTATACCCAAAACTAATCGTCTTTTGCTCTCTCTAATGGAATACAGCTTATCCTAACAAACAAACAAGCTGAATATTTCAGGTCAAGAAAGTCATCCATTTGTCAGCATTTGTTAAATCTATCCTCCCGATTGGATTTTTTGGTAGATATCTACAGAAAAAGTTCCGTCATTTTCATGAAATATTGGTATGTTCAACGATATGAACAAAACGAAAAAAAGTACTTTATACCACGGTTCACAGTGGTATAACGGAAAGTGATGAATTATAGGTTATATTTGCAGAACAACACACAGAAAAAAACAAATTGTTGAATCAAATAAAATTTATTTGGCAGACAAATAAAAGTGTCGTATATGCACGACAGAATATAATCTCAAAATGAGTAAAATAATTTCTTGGTTTTGGATCAAATTTAAAATTTCTAATTTGCATGAACCAAATATCTTCTGCGATCAACTGTATTCATAACTCGTTTTGGCAGAAATATTGTTTCAACCATGTTATTATTTTGTTGAATCTAATAATCAGATCTACAAAATTTGTTGATTTCTTTAACAAAAATATTCATTCAAATACGTTATTATGTCGAATTGATGTATTTGATGAAATGTCAATTCAACATAATAAGCTGATCTTTTCACTAAAAATATTTATTCCAATAAGTAATAATTTTGTTAATCCACTGAATTGACTATTATTTGAGTTGAAACAAATCTTCATTCAATATGAGTTGGAGATTAAAGATATAAAAAGATATTTTAACAAATGGATGAAAATGGAAAACTGAAAAACTAAAGGTGTGATTGGGTGTCCTCTTGCTCATAGAAGAGGACGAATGTTTCTCCACTTATAAGGGATTCTGGGGATATCGGTGATATTCTGGAGTCATCATACTTGTACCATGTGCCTGCATAAGGGTGCCTACAGTAAGCCGTGTAGTGTCCGCTATATATTGTTCCACTATGGTTGGACACAGCATATAAGTTGTAAAGACACGGTGTTACGTTATCTGCTGCATAATTTCTCATATCGAGAGGAAAGTCAATGGTGGCATTTAATTTTCCCATAAATCTCCCCATCGGCGAGAATCGTTTCAAGTGAATTACTAATATTTTGGGAAACTTATGTATAGATAATGACTTTGTGCATTTTATCATTTCCTTACAATTACAACAAGTTGGTTTTTCTTCGCCGTCCAAAATTTCTTCCCTGGTAAACGAGTCTAAACATTGTGAAAGACTGAGCTGGCCAGTATTCTGTGGAATATGAAGGGAAAGATCCCAGAAGGGGTCAAAAGAGACAGAACAATAGCCGCGTGAAATACAATTCAACGATGATTTTAGTTGACCAACAAAATTATCAACAATTTTCGAGTTATTTCATCGATTTCTTTCAAGGTAGGTTTGGGCTTTTCTGTCACTCTGTTAACATCTTCATGAAGACCTTCCAGTAAATATCTGAGAAATTCTTGAGCGTCCTGTTGAGCGTACCCCATGAAACGAGGTGCAAATTTTTGTATCTGGCTTTTAAAGGTAACAGTATTTACCACCTTATCAGACGAATCTTCCAACCAAAGATCTTTTATCACTAACGCGAATTGTTTTATCAAAGCACCCTTCATATTTGATATGCTTGTGTTGATATCCCTCATATACTCGTCTTTTCGCAGATACTCGAGCAACCATTTGGTGTTCGATAAACATTGTATGATGCTGTTCATGAAACAGGTATTTCCAATGTTTTTCAGACCATTCAAACCAGGAGATTATTTCAATAGATGAACATATATTCAAATCAGAGAAATGTTAGCATTGCATTGAGAAAACAATTTTGTCACCGCAATATAATGATTCCATCAATGGAAAACACCTGTCTTTGGATGAATTTCATTTAGTCGGGTCGAGCCAATAAGAGTAATCAAATAAATTTGGTTGAATTAAAAATTCCTTTCTTTTTGTGCGCGTTCTTATGGAGTAATTACTTAAGTTTCAAATCCATATCCTATTTTGAAAAAACGTGAATCATATCAGTGGCGATCCACCTCTAGAACTTTTTCATATAGAGTGATTTTTCGTTTTGTTTCAATTTCAATTTTGTTTGTTTCCTCAACAATACTAATTTTTGGGAAAACATTGTGAAAAATATTGATATGTACAAAAAATTACCCCTACATGTTTCTTGGATAATGCATATTTGAATTATTCGCAAAAATATCAACTACCGAAATGACGTATTTTGCAGACATATCGGCCGGCTTGCATTGGACAATATATTGGCGAAATGTTTGTCTATATTCACGCTAACTGTATCGGATGTGCGCTATTATATAATTGAGAAACAACTCTTTTCAATATCAAACGATGTCACAAAATCATGAAAACATGTTTTTTCTCCAATATTACTTCATCGCTATAGCGGCATGTTTTAACAAACCGCGAAAAAGTCAAAACTACACAATATCACATTTTGTTTTCTACGAACTAAATGAACTCCTGGAGTTGAGATGGCAATAGTCGAACTCCATATCTCCTCGATGGAAAATGAATGTATTATAGTTTATATATTTTTCCATCGGCTAATAATATAATTTCTTTTGTTGCAGAATGGATATGTTTCGTGTGACAATGGTTGTCCTAAAACTGAGGGTTGCCATATGCTAGTGGAACAAGGTTGCTGCAAGCGATGCAAAGGTGAATTTATGTTTCAATCAATATTTTTTTCAATTGTTAGGAATTCAACTAGTTGTTGAATTTGCTTAAATTTCTGTTTAATACATTTTTCTCACATAGTCTCAGGAGCAAGTCGACAAAACAAATGATGTTACTGTGTGATCCATAGTAATAAGATTCTCCATCCATAGTAATAAGATTCTCCATCTCATCTCCATCCTCATTTTGGGATTGTGACAACCGGCTTTACTGATGGAAAAAATTATCCATTGAAATCAAATTAATTTTGACTGCCTGTTTTGTTATTATCAAACTGGGATTGATCTCGACTGAGCGATTGTCAAATTACATTCAAATCTTAAATTAATGATTTACGTAGTATCGGAATCCAAATAGAATATTTCTTCCAAAACTTTTACTCACCGAAAAAATTTATCTCTGTATATGTCGGAGAAAGCGACATTTTGATGATTTCAGATTACAGGCTTCCCTAACTTTCAATATTGGGTTTCAAGTGTAAATTTTCACTCAATAGTTTTTTCCTCCTAATAGTCTCTGTCATTCTTTCAGAAATGAAACAAGTGTTTAAGCTTACCGAAAGAAGTGACTTGATTTTCTCTTATTTTGACTTGAAAAATAGGCGACAAGAAGGAAGGAAAATAATATGGCATTTTTGGCCTTTGAATTATAATGAAACTAGAATCTAAAAACTGAAAAATGCCTTTCGGGATATACTACTCTGAGGAAGTTTGAAACAGAACTGCCCTTTCGAAAAGCCATATGATCAATCATTCTTCAAAACTACTTGGGGTTAATATTCCGATGTCAGGTCAAGTGGAATCTTCTAATATAGTCCGGTTGCTATCCACTTATTCGAACTGAAAACTTTGCGCGATAAGCTTTTGAATCTATAACTCACGGAAAAACCTACGTTACACATCCAAAGCAATCATTTTTACTTTTAAGTGCATTTGAATAAAAGTTTGCCTTTAAAAAGGTTTTTTATTAATTATTTTATTTTTTGCATTTCTGTTGAAGCATCGTTATTATGAGGCCTTTTTCCTGTTCTGAGCTCCAAAAATAGATTACAAATTTTGAACCGGAAAGAATGACAGAATGACATACGATCGAAGCAAGTTAATTAAAAGTTTGTAAAAACCCGTATTTCAAATGACTTTTCGAAAGCTCCGCAGATGAGGATGAGGATTATGTATAACGTCCTATTCATTTAACATTTCCGATCTGTGTACAATCCTAACCGAATATACTGACAATAAACAACACAATATGATGACTTCATTACTTAGGCCTAACACAAATTCTTCAAGAATGGTCACTTTTTCGGTCCATTTGTAAAACAAATAATTTATCCTTCTGTAAACTGTTGATTTGTGGCGAATTCAAAGAGTTTTTCATTTTTGTGCTTTAACAAGATATCGTTTGATATAATTGATGGATTGAAAGTAATGGATATTGAACAATTGTAGATGTATTACAACTGTTTCGAACCTCAAAAAACTGAATATTCGAGTTTTGCAAGAATCGGCGGTGATGAACAATATGATGAAGTTATGCCAATTGAACTTCAATAACATATTTGATCAATTGACGTCCAGAATCAAGCGTAAATTCAAAATAGATGGAATTTATTCCACTGTATTCCAATTGAAATTGTGAAAAAACCTTGAATATAACAACCCGAAATCTACAAATGAAATATTAAATTGATATCATACCTCAAAAGTACTTGACGAAATCTACGACTACTAAAAACGTGTTACTGGTTACGGATGTGTCATCGATTCGTCTCTTTCGGACATTTCTATATTTTTGACTACAACATTTTGCACACTAGAGCACAAATAATTCTCGAATAGAAACGAGCAATATTCGCATAACAATAGAATGGAGAATAGAAAGAAATATAAAATGTCTAACGGCCTTTTTATTTCTGATTACATCCATTACATCAACTCGATCTCTTCACTTCCAGGCTGCATATACAATGGCATCTACCATCCAAGCGACACAGAATGGATGGACAAATCTTCTCCATGCATAATCATGAGATGTGAAGCTGGGGTAATCACTGTTTCGGAACTCCTCTGCTATACCCCTTGTGCCAACCCATTACCACCCGAGCCTGGAAAATGTTGTGCGACCTGTCCAGGTAAATAATACCATATTTTTAACTTTTCTGAAATGTTCATCAATGGAAAAAACTCCTGCAAGGTCATTTTGAAGTTTCTTGCTGCAAAATATAGAAATAATAATCAACCCAATTCGAGGGTGACCACCTGTATAGACCCCCAACATCACATATCACCAAAATGACTATAGATGGAAACATTCTAGATATGGAACGCCACTGTTCCACGTTTTCAGAAAATAGGATATGGTTTGAGTCTCATGTGAAATTATCTGGAAACGCTTTATTTTTGCGTTTATACAGTGCGTTCATAAAGTATGGAAACGCTCCATTATCTTACGAGTTAATCATTTTCGGAGGTAAAGCTCGGACAGATCGATTTTGTATTTTAGTTCAACAATACCACATACGTCATATGTAACACTTCAAGTTACAGAACTGAGTATAAGGGAAACTAGTGTTCATTTAACATTCATTTAATTATTGATTTTGCAATGAAAATATCATAAGTAAGTGGTAAACATAAACAAATAACAATTTACAACAAATACTCGAACTGAGCTCCTTGGGTTAGTTGACAATATCCAAGACGTCTGATGAATTCTTGGGTTACGTTTGACAACATCTCTGGTGTCATTCGTTGAATTCCAGTTCGAATTTTCTCTTCATGGTCTCCCAAATTGGTAGGTCGATTTATGTACACTTTACTTGTCAAGTAACCCCAGTGAAAAAAGTCTAAGGCAGTTAAATTTAGGGACCTAGCAGGCCAATCAATCTGACCGCGTCGTCCAATCCAGCGATTCTCTAAGGTTTCATTGAGAAAATCTCTAACCACTCGAGCATAATGTGGACCTGCTCCATCCTGATAGAACCAAATAGTAGAGACTATTCGACAGGTTGATTGATGTCTGGAAATGTTACAGTTAAGTATGGAACTACATAAGTTTGTAACATTTCCAAATAATTTTCACCCGTCACAGTACCGTCAAAAGATATGATCCTACAATGGTATTCATAAGAATCCCAGCACACACAGTTACTTTTTGGGGATATTATATAAATGAGCTGTCTGGTGGAAGGATTTCTTCTCCACCCTTCACCACAATTATTATTGTCGTTTTATCCCAGGCTACTTGGATATTCTCATGAATTTTGTTGTGCAATCAATTTTGGAGAAAATTTAATGGTTTTTTTCCAAACAATCACCGCATAGTGAGTGAATTATTATGAAAGAAGACAATTGGAAACATAAAGGTCCAAGATAAGATCCTTGGGGCCCACCTGATGTAAGGAGGACTTGTTACCATAAAGTAAAATTTCAAAATATTTTGAAGAATTATTGAACTATAGGGTGTTGGTTGTTTTTTTTTATTTTGTTGCTATTTTATAAACCGGTATGGTTGTAAAATTAGGGTTGTACAACAACCTTTTGATTAACCCGGTATAATGACTAATACGCCAGCACTCAACTGGACTGGAGGTGCAAGTTGAAATTAGTCGTTTTATCTACAGTTTGCTGAAAAATTAATGAAAATTGAGCTAGAAATAAAAACATATGGGACCTCAAATGTTATCAAATATTAACTTGTTGCGTTTTTTTTGCATGTGAGTGTATTTGGGAAAACATATGAGTTGTATAATTTTCAAAGTGGATCCTTGAAAGCAGCTGCACAATCTCGCAGGACAGAAGAGGGGATTTGGCTCGCTAAAAATGATATACTACGACTATTGACCCAACAGTTCAGGGTAATCTTACCAACGCTCCCTATACGACGCTACTGTGTCATTACCACCATACATCAATAATTATGGCTTCTGAATACGAAATCACATGGATGTACGACGATGAATTAATTTCATTTCTATCCTTCTCTGGGGAAATATACACATAATTGTAATCAACACATCCTGAATTTCAAAGCAGTGCAAATTACCAACTGCATTCCTAGGTAACGAGGAAGGTACGCATGGTACAGAGGAATGAATGATTAACAGTCGAGCAGGAAAATATTAGTCCGGTAGTATTTCATCAAGGAAAATGATACAGTGCCTTACACTGAATATTTTCCTCGCCAAATAAACTCGGATGCATTGTTTTTTGCTGAACACGCAGAAACTCATTAAACAACTCATTTTATCAAGGTGCTCTTTTACTGGCGCGTGTCCAGTTATGAGCCCCTGTTTAAAATAAACCGGTCTGCGGTTTTTTCCGGCACGTACCTTTAATATATTCTTTCCCATGTCTCTTTCCTGAAATAGTGATGTTTGTGTTATTCTCGGATCCAGTCTTCTACAGACGCTTGTGCCATGTGCTTTGGTACTCCGAGGATCTGTCCTGGACCTGGTTCGTCTTCCGAACCTGTTCTAGCGAGTTCATCGGCTTTTTCGTTATCCGCAAATCACTGATGTCCTGGCACCCAAGTCAGCTTGACACGTTTCTTCCTGCAGTATTGTTAGTCCTCTTTGGAGGCCCATACCAGTTTGACATCGAACCTAGTTTTCCGTAGTTCCCTATTCAATCAAGACATGCAGAAGAGCGTCAAAACTCCATCCCATTCGATTGTTCTAGCCAGTACTATGATTGTTTTTTTTCCAGAAACTCACTGAGAACACAAACATTAATTTTCAACAATTAAAAAGTGACTGGAATCAACAGCAAGAGAAATAAAACATATCGTCGGTCTGACACTCTTAATGCGTACACTTGGCTTTCCCAGGATTCTAATGTGTTGGTCATCATCCTTCCTGACTGCTCAGAGCCTTCAGTGCCGCCTGACCGTATGAACAAATGTGGATCTGCTCCTCTACTATCTCTCTTCTGTTATTTCCCTTCGCTCATTGAAGGATTGCGTAGACCTCTTCTTGAAACAGGCATGAGGTATGATTACTCAGTGAGTAGCCAAACTCAGTCATCGGGTTTTTAGAACACACTCCTACTCCCACACCACTCTCCATCTTATACACGCCTGTGTACCAGATGTTGACCTATAGAATGATGTTGGGTTCTGTGTCATTCCATACCGTTCTGTCTGGTATACTCATATACATTGTATGATTCGTCAAAGGAGAATCGTTTCGCAATGTGATCTGATCTCAGGTCTCGTACATCTCTGGTTACAATGCTTACGATGCTCGTGTATCCTGTCTCAACATTAATGTTGTTCAGTATGTTTCTCAGTCTGAAGGCATGTAGCCTTGCCTCTCCTCGTATCATCAAGTGAAGGGGGGCGGCAATGTCTTCATGGCTGCAGTGCGCGTTCTCATTTCCCCTGTAAGGCACGCAAATCTGTGCACCTTGCCTAGTTCAGTTTGTGTCTTCGGCCACCACGCCAGGAAAGCGTACGTTATGGCCGGCTTCAACACCATGTTGTACAGCCAGTGTACCATGTATGGGTTTTGCCCCCATTCCTTCCCAATTATTAGTGAGAGCCACAATTATTAGTGTGGTCTCTGCTTTTTTCATCACTTCCATCAGATGTTGGTTCCAGAGGTCAGTTTCGAAATATTTGACCTCTCCCTTAATCCTTAAAATTTCCTTTGGAAGTTTTATGAGCCCCCGTCCCTCTAGTTTTTGTCTTCGAGTGAATGTTAGTGACCATGGTGGCTTTCTGAGGGTTTATGCTCTATCCCTCCAGGTCCATCCATTTGGTCACCAAGTTTAGGGACTCTTGCATCCTCAACCGTGTTGTTGAATTTACCCTGTTCTAGGACGACTCTGTCGTCAGCGTACGCCAGGGGTCTTGTAACCATTTTTGTAGAGGCCCCAGTAGTCCATTCCTGACCATATTCCACAGGTCTAGAGGAAAAACTCCCTCCTGCGGGCATCCTCTGGCCGCCCAGGCTACCACAGTTTCATCCATTAGGTTTGTGTGTATCATCCTGATTCTTAGCATCTGAGAGACCTGGTTGAGTCTATATAGATATTATTAAAGGCTCCCCCTATGTCTAGAAAGGTCGCTATTAGTTCTTTGTTTGTTGATCGCTTTTTCTGTTGAGCAGCCGGTCCAGATCATTAAGTTCTCAATGCAGTGGTATTTCTACCAACTTCAATCCAAAAGACATCAGACTTATTGGAATTAGGGACATCCGCGTTTTCTGTCTAGTTTTTCAGGTTCTGGTATGCAAATTACCCTAACATTCCTCTATAGCTTTAGTATATGTTCAAGACCCAGGCTACCTATGAGTATCTCATAGAGCCTACTATGCAGATGAATAGGACTACAGCTAGGGCAAACGTTTCTCAAAATGTGAAACAACAGGCCGAAATGGCAATAGATTATTTTTTGACAAATAAATCTCTAATACATTATGATAAGGCTTACAAGGAATATCGTAGATGGTGTACGCAAAATTAAATCAATAGAACTGCAGAGGACAGTATTTTAGCATATTTCAATACCAATTTGGCGTCATATAAAAGCTCATCCCTATGGACCAATGCAATGGTAAGGTCAACAATCAATTCATCAGATAATGTCTCGCCTTCTTCTAGACACTATCTGCACAGGCAATTATCTGTGATCCCAAAGAGTTCCATGAGCCTTTTCAGGGGATTGTGTCCATATGAAGTTCCGATTGTCTGATGTTTTGTGCCTCTCAACATGTTTCAATGAACTGCTATTGTAGTAGTCCTCCCATGTTCATAGAAGTCAGCATGACCCATTAGGTTTCCTGTTACTGGTGGTATCATAATGTAAATTTCAAAAAAAACCTGAAGAAGAAAATAAAACAATTAACCTTCTCTTTCAATTTTATTTCATTGAACGTCTCCGAGCTGTCTATAGATCAATTCTTACGATAATATAAAGAATAAAAATATATCAATTACGTGTGTGACTCGCAAACCAACCATTATTTATTTCATTTATTACGAAGAATGAGTATATTGTTCATAACGTAATTTCATGATGCCCTCCCAGAAACCAAACTGCTGAGCATGTGTGGTCTCATAACCACAGCAAATGTACGTAACAAATCCGAAATACTCTCGTTGACGCACGTTTTCAGTTATGTTTTCAATACATTTTTTCTTTTCGAAAACTCATACCAACTAACTATACTCTATTTATTCTACAAATACCCACGATATAAACAATAGGATTACGTTCTGGTCGTGTGATCACTCGAATATCACATTCCCAATTTGTCGAAATTCCCAACGAATATACGATTTGCCACTAGCAAACGTGGGATTCGGGTAGTAGAATGAACAGACTTTCAAATTATACCTCAAATGAGCGACTAGATAATATATCATGAACTAAATTTTCCTAGATGCTCAGATATATTATTTTTGAGTTTGAACACGTTGAAGAACACAGGGAATTCCGAAATCGTTCGCGCGGTGACACAGACAGATTTTTGTTTTTACGAAGCAATAGTCTGGAATTTTTTATGTGATTCGTTATAGAAACATTAAAAAAACATTTTGTGTATTTTTACAGGTTTTGAGTTTTGACGTCGATAGACGTTGTGTCATTTTTAGGAAAACTAATTACTTAAAATGAGGACATAACGTCTATCGGCGTTCTAAAAGTTACGTAGTCGTCTGCAAAAAAAATATACGTGTATTTATACAGGTTTTGAGTTTTGAGCCGATGACGTTGTGCCATTTTTAGGACAACAATTACTTAAAATAAGGACAAACGTCATCGGCGTTCTGAAAGTTACGTAGTCGCCTGTAAAAGAAAATATACATGTATTTATACAGGTTTTGAGTTTTGATGCCGATCGACGTTGTGCCATTTTTAGGACAACCAATTACTTAAAATAAGGACAGAACGTCTATCGGCGTTCTGAAAGTTACGTAGTCGTCTGCAAAAAAATATAGCACCAATTGGAAACAAAATAAAAAATCATTGTAGATTCCTTTCATTGACAAAATTTATAACTCTAAAAATGAAGTATTATCGTATCTTGGAAAAAAATTCTCAAAAACTGAAATATTATTCTAAGTATCTTTGGGAAAATAATTCAAAAAATAAAATATTCTAAGTATCTTTGGAAATAAAGTAATTCAAAGAATTGTACATAACACTGTTCATCGCGTGACACAGCAAATACAACTAAATGAGTTTCTGATGGCAAAGACGACGCCGTACGGCGTTGTGATGGAATTGGGAGGGGGAAAATTCTTGGCCGGCAGGCAGGGGATCTGAACCGATATTTTAAGCAAGAAAACGACACTACACAAACCTATTGCACACAATCCGTTACAGTAATCAAGTGTCTCCTATAAAAACTATGCAAAATTGAACGCAGGTCCGTGTTCTGTCCAATGTAATCTGAATTAGGCCCATCAATAGAGATTTTATGCTCCAGTGATTCTGACAAAAATACTACCAGGAAACCGACTGTGCCATCATACGAAAGTTAGAAAAATCGAATTAAACGGTTTTCTTCACATAAAAGATTCAATATAAATTGAACCAGAAAATGGTAGATCTCAGGTGAAAAACAACTACTTTCCTAGCAAATACCATGCAGAACGTTGAATGATATTCACCTGGAAATCCATGCACACCTCCATATAAATGGATATTGAATGCAAATGTTTATATGGAGGTGTGCATGGATTTTCAGGTGAATATCATTCAACGTTCTGCGTGGTATTTGCTAGGGAAGAAGTTGTTTTTCACCTGAGATCTACCATTTTCTGGTTCAATTATATTGAATCTTTTATGTGAAGAAAACCGTTTAATTCGATTTTTCTATTTATTCCACTTCACATGGAGTTTATCTTTCACTATATGCTAGTCGGGCTTGCCACTCCAACTGAGAAGGAATCTCTCATTTAGAAACCTATCGAGGTGGGAGATTTTCGGAGTGTTTCTTTCTGTCACTAGGTACCGCCAGTTAAAAGTTTTCTTTTCCGGCGTACCTATAAGTGTTATAGACTCGATGATGGTTTTGGTTATGTTGTGTCTCGCTTCAGCCAGAGCTCTTCGGACCTTTGGCTGGTTGACTACTCCGTACTGATGAGGGCCGAAAAAGCCTGAAACCGGTATGCGGATTGTTAGGTGAACACGACATAAATTAAACATAATCGAGCTCATCAGAAAGAAACATTTGCATTCAATGTCCATTTATATGGAGGTGTGCATGGATTTTCAGGTGAATATCATTCAACGTTCTGCGTGGTATTTGCTAGGAAAGTAGTTGTTTTTTACCTGAGATCTACCATTTTCTGGTTCAATTTATATTGAATCTTTTATGTGAAGAAAACCGTTTAATTCGATTTTTCTATTTATTCCACTTCACATGGCGTTTATCTTTCAATACGAAAGTTAGTTATACCCTACTCCAAACTGTCATTGCCTAATTTGTTATAAACATTTAAAAGCATTTTTTATCGTTTTTGACTTGTAACTAATGAAGCAATCTCGATACTCTCAATGTAGAGAATCAAAATGCAAAGCAAATGAGCCCTAACACAACTCGATCGGATCATAAGTAACAAAGAAAAACTGGATAAACCGGAAAAAATCAGCTTTTTTTAAAAAATTCCTTACTCCGCAACTTTTTGAGTTGTAGTGCAAACTTTCCAAGACCTAGAAGTGATTAATATTTATTTTATGTATTAAAAAACTCAGGCGCTCTCGGATAATTAGTTTTGGCATAATTGCAATCTGAATATTTTTTAATGCATTTCACTGCAGCAGACCTGGATGCGTCATAGATGGTCCGATTTCAATTTTTCAAAAAGATTTCGAGGGTAGGAGAATAGTTCAATAAAACGTTTATTCTCATTTTGCGCCAAGGTACTGCAAAATAGGTGAAAAATACTTGCAAACATGACCGAAAATCCGAAAATGGACGAGAGCGTGAAAGCGGCTGAGTAGTGGGGGTAGAGCAGCATACGCGGGGAAGCGTATGTATAGTAATACTAGCGCGCTGTGCCCGTTATGAATCTGCTGCTCTACCCCCACTCCTGAGCCGATTTCATACACTCGCCGGTTTTCGGTCATGTTGGCAATTATTTCTCACCTATTTCGCAGCATTCTAACGCAAAATGAGAATAGTCATTTCGTAGTTCTATATACTCTCAAACTCTTTTATAAATATTGAAATCGGACCACCTACGACGCATCCAGGTCTGTTGGAAAAAAGTGCATTAAAAAAATAAAATTGCAATTATGCCAAAACGAATAATTCAACAATGCCTGAGTTTTTCACACATAAAGTATATATTAATCACTACCATGTCGTGGAGAGCCAGCTTCAAAACTTTGAAAAATGGTGGTGCTATGAACTTTAAAAAAAACGCAGATTTTTTCGGGTTTTCCTGATTTTCTCCGTTACTAATGATTTGATCGAGTTGTACTAGGGCTCATTTTCTTTGCATTTCAATTCTCTACAATTCGTCCCCCGAAAGTATCGAGATTGCATTATTAGTTTTCGAATTACAAGTCAAAAACGATAAAAAAAATAAAAAAATGCTTTTAAATGTTTATAACAAATTAAGCAAGGAGTTAAGTTAGGAGTAGGAAACATAACAGGATATGACTACGGACCGTCTTTCGTATGATGGCACAGTCGGTTTCCTCCTAGTATTTTTGTCACGAAAAAATCTCTATTGATTGGTCTAGATGTGTGAGGATGCAGTGCGGCGTTGTGTCGCAATTGTCGTTAGTGTAAGCTGTCGACACAGTTAGTGTTCTGAACTCTCTGAAAAAATGATCGCGACAGACAGGCAGGTACATGTTTTTTTTATTTTGACATAGGCTGAAGGTAGTTTATATTCACAGTACATGTAGTAAGTTCAATCAATTTCCTTCTTGTGGAAAATGTTGTTAGAGTCTTGGGGTAGTATTCACCCCACTGATCCCATCCTCATTTTCCGGCACGCTTTTATAGCGAAATATTTTTCTGCGAACGCGTTATTCTCGATCCTGTCGCTGGTGAAAGTTAAAAACAATCGCTCCTGCCTGCGAGAGCGGATCATACGAACGTAGAGTAGCACGTGAACAAGTTTGTAACCAAATGAGGTTATTTAACTCGGTTAATTTATAGACTATGGCTCTTACGTTTTATAGGCTGAAGGCCGTTCAAATTCGCTCTCCGGCAGAGTCGAGCACCTGCGATCAATTGAACAGCTGGCGCATTCTTCGATACGAACATATTTCAATCGATTATTTGTAGTGTTTATTGAACTACTACCTAATACTAGTAAGGTTGGGATGCAACGAGATTATCGTTTATTTATTGGATGATGTTGGCGGAATTTCACAATATCTGTCCACTAAAGAGAGGTTTCCACCAAACGGACAAATCAAAAACAAAACACAAACTCCTGTCGAAAAAGACAAAACAGCAACTTTATACACATTTTTTGGAGACTCGAATTTTCTGTGACTGTTTCTGATTTGTATTTGGTGTCCCGATCGAAAGCGGTAAAATCAAAGGGTTTCGTCGACTGGCATGTTCCAGTTCGCTTAGTGGAAACAGTTGTTTGTGTTTTGTTTTCTTGTCCAGTCATTTTCGTTTCGCATTTGCTAAGTACTAGGCTCATAGATAAGCGATTTATAATTATATTTATATTCGGATAGTGTAGTAGAAAAGCAGTGAGTAGTAATAATTATTGGAATTTCTATGAACATGTAGGTGGAAAAAAAATATTGAAAGCCTCTATCGCCTGTCAGTAAAACAGTTTCATGAATTATTCAACTGTCAGTTCAATATTTCCAGTTCTTAATAAATACTTGTGTGATATGTAGATTAACTAAATATTTAAATGTAATATGTGATAATGGCTTATTACTTCTAGTATGTACCTAGGCGACCGAGCTTTGCTTGGCGTTTTTTTTTCTTCTGTAAAATCGTGCTTTTTCGGAGAATATGCTTATATAGATACGAATCACATACTTATAGCATATGAATATTTTGCAATCTTACCTAGTGCACAGGTTGGCTACAAATACACCTTTCAAATGAACCGTATGAGTTCCTTGGAGAAACCAAAGAAAAACATATATAACATTGATTTGATCCCAAATTCGGTAATGTCACTCGGTAAGGCATAGGTAAATTTAAAAAGCAAAACCCTATCTAAATGAAAAATTCCATCCAAATCGTTAGAGCTGTTTCCGAGATACACGAAAGAGACTTTATAACCTATTGTACTTTTTCAAGACACACATGTTCCTGTACTTTATATTTTAATCAGTAACGATTGCAATAAAAAATGTGATGTGTTAGAAGTAGTTGACAATTTATAATGTGTTTCCAACTTCAAATTCAGAACTGATTTTTCACCGTACGTTACATGAAGAACATTCATAAACAACATGGAAACTAATCTCAACAAAGCTTATCCCTGACGATGGAAATAAAACATTCCGAAAGGTTGGACAAACTTTAAAGAGTACACTTTTTCTTTTGCTGCACACCCCAATATTCAAGCCTTACATCTAACTAGTCAGCAACGACTACCCTCTTACTAAATATATATATATATATATATATATATATATATATATATATTTATATATATATATATATATATATATATATATATATATAATATATATATATATATATATATATATATATATATATATATATATATATATATATATATATATATATATATATATATATATATATATATATATCATGCTATGTTTGTTTTACAATTTTTCCATGCTTTTTGCTATTCTAGAATCTTATAACATGCTCTAGTCGACGCATTTGTATCAAAATATCAGTCCTGAAGTATCTCTATTGTCGTAAATATGTGACCAACAGTACATTCATGTTGAATACACAATAAAAATAATATGGAAATTTAAATTCATGAAAAAGTTGGAACATCCTATATGGTAAATCATATCAAGAGGAAACCCAACAGCGAAATGTCGAAAACTATGCGAGGCAAACAATGAAATATAAAAATTTATGAACATAGAAAAATGTCAAATATGAATTTTATCCAAATCTGTAGATATAATATAAGGTCTAGAATAGTACATTGCAAATAAAATCATTAGAATGAGTTAGAATAACTAATTATCGGATAGAAAATGGCAATATATTTTAAAATTTGTGAAAATAAACAAAATGTGCGGGTTGCCAAGAGGAACGGTAACAAGCTTGGAGGAGATGAAAAATTGTGTTAGAAAACGAAACCAGTGACGAATTTAGAGAAGATCATTATAAGAAAAACACAAGAGAAAACAAGCAGAACTATCTTTAAACGTTTCACAAATAATTCAGATACGAATGGAAATACAAAAACAAGAAAAAATCATTCACCTCGTTAAAACAACAAAAGTCCAGTCCATGCCATTGCCAGGAACGAATAAGAGGGCTTTTCGCAGTGTAGCTGTATGTTCCAGAAAGCAGGTATTTCAAACGCTGAACTAAATACAGTGCAACATAACAGGTCCAGACACTTATAGTGATCCTTTGATCATTTGTGTCATCCATAAGAAAATTTTACAATTTCAAATTTTTCCCACAAAACAGCATATGGAATTTTAAGAATTAGTTCAATAAAAACAAATATTTGACGATTTTCTGCAACCTGTGTTCATCTTTAGAGCACCTAACCTAATTTTTCCCACAAAACAGCATATTTGACAAGTTGGCACTATTGAACCTTGCTGCTGATGATAGAGATGACTCATTCTTCATAGGCGTACCGACTGAGCTGGGGTAAGGTGAAAACAGTGTTGAAAAAGAGTAAGACAACATAGCCGGAGTTTCATTTTTTGTTATGATAGGTAGGTATTCATTTTTAAAAATCAATAAAAAAAATAGGGATATCAATGAAACAGATTATAAATCATGAATAAATAATAAAGTACTTATGATAACAATTGGCGACCAACGCTGGCCAATTATAAATAAAATATTTAAGTACCTATCATAACAATATATATATATATATATATATAATATATATATATATATATATATATAATTATATATATACAAGAATTACTCGTTTAAAGTAATGAGATTTATTTTGAAACAAGTGGAAGCATTGAATCAATAAACATTACTGGCTTGAATATATCAACGTTGTCACTAGCATCTACTCGTCTGTGCGTTTTTCTGAAAAACTTGAACATAAATTTCACACTGACAAATTTCATACTGACATCATGAATAAGATGGACTTCAAACATCCCGTTTTTGCAGATATATCTCGAAGTAAAAAGCAGTGGACCTCTGAAGAGATGTGTCTTCTAATAGATGCCTTCAGAGGTCATAGAAATTTGTGGGATCCAAAGGATATTAACTACAAAAATCTGATAAAAAAATTGATTTCTGCAAAGAAATTGCAAAACTTCTTGTCACAAACAGTGGCGGAATTGGGAAAAAAAATTAAATCGCGATTTCTCTGTATTAACGTGTTTTGTCTTCGCCTGACCGTCGTATTGAAAAGAATTGAAAACAAAAACGAAACTGAAACAGATTTTGGTCCATCTAGTGGAAACAAGAGTTTTGAATTTGTCTCAGTTTTGTTTCTGTTTTCTGAGTTTTAAAAAACACAAACAAGACAGAAACTCAACAATGCATTTAGTTGAAAACCGCCTTACAGTCGGGTTTTTCGATGCAGGATAGGTTGAGAGAGAAAATATGTTTGGCTCACATCTGAGGCGTAATTTTAGAATTTATTCCCAATTATCGGGTGCATGCAAGCAAAGTCGCGAGCAACAATTAACAATAAATATATATATATACATATATATATATATATATATACTAGCTGACCCGACAGACGTTGTCCTGTCCAATGTCCGCGTATAATTTCTTTTTTTCTATGTTTTCCTTTATGTTGTTCCATCTAGATTATGCTTTTGACTCCTTCCGCTTCCTGTTGTCTCGTTTTCCCGTTATTCCCGTTATCCCGTTTTCCCGTTATCCTGTTTTCCCGTTATCCCCATTATCCTGTCATCCCGTTATCCCGTTATTCCCGTTATCCCGTTATCCCGTTATCCCGTTTTCCTGTTGTCCCATTTTTGCTCTATCCCGTTATCCCGTTTTCCCCTCATCCCCTTATCCTGTCATTCCGTTATCCCGTTTTTTCTTATCCCGTTATTCCCGTTATCCCGTTATGTCCTTATCCTGTTATCCCGTTTTTATTTATCCCGTTATTCCGTTTTCCCGTTATTCCCGTCATCCCGTTATCCCGTTTTCCTGTTTTCCCGTTTCTTCATTCTAATAGGGGTTGATTGTAGAAGAAAATTAAGAGTAATAAAAATAAAAATCTTGCCAAAAAAATAGGGGTTGATCGTAGAAGGGTGAAAATTCAGGGTTGTATGTATTTTTGAATACTGTATCATAAAAAAATAAAAACACAAAATTTTGCCAAAAAAAAAAAAAATGTTAAGGGTGAACAACCCTTATCACTTAGGGGTATGAAAAATAAATAGTAGCCAATTCTCAGAGCTACTGAATATGCATATAAAATTTGGTAGAAATCAGTAGAGCCGTTTCGGAGGAGAAGGTAATAACGAGAATTTTGATAATGTGAACTCTACATAACCAAAAATTTATTATTATTTATATGAAATGCAAGTGTATATGTTATGTTCGTTACTTATTTATTTTACTAATTAGTGTTTTTACATAATATACATGCATAATTATTGTTAGATTTTATTATATTAATTATCACATACAAGCTTCTAGCTTCAGTGATTCATCATGTTTATTTTCCTGTTTCCTGTTGTATTACACCATGTTAATTCTCTTTGGAAATAAACATTATTATTATTATCATTATATAAATATTTTTGAAATGTCATAAAAAAAATATATTTTCAGTTCATGTCTTTATGTCCTCTAGAGGGCGCCATATTCAATTTAATGTAACGTCACATAGCCTTCAACCAGCGGACGATCAAGATGCTTCCACGATACCTCACTTGTCAAATTATGCTAAGTAGTTTAGAAGTTATGAGGGAACAGATGGACATACTTACTACATACATACCCACATACCGACATACATACCGGTCAATATCATAACCCTCCTTTTTGCTACGCCGTACTCGGGTAAAAAGTGATCAAAGAATCGGAGTCCCCACTAATTATGGTTAAACGGTTTATCGGTTTTCAATTTAGAGAGATAGGTCCCTAATATGTTTCCGAAAACGCAAATACGTACAGTAAAACAGATGAATATTAGAATGAAGGGCGTTATAACATAAACACATCCTAGAGATATTTCTGACACATGTTAGTTCTAGGACAGCATATATAGAACAATTGTCTAGTAGGCCTCGCGGAAACCAGAAAGGGAACCGAGGACAAAAGATTTGCAGAGTCCATCACACCATTAACTATTTTGAATAATATATAGAGATCGTTATGCTTTCTTCTATTTTCAAGAGTGACAAATTGGTATCGTTCAAGTATACCACAAGTGTCAGAAAGTTGGTAATTACCTGTTACTTTGAAATTCAATATCCAAAGAATTTGTTTGGAATTCTTCCAAGTCTTGCTATATGAAAACAATAAGTACCTTGCCGACTAAATGGCTGACCCAAAATTCAGCCTTCTGTAAATGAGGGCATAATATATTGCTTTGAGAAGTTTCGTACATCTTAAGTCTCGGCAGATACGAAAAATACCGGGTGACCCGGAACCAATTCACCCCCCTGTATCTTCGTTGTTATTTTATATGGATGTTTCAAATTCGGTACTTCGATTTGATGTTATGAATGTACAATTTGGCAAGTATCAAACCGGAAAACGCATCCAATTTTTATATTTCAGACGGAAAGTATATATTTTTTTTGAAAATTACGATTTGGTATAGAATTACCTTTCCAATGTTATATCACAATCATACTTCCAATTCGCAATCTGCTGATATAAATGAGATTTTATGAAAAATTACTTTTTGTATTCCCCTCGTAACGGAACATTTTCATGAAAGTAGGCTATGGAAGATTTAACAATATCATGTAAGTAACAATAATTCATGGCCAAACTTTTCACACAATAAGTTTTATGCAGATTAACTATTTTTACTATTTTAGTCTTTCTTCATTTTTCAACATCAACACACTCATTTCTTTTAAATGCTAACTTAGGAATTTTTTAAGTTGGTTAGAAAGTCCAATGCATATTGAAATACGAAACATGAAAAAAAACATATTTTTGTTTCATATTTATTTTTATGAAGATAATTTCCATGCTATACCTAAATTTACATTGAACCTTTCAACTTCATGTTAGTTGGCTATGGAATTGAATTTGTTGAATTGTTCTGTCGTTGTGTTTACGCCAGATTGTTGACATTTCGAATGTTCTGAATTTTCAGAAATAATCATTTGTGAAATAAACAACTACTACCGATTTACCTATATTGAAAAAGTTGATATGCTGTTGATTTATGGGGAAGCAAGGAGAAATTGCTGTTTAGCGTTGCGTCTGTACCAGGAGAGATATCCTAACCGTCCGCAACCTAGTAGTAAAACTATTTTGCAGGAAAGAACGGAATAATCATGATGGGGAACATGTTATTGTAAGCGAAGATACAGAGATCACTGTTCTACCAGCGGTTGAAATTGACCCAAATACATCATTAAGGCAGATCGAATATGAGGTCGGGTACCTAGAGAAACAGCAAGAAAAATTTTGAAAAACACCGGTATCGTTTATTCAAATATCAAATTCATCAATATTTGTATGAAAACGATGCGCAGAGGAGGATTCTGTATTGTAACTGGGTTATACGAAAAGAAACAGAAAATCCAAATTTCCATTACAATATTCTATACAGTGATGAATCACGCTTTACAAACAATGGTCATTTCAATAGAAATAATTTACGTTATTGGGCACAAGAAAATCCGCTTGTGTTCAGAGAAGGAAGACACCAGGAAAGATTTGGATTCGATGTTTGGCTAGGAATTTTTGGAACCAGAATAATGGGACCAATTATTTTTGATGGAGCTTTAACAGGTGGACGGTACCTACAAATGTAATTCCATAGCCAACTTACATGTGAAAGGTTCAATACAAATGCGGGTATAGCATGGAAATTATCTTCATAAAAAATAAATATGAAACAAAAATATGGAGGTTTTTTCATGTTTTGTATTTCAACATGTATTGGAGTTCCTAATCAACTTTGAAAATTCCTATGTTAGCATTCAAAAGAAATGAGTGTATTGATGGTGAAAAATGAAGAAAAACTAAAATTGTAAAAATAGTTAGTCTGCATAAAACTTATTGTGTAAAAAGTTTGGTCATTAATTATTGTTACTTACATGATATTGTTCAATCTTCCGTAGCATACTTTCATGAAAATGTTCCGTTACGAGGGGAATAAAAAAAATATTTTTTTATAAAATCTCAATTGTATCAGATTGTGAATTGAAAGTAGGATTGTGATATATCGTTGGAAAGGTAATTCTATACCAAATCGTTATTTAAAAAAAAATATATACTTTCCATTGGAAATATAAAAGTTGGATGCGCTTCCGGTCAAACCGGAGGTGTCATATTCGGTTTGATACTTGTTAAATTGTACATACATAATATCAAATCGAAGTACTGAATTTGGAACATCCATATAAAATAGCAACGAAGATACAGGGGGGGGGGTAAATTGGTTCCGGGCCGCCCGGTATACCCCATTAACTCATTACTTTTTATAGCCATATAGTGAATGTGTAAACTAAGGACATTTCAAATCGTTCCACAGAATATTTCAAACTGCCAACAGAAAAGGTTGTCCACATTTTTTTGTTCATGGCCAACTATGATTTTTTTCATTTATTTGATTCCAGAATGTAAAATGAACGATCAACTTGTGACAGACGACCGAGACGTGACTTCAGACGATCCATGTCTGAAATGTCGATGTAGTGGATTGAAGATGACCTGCGCAAAAAAGGCTTGTCCCGTACTCCAGTGCACCCCGAAGAGGCAGATCCATCCTCCGGGAGAGTGTTGTCCCAGATGCGAAGGCACCAGAGCCTTACTTCCGCTGAAGGATACTTGCACGCTGCAAACATCGTTTTTCAGGTGAGATAAAAATTTAACAAATATTTTTTTTGCAGAAATCTATATCCAACTTCATCGTTGAAATTTCAATGTGAAATGTTTTCCAAAGTTATTCTTCAACTGTCAATTGCAAACTAATAAAAATGCAGGCAAGAACAAATCATCAGGATTTACTTGTAACAGAATCTCTGGTATATGAATCAACAACCGTTTCAATTCCAATAAAGCGGATAACAATAAACCTTCAACAGATCACCTTTTGATGCCTCACAGTCTAAAAATATTTAGTTCCTCAGACAAATCCAACATTTTTGTTGTAAGCATATATTGTTGATTGAAACTTGGTCATTCTATCATTTTTCAATTGTAATGTCACTTTATTCTTTAGTGAATTTAAAATATCGGCCGATTCCGCTTAGCCGGACGCCACTGATAATAACGGCTATGCGCGTATTTAGTCTAATTGAATGCACCAACTTTTATGAAGAATAAATTTTCTGAGAATTTAAAAAAAATTATAAATAAAAAAAATCCCATATGGTTCCAAGATTTTGGCGGACACTGTAATATATATATATATATATATATATATATATATATATATATATATATATATATATATATATATATATAAATGAATATTGACAAATCGGATTGAAACCACAACAAAAAATTTGGTAATTTTGATGTTTTGGCTCCTATTTTGGAGCCATTTTCAAGAAAAGTGGAAAGTGGAAAAAAAAATCCGGGTTGCACTCCGGGAGTGCCGACAGAAGTGAAAACGTATTTTGGCGCGTTAGACATTTTTTAGATGGGTACTAGGGTTATTGGGTTATGAATTGCATTTTATTTATGAATTGTATTGTATTAATTATTAGAAACGTTAAAATACATTTAATATTCTTTTATGAATCATCGTTAACCCATCGACACCTCTTGTATCATCATCATTATCATTAACATTATTACAATCTAAAATAGAAACTATAGGTTCATGGTAACTAAAATAGGAAATAAACAATTTTGATTCAATTTTTAAATTCAATACCCATCAATTGTTTTTCCGTTGTGCTAATATTGCGTTGATTGGACATAGTAAAATCAAATTCTCTATTCACACATTCAATTTATTTATCTAGACGCGTTCGCGGTCTGCTATATGTACATGCATATATGCACACACTATAGCTAATAATATGCGTACCGCGCTACAAGCAGTCTTCACTTCAAGCATCTATGCACACACTATAGCTGCGTCTCACTCATTACGGTGTCGCGTCCCCTTACGGTGTCGCGAGTCCAGCGATTTTCCCTCACCTAAAATATGCCTACCGCCCCATAAGAAGTTTTCACTCCAAAATGTTACAATATAAGTTATTGATAAGATTAAAAGAGGGAAGGTTTCGCCAGGTCCCTCTAAGGTCTCAATCTGCCTATTCCTACTAAGTTCCCTCGACTTTTCTTGAAAATGGCTCCGAAATGGGAGCTGAAACATCGAAATTACCAAATTTCCTGACGCGGTTCAATCCGAACTTCCAATATTCATGATGATCATGACCGCCGAAACTTATCAGAATATATATATATATATATATATATATATATATATATATATATATATATATATATATATATAAAAACCTTTATCACTTTTCATATTGTGGATCAAAAATAACTATAACACTCGGCCGTTCAATATTTGTCCTCAAATATAGTACTCAAATCCTCTAGTGTTCTGGCTTATTGTTTTCGGTTCATCACTGATTCTATCAGCTCTCTCTGCAATACATTCTTGGGCATAAGGGGTCCAATTTTCATCGCTGTCGCTTTTTCCACTGGTCAACTCACGAATTTCTCCTTTCTGCGTTGTTCAGCTCTACAATTCCTAATTCTCTCCTCTCCATATATCTCAGGATAATTATCTATTTTCTTATAATTTCGATACATTTTCATTAGAGATACATGAGCCACCGTTGATATTGTTCTATTTATCATCTTGCTTTTTTGCAGGAAAGGCGACACTTTCAGCACCGACAAATGTACCAATTGTACATGTCAAAACGACACTTCCATCTGCAGGAGACATACTTGCCCCATTTTGGACTGCGCTCCAGATTTACAGAAATCTGTGCTGGGAACCTGCTGCAAAATATGTGAACTACCGGAAGAATTCGCATCTAGCTGTTACCACAACGGGGTTACGTATCAGGCAAGTGAATGTGAACCCAAAAATGTTTTGTAAACATTGGGAAGAGGATTTACCCTCTGACTTAATTAATAATTAATTTCACCAATAATATGAAAATGTTTATCTGATGGCATGTCATAATGACAACGTTATGTCACTCAATTTTGATGACATAGGAAGCTCATTATGGTACTTAGTCCCATAATGAAATTCTATATGAAAAACATGTGATGGTGAGATCAAAAAAGTGTATTCAAAATGCATAACTATGTACAAAACTATTTATTCAATCAATCAATCAAATATACTTCATTGTCCGAAGATAGATACATCTCATTGACAAAGTCTGGAATCCTAAATTTAAAAGGTAAAAGGTACAAAGGTAAAAAGGCAAAAAGTTAATAGTGCCAATATACACACAAACGTTAACAACAGTTTTTTGACAATACACAAGATAGTAAATAAATAATACAAATAAAAGATTAGGGTCGACATTAACTAATGATTTAAAAATAAAATGGAAAATCTAAAAGGTTGCATCTTACTTGATCACATTAATTACAGTCTAAGTTAAATTGATCTTCGTAAAATTCCTCTGTAGTATAATAGGCCCTCACAACCAAAAACTCTTTCACTTCTTTTCGGAATCTAAATACACTTTGTATTTCTTTTAAATTGCTGGGTAGGTGATTAAATAATTTTTTGCTCTTGTAAATAAGGGAATTTTGAGTAAGAGCTGACGTAGGGACGGGTAGAGCAATATGGTGTCTTAAACGTGTATTATAGACTGAAGAGTTGTTTATTTCATTTCTGTATTTCTTGTGAATTAGACATACTGTCTCTAAAATGAAAAGACCTGCCAGTGTTAAAATCCTTTGCTCTAAAAACAATGGTCTACATGAATCGCGGCATTTGGCTTTACATAAACATCTAATGGCTCTTTTTTGGAGGGTAAAGACGCTTTCAAACAGTTGATGCGAACATATACCCCAAAAGCATATGCCATAGCGTAGATGTGACTCTACTAATGAAAAATAAACCTTCCTAGCATTAGCAATATCCAGTTCGTGAGAAACACTACGTACGGCAAAGCAACCCGATGCTAATCTTTTGCACAACTTGTTAATATGGCTTTCGAATCTTAACTTTTCATCAATAAGTAATCCCAAAAACTTATTTTCCGCGGCATTGCTAATTATTCCATCATCTAATGAAACCTCCCTGATGTTACATCTGAATGATACGATGTTCGTTTTGTTGACATTGAATGATAGGAGATTTGCATCGCACCACTCTTTCACCCTTATTACATCCACACTGATGTGATCGAATAGATCGGTAATTGATTCATCATGCCATAGGATAGTGGTGTCATCCGCAAACATTGTTAATTTACCCTGGATGTCCAACTGATTCAGATCGTTGACATACAACAAGAATAACAGAGGTTATAATTGGTAAAAGAGCAATTACTACAATTTGCAATATTAATTCGAATGGATTCTAGAGTTTTTACATCAGTAGTTGATGCTTTTTGGTAAACTTGTAATCCTGTTTGGTTGTTGGCACCAAAATTTGCTTCTGATATTTTTTTCTTTTGCTCTTTCGAATTTTCGATGTAACCTTCAGCAACAGTATTGCTTTTCCATCCGCCATGGCGTTTCACGGTACACAGATCAGCTCCAGAATCGGCCAAAAATGATGCAGACGATCGCCGAAAACAATGTCCGGTATATTCTTCAGGGTGAGGTAAATTAAAAAAAGTGGCAATATTTTTTGGCATTTTACCAAAGGTGTGAATTCCAACGGGTTGTTTCGTGCATTTCTTATTTATATAAGTGACAAAAAAAAGTCGATGGTTTGTGTTGCAATGTCGTATTTTCACATATTGTCGAACAAGTTCTACCATATTCAATCCTGGGATATTCCCCGATGTTATAAAACATTCTCGCATTACCTTTGTTTTTGTATTCGGTAAAGTAATTCTAAAAACGGATCCTTCATCTATCACATTTTCAACAAGCATATTTGTCAGATCCTCTCTTCTGCATGCTCCACTCAGTCCAATTATCATAGCATTTTTTTTTAAATAAATATGTATGATGCTTCCGTTAAAAACTTTGTGACATCTTTTTAAGTGCAAATTTTTGATTTTTTAGCTCTGTTACCTTCTGATTTACGTTTTAGTAATGCAACCAGCTGTAGGTACTTACTAATATCGACGTTTTTTCTTGTTAATAAAATACTTCTTATCATCGAATAATACGACCAGAGAGAAGATGGTTTTCTTTCCTCAGATAAGCATTCAAAGTAAGCCAATAATACTTTTTCATGAGTGATATTCTTGATTTTCTTAGTAGAACACCATTCTTCGTACTGATTAAACGCTATTTCATATACACTCCGTAATTTTTCCAGCAAAAGGGAGTCCACGATATTTCGCGTCATTTCTTCCAAATCAGAAGGTAAACTACCAGTTTCAGAATCACTCATTATTATTTGAATTATATTCAATTCTACGTGACAATTGGGTTTTTGACAACAGATAAATAAATATTGCCGTTAAAACCTGACGTTGTCAGCACAGCTCACTAACCTACTAATATTTGAAACTACACATATACTTACTCCTTCAAAAATAGTTGTCATTGTGACATGTCAAAAATGCAGTTTTTAATTTTTCGAAAATGTATTGATATAAATGCCATCAGATAAAATTTTGTATGTAATACGAATCATAAACAATCATTATGGCACACGTCGTGTTATCGGACTCGGCTACGCCTCGCCCAATAACATTCACGACTTGTACCATAATGATCGTCTTTATGATCCTTATTACATAAATAACTATTATCAGCAGCTTCAAAGTACAGTAAATACTCGATAATCCGGAGAGCGAGTATCTAGATATTTTGCTCGTCCGGATTGATATGAAGCTTAAATTATGAAATTATGTACCTTGTAATCCGGATCGCATGATTCGATAATCTGGATTTGCCATGGTCATCGGTTCTAACTTGTCTAAACACGATATTTCAAAGCGGTAACTCATTTATATTTTGTTTATTTGACGGCCGGACGTGTTTTAGTGTAGTGCAGAATGGCAAAACGTAAACATATTTCTTGTGTCTATGAAACATATGCAAGACGCGATAATCCGGATTAGCCCTAGCTTCAATTAATCCGGATTATCTAGTCTCTACTAGAATAAGCCTGATTCATTATATTTTCCAGTGCGAAACTGGTTATTTCTATGATTGATAATTACTTGACAATAAAAAAATAACTAATGGGTCTGATCCATAAGTAAAGTGTGGTGGAGTGTATAACTCCATCAAAACGACATATTTAGTTTTTATTACAATTGTTATAAAAAAATTATCATTATTAATATTTTTTTCCAAATTTTTTTTTTCTAATGCATGATGGTTGATGATTCCATTATCGACCAAGGTGAAAAATGGAAAACAAGCTGTACAACTGAATACGGTTAGTCGCAATCAATTCCTGATACACTTTTAGATAAAAATCTTTCGATTCTTCTGATAATGCATTTTAACTCTCTGCCGCTTTCATTAGTCCTGGAAAAATTCAATCACCTTCACTATCAATTTCAAACAACATAATTGAATATTTGCTAGAAGGAAGGTTTGAAATTGAAATGACAGTTCAAAACATCCATTATGATATGTTTCATTGAAAAAATATTGATCTGAAGTTATACACCGACTCATGTACGAAATATTCGATTTTCGAAAAATATGACATGAAACGAATTCATTGGAATCGTTCTACGTACATACATGAATACTTTGATACTCATAGATTCATTTTATATTTACATAAAAACATCTACAGTTATTATTGAAGATTGAAGAAAATGTTCACATGCATTTTGCATTGTATTGGTGTGATAACATATGAGTCTCCTGAGAAATTCACGAGAGCTTTTGGAATCAGTATTAGATCCCTTGCTCTTGATCTCCTACCTCCAGCAACTGAAGGCTAAGGCTAAGAACCAATTACAATAACCTATATCGGGGATTTCGACATCTAACTCAGTGGATTATACAGGGTGGCCCAGGGGTGCGTGTAAGCTCCATAACTTGTTTTTTGTCCAAGCTATCGACTTGATTTTTTTAATAGTCTGATTAACAAGTTGAAAAACGGGTTAATTCTTGATTTGTTGAAATTATAAACAGGATGTTCATAAAATCAGATGTGGAATCATCTGCGACTGAAAGATAAACTTTAGTCACTATCTTCCATCGTCAAGATAACCTCTTGTGGGGTATTCATGTTGAAAAGGGAAACATTCCTGATGATCGTGGAAGCGTGAAATAGATTTTCGTCGACAAAAATGTATTGAAGACCTACTGAATGCGATGTCCCTCCTGCGTCAATGTTACGAATGATTTCTGGTGAGTGCTCTCTTTTGGAAAACATTCTTCTTTGCCTCATTCATCTTTATGAGTTCCTAATCAAGACTGGAATAGAAAATCAAATAACTATCTGAATGAAAATGCAAATTTTCAATTTCAGATTTTTTCTTTTGAATTAGGGCCTTTTTAGAATATCTATCAGATGTAGTTCAATGTCCAGCGTGGCTTTAGCCGGGGAAGTAGTTGTTTTCTGTTAGACATTCACAAAAAATAACTTCATTTTAATCGTGGATTTTTCAATTCACAGAAAAATCTTTCTATCAATATTTAATTGAGAATGTTTCCCTTTTCAACATGAATACCCCACAAGAGGTTATCTTGACGATGGAAGATAGTGACTAAAGTTTATCTTTCAGTCGCAGATGATTCCACATCTGATTTTATGAACATCCTGTTTATAATTTCAACAAATCAATCTTTCATACCCCATGACAGGTTTTAATGTCAGAAAATACTAATTTCAAAGTGTCTCTCAAAGAAATGATTCTAACTTTTCCATCTTTGCAAAGTGAGATTGCTCCTTAAAATGTTATTTTCACAAAATTCAGAGTCGCGGAAGATGATCCTCATTCAAATTGTCCCATTTCTTCCGGTCTTCCTGATTGTGGAAGCGTGAAATAGATTTTCGTCGACAAAAATGTATTGAAGACCTACTGAATGCGATGTCCCTCCTGCGTCAATGTTACGAATGATTTCTGGTGAGTGCTCTCTTTTGGAAAACATTCTTCTTTGCCTCATTCATCTTTATGAGTTCCTAATCAAGACTGGAATAGAAAATCAAATAACTATCTGAATGAAAATGCAAATTTTCAATTTCAGATTTTTTCTTTTGAATTAGGGCCTTTTTAGAATATCTATCAGATGTAGTTCAATGTCCAGCGTGGCTTTAGCCGGGGAAGTAGTTGTTTTCTGTTAGACATTCACAAAAAATAACTTCATTTTAATCGTGGATTTTTCAATTCACAGAAAAATCTTTCTATCAATATTTAATTGAGAATGTTTCCCTTTTCAACAGGGTTAATTCTTGTTCTTGAAAAAAAATAAAACAAGGGTGACAAATGGTTCATAACAAATTGTTAACTTAATAAGCAATGAAATTATTGAAAAAAAAAAACATTTTTGTTAACCTATAGAGAAATGCCAATTATGATTCTTAAAGAGAAAAAAAAAATTAATTAATTATTTAAAAAAAAAATAAAAAAAAAAAAAAAAATGTATTAAAGGTTATTTTTAATCACCATTTTGTCTTGACAATAGAATGGTGGGAAATATTTTTTTCAATATTATACTTGTCTATTGTTCATAAACAATTTCTTAACAAATGACGTGAAATTTTTTTTCTACGTCAATTAATATTTCATTTTTTGTTCATTTAAAAAACTTCAATGAACATTCATAATGTGATCTTGTTGAGTATGTATATAAGAAATGCTCTAAAAAGCAAAACATTTATAGGTCAATTATTTAAACTTTTATGTCGACTTTTAAAAAAACAGAGATTGGATAAAAATTTGTTAATTACCAATCGTATAACTTTTTGAAAAATCGACATAAAAAGTTTTTCTACCGGGGCTTTATTCTTTCAAGTATTCTGATGACACCATATTTTTTTCAAATTTTTAAATTGATATTTAATACGATACAAAAAATATTTTATGTGATATACTGTCTCCAGCGGTGTTGCGCTCATGCCATAACTGCCGCGCGGAGACCTATTTTCGGCGTTGAATAAAAATTATAAATAATGGAGATGAAATTCCAGAAGTCAAAACTTTTTTATTGTAAATTTCCTCCTCTTCGAAAATTTTTTTTTCAAAATGTCTTAAATATTAATAGTTTTTGAGTTTTTAACGAAAAACTGAATATCTTTTTTTTTTCATTTATTTTGTTAACAATTGCAATTTTTTATGTTCTAATAAATGCTCGAGATACGTTTTTCTAGACGTCATTCCGAGTAGAATGAGCTATCGCACATATTTTTAGGACCGGGAACAAGAATGAACCCGTTTTTTAACTCGTTAATCAGACTATAAACGATAGGCACATAACAAAAATAGTTTAAATTATATACATGATGTCTCAAAATGAGATGCACAACTGAGTTTTGTTTTTTTAAATGGCAATCCCCCATTTTTGTTACATTTTTTAATTTGCCACTGAATTGTCGCTATAACGCATCCGAGTTTCTTAAACTTATCTGTCATAGTTTTCGACATATGTTAATTGATGTGTCAAAATGGCGTTGTGCATAGACTCACAGATTCATAACTATTCAAGATACCTCAACCAACTTTTTTCCAAACGATTTCCTAGGCTTTAGCGCATCTTATGATATGTTTCATCGCTTACTATAATTTTTTGAAAATGACAAATTACAAAAGACAATAACTCGACGTTTTCAAATGCAACACCCTATATTTTATTGCATCATTGTATGGTTTTTTAAGAGCTTTTTGCCGAAATAGGGTTTGTGGGGTGAAATTTGCGACATTTGTTGCAAAATAAGAAATGTTGATGAATTTTTCGGAAAATAAAATCTGAAAAGAATATGTTTCAAGTTGAAACATTTTAAATGAACCATCAGAGTTTTCTGAAGAATCAAGTGGATGGTCATTACGAAGAATTCTTTTGTTGGATGTAGCCATAATCAAATATGAAATTGGTAATGGAACATCTTTCATTAAAATACCATTACAAATTGCAAAAAAAAAGCATGTATCCATATTCGAAATTATGATGAAGCATGCTTCTTTCGGAGTATAGTTGGTGTTTTATAGCCACCCACAGGAGATTCTAGATATACATAATCGTATCCACATAACGGACTTGTATTAAGTACTGAAGGTTTAGAAATGCCTATGAATCTAAATCATATCCATAAATTCGAAAAATTCAACAATATTTCTGTAAACCTTTTCCCTTTGGAATTGAATATTACCAACAAAAGTTCTTTTTATGAAGTAGTGCCTGTCAGGATAACTAAAAGTGAACTAGAACGTCATGTCAATTTGTTATTGATTCAAAATTATTATTTTCCCAATTTAAATGATTATACAGCACCGATACCAGATGATGAAGATACTGAAATAAAATTCCACTGTTGTTGGATCTAAAATATGTCTAGTCTAATATCAATTCAAGTAAACCAATATGATCGAAAGATTCGTTTATGTAACCGCTGCCTCAATTATTATTACAGTGGGAAAAAATTGAAAAATCATTACGTGTTGTGTGAGAGAAACAATGATTGTAAAATGTAATTTCCGAAATATGACTTTGTAGAATTTAAAAATTATGTTTACAAACAGGAAGTGTCTTTTGTAATCTATGATGATATTGAATCCATTTTAGAGCCCTGTAATTCAAAATTATCTCGAACAACAACAAAACACCAACTACACAAGGCATTTTCGGTGGGCTATTGTTGTTACGATTAATCCATTTCTTATTTCAATAGTTATGACGGTGAAAATTGTATGGAATAGTTCTCGAGTGAGATGAGAAGTATTGCATAGTTCGTAGAGAGCAAAATACTTTATATAGTACCAATGATAGAAAAAACAAAAACCCTTAACTTCGGAATTTGTCACATTTGTGAAAAAATATTCAAATCAAATGATGTTATGTTATGTTAAATGAGATCATGATCATTTAACGAGACAATTTTGCGGTTTCGCGCATCAGGAGTGCAACCTTTCATTCAAAAAATTCTCAATTGAATAGAAGTTTCCCTTTTCAACATGAATACCCCACAAGAGGTTATCTTGTGCGATGGAAGATGGTGACTAAAGTTTATCTTTCCGTCGCAGATGATTCCATGAACATCCTGTGCATATTTTCAAGCAAATCAATATGTTTCAACAGAATGAAATTGTAATGATATAACACACTCCTGTGCTTCGGTTGACTCTACCGAATAACTCACGCATATGTCGGTTGGCCCAATGTGAGTTCAATTTTCGAAGAATACTAGCAGATTACCGAATACTCCCTACTTGACTTAGCATTGAATGACCTTACTTGAAATTCCTGGTTATCTCAGCGTCATAGACCTTTTAATAACATATATGCTTACATACCTCCTTAACTGCTTTGGCTGTTCTGTGTCTGGGATGATGACGGCGTCTTCGATACACCTTGCCTTCGCTACCACCCGGTTCCACGAATCAAATGGTTTCCCTTAATAGCTTTTGAAATGAACTCCCCCAGGATCCCAATTATTTCTATCATTGGCTTTTATTGAGGAAAGTAATTATTCTGATGAAATAAATAAGTAAAGGTTTAGACAAATAAATTGAGTGAAACTTTGTGAACAAAACTAAATTATTTGAATAACACGCTACAAACAATAATTTATGATATTAAACAACACTAAACTCTGCTACTTCCGACAGTTGGAAAATTCTACGTGAAACAAAGAATTCCACAATTTCTGGTGAAAGAAATTTTGTAATTATCTGAAAGAACCCTCGCGAAACATACTGATTCAAATGATAGGAGCACTCACTCGAACGTACACTGATCTTGATACGGAACTACTGAATTTTGACTTTTTCTAGACCAAAGAAAGGAACTATTGACTTGAATAAAATTTCTGGTAGTTAGTTAACTCGTGCCACGACGAAATATCAACTAACGATTTCTCTGCGATAATTTTCCACGTAATTTTTTTTTTACTATCGGTCTTTCAGGGCATCCCACTTTAGTCAAATCTCGACACATAAAAACAATTTCCACAACTAATCCGTACTTCGAGTAATTACCTAACCAATAGGGTGGGATTTTGAAAACGTTATGACCCCAATCACGATTCTAGTCGTGGGTGGAGCCATTGCTTGATCTCCGAGAGCTGTACTTATTTGAGCGGTACTACTTGGAACTATGGAATTCTTTTTGCTACTCTAGTAGTGTTGTTGAATAATTATTCCTAATTTCCTTTGAATTAACTGACAATGCCCATTAGTGGTCATGACTTCACAAAAATGGCCTTCGTAAAATCAAATTCTCGGCAGAAAAATTACCATAAAACTCCCTTCCCGAGGCATGCCATTCAAGCCACTTATTCTAACTAACATATGGGTGTCGACCTCTTCGCTAAAGAATCTAGATATCAAGCGAGCATATTCGTATGTAATTGTGAAAATTGAATATTTTGTTTCAACATATCATGACTACTACGAAATCCCCGATTTATGGCTGGTCCTGGTTAATTCCAAGATTTTCATGGGGGTTCCTGACTTATTCGAAAGCAACTGCTTGAAGGGCTCAAGATTCCCGCTGAGTTCAATTCCTACAGATGTAGAAATTGATTTTCAAGGATTTCTTCGAATTATTGCACAGCTAAGCTGCCACTCAGATATTAATTTTTCCCAAAACTGTGATTGTTTAACTCAAATCCAATTGTTCATGGCGTCGTTTTTCTAAGAAAAAAGGAAAGATATTTCAGATTCTGCTATAAGAATCTACTATTAAAAACCAGTGATATATTCTTACAGGGTGATTCCTAAGATTTTGTAACAATAGAAACTGGAGTACACCACAAAATAAACAATTCTAGTAATCGTTACGAGAACAGGAGACAATGTAAAAATTTTGAGGCAAGGCTTCTTATAAATTCTTAAATAGGTCACCATTAGTTGAACGGAAGGCTTCCGTTATCCTGTTTTTCATATCATCTGGAGTTGTTGGACGATCTCTAAAAACCCTTCCCTTTACGAACTCCCAAAGAAAGAAACTCATGGGAATAAGTTCTGGGAATCGCGGGGGCCAAGGAATACTGGTGTTCAAATCCACTTCTTCTGACATTGTGGCAAGATGTTCGCGAAGAAAATGTAATACCTTTTACCATTCAGTACATTATCTGAAATGTAGGGACGAATGATGTGATTGTCAATCATTCTTCCCCAAACATTAGGCGACCATCGCATTTGATGATCCACACTCCTCAACCAGTGATGATTTTCGATTGCATAATAATGCATATTACGTCTGTCAGCGACTCGTTCTTAAACGTTGCTACATTAGATACTAACATTTGTTTGAAGTATTATCATCCTTGTCAATCATGTCATTCATTCGTATACAAAACGCAATTCTACTTGCAAAATCATTACCATACAATTCTTGATGTAGGTTCAGATGATAAGGGTAGAACTTATGTTCCAATATTATCCTGTTCACACTACTTTGTGAAATATCCGTTTTCGCTGCTATTTCCCTTGAGTGAGGATTTTCCTGTAGCATCAATGAAATTTGCAACTCATTTTTACCATTGATACGACCACCAACAATTTCCTTTATGGTATAAGACGACATATTACCAGTAAATTCAAACTGATTCCTTATTTTTTGGAATGAGGATACAAGTGGAGTTCTTGCTGCTTCTGGATATTTTTTATGGTAGATTCTGCTTACTAATGAAGGATTTCTGTCTGCTTCGCCAATACGATAGACCATATCCACTCATTCATCGCGAGTGAAATTCTTTATTATCAATTAGACATGTACAATTATTTGGAAGTACACGAATGTGTCAAATTTTACGTCATCGGCCTGCTCAATTCTTTTTCTTTTCGAAAAAAAACATCAACATTTCTCATTTTGCTACAAATTTCGCACACATCACACACGCCACAAATCTTATATCGACAAAAAGTTGTTGAAAAATGCCATGCAACGATGTAATAAAATATAGGGTGTTGTTATTAGAAAAAGTCGAGTTATTTCCATTTGTAAGCCTACGGATTCGACTGGAGAAAAGTTGGTTGAGTTATCTTGAATGGTTCTGAAGTTATGAATTTTTCTGTGGATCCATGCCATTTTGACACATAAATTGACATAAGTAAAAAATGATTACAGATAAGTATAAGAAACCCGGGTGCATTATATCGAAAATTTTATACCAGTCATTTACAACCAATCAGATGCTTTATTTCGACATTGTTACTATGGTAACCAGCAAATTTTCTAGAAATGTTTCATCCACATTAGCATGTAGACGTAAAATTAATAAGTGGAAATTTCCCGGCACATGACAGCTATCATATAATTTGACAAAAATAATTATGAAATAATATTGACAATATTTTTTATTTACTTACTTTATAAGTTGGAAATATAACAACAATTTATTAAGGTGTACATTATATATAATCATTAATTAATTTTAGAGTGGTGAATAAAACACAGAACCGGTGTTTTTTGTAACAATATGCCTGTGTTTCATAAAATAAAAATAATACTGAGGCACCAGTTTATTTCTTTGAGTATTAGATTTGTGTCCAAAAGAAGGCACAATATCACGCAGAATGTTGCTAATCTCTTTAAATAAGTTTTCTTGCTCATGATTTAATCCAGATTCTTCCACTAGGTATGTTAGATATTTTACATTTTTATGGTACATTTTAATGTGATGTGAGTCTTTGCAAAAGGAAAACAATTCATATGATTGGAAGTTCATTTTATATTCACTTCTTTACTAACTTATGATTGTATACAATGTTATGATGAACTTATAATGCCACAAATAAAATATTGATCGAGAAGAGTAGTGAATGTCAAATCCATGGCTAACTTTACAAAATACTTTTTCAACCGGCAACATACGCCAACAATATTCTATATAGAATAAAGAATGAAATATCCCGATTTCCTGAATTATTTGAAAAAGAAATTATTACAGCTAATATTAATTTTTCCTAGAATTAAACCTAAAAGAATATGAAAAATATTTAAGTATATATGTATAGGTATAGTTATATATTTTTTGCTGTATATCACCTTTGTTTGTAGTGAATATTGACATTTCCCTGAAACCTAGTAAGAAAATAATATGAAATCAATTATTTGTATATAATGATGTATCTGATATTATAAATTTTATTTTACTAGGGCACGGGAAAAATAAAAAATATCCCGCAATAGGAACATCCACTTTCATTTTTGATCAATACTGACATTTTCCTGAAACCCAGTAGGAAATTGTATGAAAACAATCAATGTTATATAAAAAATTATCTGATATTATATATTTTATTTCACTAGGGCACGGGGAAAATCACAAAATATCTCCCGCAATACGAACGTATTCACTTTCATTTTTAGTCAATATTAATATTTCCCTGAAACCTAGTAAGAAAATTGTATGAAATCTACTAAGGAACGGGAAAAATCAGAAAAAAATCTCCCCCAAGACTCCTATTACACACAGCCTTCTATTTATTTGTGAATAACGTCAAAATAAATGTTTTCTATTTAAATATAATTCCGGTATAACATTTTCTTACCGAATCCCCCAGGTGCTTGAATTAATTGCGGGGTATTTGTCTCGTACATGAATTTTTGAAGAAAATTAACTCTCGTCGCTTCGCGACTCGTGATAATTTTCAAAAAATTCATGTACTCAAAAAATTTCCGGCAATAATTCATGCTCTAGGGAGATTATAAGTGACAATTTAGTGGCGAATCCAAAAATGTAACCAAAATGGGGAATTGCCGTTTGAAAAAACCAGAACTCAATTGTTTATCTTATTGTGGGACATTCTGTATATGAATAGAAATATTTTCAGAATATGCCTCATTGTCAGACCTATCGTTTGAAAAAAATAAAGTTGATTGCTTGGATAGAAAAAAAAGTTATGGAGCTTACACGCACACCTGGGTCATTCTTCCTTTACTTTCCTGCCTCTAACTACGTAAGCCACTTCAACAGCACCATTCGCAATAAGCACTGAATCAACCCCGATGAATACCCAATCAGATACGTGCGACTAAAAAATGGACATCATCTCTTTCGTTAGTAATGTATGAAAGTAGGTAGTGAAAATTGGCAGTAACAGTAAAACACTTTTCTCATGTGCCTAATATGTGATACAATGCACTCCCACAATCGACTATAATATACCTGAATAGTATTATATAATAATGAATTGCTAGGTAGGATGGCCAACAGTGGAAGCTAGATGCATGTAAATCCTGTATATGCCAGAGGGGAATGCCCAGCTGTGCCATTACCAGATGCAATACTACTTCAGTAGCCTGTGCTGATGGATCCAGATTGGTTCGGCTGCCAGGAGACTGTTGTCCAAAATGCGTTGAAGGTGAGCAGTTAACCTCAAATACCATTATGCGAAAAAAAATCAACATTATCTCCTCCTTCTAATTTCTTCCCTCATTTCAAAAAAATATTTAAAACCATTTCTTTTTTCAGTTGAAGCTGCCTGTATGGTATTTGGAGACCCCCACTACAAAACCTTCGACGGCAGTATTTACAGCTTCAAAGGTATTGGCAAATACCAACTCGTGGCAGACTGCATCGACCACACATTTTCGGTACGCGTGGCAAATGCGGTGATGGAAGGTTCGTCTTCTATGACCAAGCGGGTTGCCATCAGATACCTCAACGTACGCATCAACCTACAGCAGAAGGGCAGGATAAAGTACAACGGTACTATCGTAAAAGCACCCTTCAAGGTCGATGGGAAGTTCCGCGCTGAGAAGAAAGAGGAAAACGCAGTAGAAATCGTTTTGAACAACGGTGTAAAAGTATTCTGGAACTTCAGAAGTTTTGTCGAGGTTATCGCACCCCCAACTCTGAAGGATAAGGTTTGCGGACTTTGCGGAACCTTCAACCACGCAGTTCAAGACGACTTGACTACTAGAAGTGGTCGAGTGGTTTCAGATAAGGAAATCTTGGCGTTTGGTGCCTCTTGGTGTATCGGAAAAAAGTCAGATTGCGAGAAAAAAATCAAGCAGCACAGACCCGATAAACCCGCGAAAAAAAATAGTTGTAGACTGATAGATAGCGATATCTTCTCACCTTGTCATTCCAAACTGAACTACAAAAAGTACTACAGAGCGTGTAAAATGGACATGGAACATTGTCACAAGAGCAATAAATGCTATTGTGATAGTTTGTTGGCGTACGCTAGAGAATGTGAGAGGCTAGGGGTGGGATTGCTCAATTGGCAGAAGTATACATTTTGTGATCAAAACAATCTTAGGCGAAGAAAGAAGAAACAACACAAGTCTCATAGGCACCAAGAAGCCCAGTTGTTTAGGCAATTGCCGAAAAATTTAAACAGAACTAGGAGCTCGAAAAGCCCGGTTAGGCTCATATGAATTTTTAGCAATTTAGATAGCTAGTCATTCTCAGTATTTACCACAACGCCCGTAGAGTTAAAATCGTGTAAATATTATTTAAAGTATTATTGAAGAGTTTGGGTTTTGGAGATGGCTCGTGTCACTCAGAAAAATTGTTTGTGTTTGTTTTAGAACGCGGGTCGTTTCAAACCAGAAGGCGATACTTAATCCCAGTTATTTCTCGGGACAAATAAAATAGAAAATTCTGGAGGTCAGAATTCGTTTCGGTAGGATTTGATATCATTTCGAAAATTAGATTTTTATAAATTCCGAGTTAGAGCTACTTTTAGTTGCCTAAACAGTTTTACAATAAATATCTTTAAAATCGTTCTGATCATTATGATTGTTGAATCTCCCTGTTTTATTAATGTGGTATATGAACTCGTACAAACTTTCAAAACGTGCTTTGTATTTCAATTGGGTGGCCTGATGAAACACATTGAATTTTTTTAACATAATTCGTAAAATTAAATATTTACAAGAAGCCCTATTTCAATTATCATTGAGATTGATCAAAACTTAGTACATTGAATGGTGTCAGCAATTGGACTATAATTCACTGAAACGTTTTATCTCATTCCATGGAAATCAATCGAATGATTATTCATATCTTTACTCAATAGAGTGAGTTCCAAAGCCATAATTTGGATATTCCAAATGACAAAAATTCAGATAGCACGAATATATAGCGGAATATCAGTTTCATATTTTATAGATATCCATAGTCCAATCAAATGGTAGTCGCACGTGGACAAAATTCAAGTTATCGATTTCCCTGTGGTTTTATATATATTTTGGAAAGTCCAATGTTGAAGTTTGCTGACAAAATTTCATGTTGTGAGATATTCGCAAAAAACCGCAAAATACTCGCACCGTTATCGGTTCAGTTTTTTGCCAGTATCTCCGAAACTATGCATTCTATCAGAAAAACCATTCCGTACAAAGTTGAAGATGGAAAAATTTACTATGAATTTTATGCAAAGCTTTTGGATGTCGGACCCACCGGTAAGGAGCTAGAGCAAGTTGAAAACTGACGGAATTTGCGTACTTCGCGAAAAATAGCGTTCTTCGTAGGTTTTTCGCAAATAACTCATAATCTACGCATTTCTCGGAAACGCATTATATTCAAATTAAAACTGCATTACATTCCCTACATGAAGAGTGCATGTAGAGTCGTTAATGTGTGTGGAGGTGAGGGGACGTTAGAGCGCTCGGACTTCATTCTGTTCATCCTTCCTACTCATTTGATTTGTCTAATTAACCTATATTCATAGCAGTACCAGAACATATAAACAAATAAAAGGCTTTTTTGTATCCTGTGGGGTATGAGGGACATGAACTTTGATTGTTCTGTATGCTGGAATTATAGGTGTTGTAATTGCAATGAAACAACACCAAATAATATAGCGTTAAATCATTCTAATTGAAAACGTATAACAATTAAACTATTGAATTAACTATTTCATAATAAGTAATATTATTAATATTATATTACATCGCTACATAGTCGTTTGGCGGGAGGCTGGTACCCTGAAGGAACCGGTTCTGGAGATGGTGGGGCAGGTGGAGCAAATGGTGGTTGATCCAGGGTACCCTCATCCTCTATGTGGTGGTCTGAAAGAAAAATGCATTAACATTACCACAATCAAGGTTACCAACCTGGGAGGTGGGTTCAAGTGCAACCATATGAAAGTGTGATTGTAGTAAATATTAAGAGTAGATATGGGTAATACCTTCAAGTGATGTTGTGATGGATGACACGTCATCGATATTGGGATCGCATGGCACGAGGTCGCTGCAGTTCCCTTCATAATTTGCCCAATATTCGTGAAAATCAGGCCAGCTTTCTTGCATCCGCAGGTTTTCATGCAGGAGTTGCGTCACTTGTACGATGCAAGGTGGAGGATGTTTTCAAGAGCAGGGAGGTCAGTGGTAGGAATGGGCTGTAGGCCGTTGACAGTGTTCGTCCATGCCAATTCCTCAGGTATCTTCGTGAAGGTGTCCTCCTCCAGCTGAAGATATACTCGCAATAAATGCTGGCATCCCGTGTTGGTGCCAACTTGTAGGCAGATGTCTTGAACATCTTGTATTTCATGTCACAAAATGATATCGGTTGTTTCTGAGATGAGAACAAGGCTGTCAAAAATATTTCTCCAGCCTTCATGAGGTCCTGCAAATCTGCCTCAGGGTTTTTGAACACTCCAATGTAGTCCCTTTTGTTCGAGTGTTGAGCGTTTTCAGGGCTTCTGTTTTTCCTTGGCCGAACAAGCATGCTCAACCAGGTGATGACTGAGGGTGGTGCTTGGATGGTACGGCTTGTTGGGTACTACTCCCAACCTGTGAACGAACTCATAGGACTGGAAGGTCGACATCCTTGCCCACGACATAGTTCTCTCCTGCTCCTCTGCCAAAGATATAGCAATTGTGACTATAAGTCGGTCCGCGTCTGGAGATTTTTCAATGTTACTTGGATGCCCGAAAACTAAGAAATAGCGATTTTCATAACACTATCTGGCTTCTGGACAGAAAAAGGAGTTGTTTTGTAAATTTTTTTTTTTCGAGAAAAACCAAGGAACGATATTTTTGCGAAGTAAATGAATTTCGTCAATTTCTAACTTGCTCCAGCTCCTCAAATTGTGTCTACGTTAACTTTGAATGGGATGGTATTTTCGATAAAATGTATAGTTGGAAGTTACTGGCAAAAAAACTGAATGCATTGCAAAACTGTCGCTGTTTTTTACGAATATCTCGGAACGCTTCAGAAAATGATGTCAGCAAACTCCACACTTAGATTCAGCACTTCAAAATACATATAGAACCGCAGAGAAACCAACTCATTGAATTTTGTTCACGAGGATTTTTCGCTACCATTTTACTGGGTTAAGTGGAAGTATGTTTTTGTTGAACTATGAGCAGAATTAACATTCATCTAACTCCTAAAGAAAAGAAAATATTCAGTAACCATAACAAAATGAAGAGGAAAATTCATTGATTTCTCAGCTCCTCCTTACCATATATCGTCCAGTAAGTACTACGTCCGATTGGTCACTCCGTCCAATGGACTTCCAAAGAGAGCATGGGGATGTTCTTGAATGCACGCGAATTGGCTGACAAACATTCAACACGGAAACAGAAATCCGAAAAATATCCGGTGTTGTTTGGGAATATTTTAGTTTGACCCAAGGGTGGTTGTTGTTGAAAATAAATGATGGAATTTATCATTCAAATTCTGTTGAAGGTATTTAATAAGTTTTGTATGCATTGTGAATTTTTTGTGGTTTTGCTAGACGAGGAAAAGTTTGTGTGACACGTCCATAGAATGTGTTTCCGTATAATTTCACAATTATTTGTACCAAAGACACTTCCTGTAGTATTTTTTCTGACGTTTTGCTCTGTTGAATTGTTTTCGTGAACAATTGTTTGTATATACGTTTTAGTATTCTCATTATTTTATGTATGAAGATCTCCATATAAGCATTATAGCTTTTAACAATTAAATCGAATCGTTCCTAAATATATAGGTATGTGTAAAATTGTATTGATCGAGTTATATAGTGGGGTAGGATAGCTGAAAAAAACTTCACATCTGGCATCCAATGCGCCCTTTTGGATTCAGATAATACATGGATGGACGAGTCTGAAAAGCCCTGGACACAAATTTTCCTGATCATCTAGCGGTGTTGATGACGTAATCAATATGGCTGCCAAAGTTTTGTAACATGCTTCTACATTTCCCTATATAACTCGAGGTTGTATTTTGATATTAACCTATATTGTTAGTGATTATTGATCGGGAGGAAACGCGCTTCCCAACGGTATATTTGACATCATTGTTTAGGTTTATAATACCAGAAATATTTGTAACTTTATTAAAAAAAGTTTTTTTTATTTTGATTTTTTTTAACATTTTGCTAAATAACTTGGAATCCGTTACATGTAGCACAAACAGTTGCTGAACATTTGCCAAAACAATTAAGCGTTGCATAACGAGTTCTTATGGCAACAATGTAATTTGTATGGGTTTCGAAAAGTAATAGAGCGGCTTTATAACTGTTTGAGTATCAAATGTAATTGTTGTAATTTTGATGTATATGTAAATTCTAGCTTTTTTAGGGGGTATTTTTTAAATCATAGCCCTTCTAAAGATAAAAATTTTGGGGGGCAACTTTTAAAATGTAATAATAAATAAAATATATTGAATAAATAAGATTCCATTCTGTAATACTAAATGTAAGTTTCTTTTTCAGACAGACGTTGTGTGAGGAACTCCACCGTGTAAAGAAGTTATTGTTTTCGTCTACCCCATAGAAAGACATAAATTATCCAATCATGTCAATGAAGACGAAACATGAATTGGTTGATGCTACGACTGACCCAGTGGTGACTCCGTTTGTATGGGATCTGTATTTGTTATGCCAGAAGCAATCAAAAGAGCCTTAATCATTCGGAAGTAAGGAGTATTTAACAATGGCGAAGAATCTTGCAATTTTTGCTGAACATGGTGAGCTTTCAAGTGCTATAAGAAATTTGGATCAGTTGGGCGATGGAAGTAGTCTTTCACAAACACTGAAAGTCAAAAGGCAGAAAGACAATCTGGTGAAAAGAAACAGAAAGGACGTCCCCATTGCCCATCTACATTAAAAGTAACAAAGATCATCATATTTCGTTAAGATGTGAAAAAGGTGAGGTGATGAAGGAGAAGGTAGAAACAAACTTGTGACTGCATCCACACTGGGTATTGGATATAAATGCTAATAGTTGTGCCTTAAGACGAGTTGTATTGATATTATTTTCGTCAGTTTGTATTTCCATCCACATCATGCGCTGAGACACTAATTTTGTAAGATAAAAAAGTTTAAACACTGGAGAAGTACTGCCAGATGAGTACAAATCCTGCATGTATTGAACCAATTTCGTTATAACTGTACCATAAACAACTTATTCAGGATTATGGTAATCTTTTCTTCGAGAACGTTCAGCAGCTCTTGCACGTGTTAGAAACCGAGTATAGCATAATTTGTGATATTTGGCTTCTAATGCTACCAAATCTGTTGACGATAATTCCTTCAACAGTTTTTCTACCTTGTAGAGCATGACTATGTATTATAGGCCCAATACCCAGCGTGGATGCAGTCACAAGTTTGTCTCTACCTTCTCCCTCATCACAAAATAGACACCTTTCCCACATCTGAACAAAATTATGATGATGTTGTTGATTTTGATGTAGATGGAGTTTGGTCTGAGCAATGGGGACGTCCTTCATGTTTCTTCTCACTAGATAGTCTCTCTGTCTTTTGACCGTCATATTTTGTTCCTGCAAAATTTGTGATATTTTGCTAGTGTTTGTGAAAGTCCACTCTCATCGTCCAACTGATCCGAAATAAACATAGCACTTGGTAGCTCACCATGTACAGCAACAATTGCAAGATTATTCGCCATTGTTAGATAATCCTCATACTTCCGAATGATTAAGCGCTCTTTTGAATGCTTCTGTCATAACATACACAGGTCCCATACAAACGGAGCCACCACGGTCAGTCGTAGCAACAGCCAATTCATTCTTCATTGACATGATTGGGTAATTTCTGTCTTTCTATGGGGTGAACAAAAGCAATATCTTCTTCACACGGTAAAGTTTTTCACACAACGTCCGCCTGAAAAAAAAACACACATTTATTATTACTGAATGGAATCTTATTTATTTAATCCATTTTATTTATTATTACATTTTTGAAGTTGCCCCAAAAATTTTAATATTGGGGGAGCTAGGATTAAAAAAACTACCCCCCAAAAATGCTAGAATTTATTTACATATACATCAATATTACAAAAATTACATTTGCCACTCAAACAAACAGTTATAAAGCTCTACTACTTTTCGTACGCATATAAATTACATTGTTGCCATAACGACTCGCTGTGAAACGCTACATTGTTTTGACAAATTTTCAGCAACTGTTTGTGATGAAATAGAAGTCATATATACCGTCGAAAGGTAATTTTCTGACAAAGTTGGTATGGGACACGTTTTCAGCTACATGTAACTGATTCCAAGTTATTTACCAAAATATTTTGAAAAAATCAAAATAAAAAACAAAATTTTCAATAAAGTTGCAAATATTTCTGGTATTATGAACCTAACGATGATGTCAAATATACCGTTGGAGAGCGCATTTTCTCTTGAATGATAATCACTAGCAATATAAGTTGATAAAGGGAAATGTAGAAGCGTGTCACAAAACTTCGGCGGACATATTGATTACGTCATCAACACCCCCTAGTGGGCCAGAAAAATTTGTGTCCCGGGCTTTTTAGACCCCTCTACCCATGTACTATCTGAATCTGAAGGGGTGCATTGGTTGCCAGATGTGAAATATCTTGGTACAATTTTCAGCTATCCCACCTCCACTAATAGATTTTCGAAGCTTTGTAAAAAATGTTTTATTTCGAGAGTTGTTATTAGATTATGAGTATAGGATCACCTGTGAAAGCAGGAAAATATTATTGGAAGAGGGGAGCGTTTCTGCTCGAAAATTAATTTCCAAATCCAAGAAAAATTGTTGTGTAGTGGACCTGTAGGTGAAGCGATTATTGTGGATTCTAATTTTACAGTGAGTTCCTTGAAAATTGTATCCGGAGAGAAAAAAATATCGTCAGATTCCTGTAGAAAATTAATTTATCTCGACGTATCCACAAAATCACTAAAATAATAAGTTTCATGAAAATAATATTTGATTGAAGTTATATTTGAAATATGAACAGGAAAATATCATTGGCAAAAAATTCCAGATTCCAAATTTCATATTGAAGACAAACTCATTTCATTTTGGAAAACTTGAAAACAAAATTCTCGAAAAGATTATCCTCTTGTATCGCAATACGAATGATAATCATAGTGAAAGCAGGAATATAGTCACTTTATTGTGTGTTACGAGATAAACTTGGGAACGTTTCCTTCTCCTTGAGAAAATTAACTTTAGGTTGATACTTTTTATTTTCGCTCTCACTGTAACGTTAACCCTTGCACTAAAGTTTAAGATATCTCACAAACTTTTTTTTTTATATATATATTTCACTGTGAAATAATGTTCCATTGTACCTACTATTGTTTATCGATGCATGAGAATACGTTCAATGTATTCATTAAGTGAATTTCATAGTACTTTGTAAAATAATATTCTTTTGTAATTTTACTTCACTTTTTATCTCATATTTATTTATATGAATTTCTATTTAACAAGATCATCTGTACTGTTGAAAAATTGACAATATATAATTCCTGAATAAAAACGCAGTGTCTTCTTTATTTCCTCCTGGGTGGTGCAGTTCGATATTAAAATCGAGTATTGAAATCGATTTTTCGAAAATGGGGCCAGTTATATAAGATAATCAGAAATGTATACTGAATCAAAAGGTGAAAAACATCGAGAGTATCTGTCAATCCATATTATATGTTCAGTGACAACCTGATATCCAAGGAAAAATCATTTTGATCGAAATATACTGCCTTATAATTGAAAATTCGGTGAAATCCAATTTCATGACCGGTTTTGCTGATGATATACTAAATCACTGAGAGATGGCGCCACTCATGCCAAACACATCACTAATACTGGAGGTACGAAATAAATTTGGCCAAATTCTCGGGTCAGTGATTCTTGCGGGTGACATCGTGAGAAAGTCTTGTGATGACTCTCAGAATGTTATTATTTCTCTATACAAATCAATGTTTACGATGAAAGATGTGTAGGATTGGAAGGATAAAAACTAATGTATAGGGAATATTTTTATTAACCATGAACACATCTCGAAAAAGTCTTCCACATTCCCTTCAATGGCATGATTCAACTTTGTTAAATGTTATTTGAAAAATGTGGTGAAATCCCATTTAGTGAACCGTTTTGCTAACTAAATCGCGAAGAGATGGCGCCACTTATGCCAGATCACATATGACTTATGGGGTATAAAATAAATTCTGCTGAAGTTGGGGTTGGGGTCTAAAAACACTGGTGCTTACACTTATACCAGTAAGAGTTTGGGACCAATTTGGCAACTCTTGGCCTACTTGATAATAGAGGTTAGTAGCGTTTTCAGATGGCGCCAATTTCGTTTCAGTTTTAATTCAGTGAACTGTAACAACAGAACACATAGGGTATATTTATTTCCTCAGCTTTCTTTTTGCTGATTTTGAGTTTGTTTATGAGAAATTTCGATAGATGGCGCCATTTATAGAACACCACTCATTACTTACACTGAAAGCATGAAAGATTAGTGAGAGAGTCAGTTCGTCGTATGAGTGGAATACCGGCACATCAAGAATCGAGGTAATGAGTTTGAATCTACTTATTTCATAGTTTCTACTTGAACGGATTATTCTCACTTAATCTCCATACCTCGTTTGGAAGGGATTATAATAGTTTTCCAACAATCTTTATCACGATGTTATTTGTTTGGGACCAGATTTATGCTGATTTAGAATTTGTTTATAGCCCACCCGCCCGATGGAGTGTCTTGTCCATCTATGGCTACATTTATCATATACTTTTTATCTGATTATGATTTCATGACGCGTAAGTGGCGCCATCTGCTAGCACTTTGATGAAATGCAAAATTGATCTTCGCAAAGTTAATCGAGACCTGATTCAGTTTATATTTTGTGTAATACTTTTTCAAGATCTTTATCACGATGTTTGAGATCGGATTTCTGCTGATTTCAAGTTCATTTATGGAAAAATTCGATAGATGGCGCCATTTATGGGACACCACTCATTACTTGTTCTGAAAGCATAAGACAAGAGCGGGAGGGTCAGTTCTTCAGATGAGTGGAACTGCAGCCACATCAAGAATCGAGGTAATGAGTCCAAATCTAGTTTATTTCATAGTTACTGGCTGAACAAAATGTTTTAACTAAATGTTCATACATTATTTGGAAGGATTGTATTCATGGTTGATGATTTTTCAACAATTTGTTGTTTGTTTGAGATCGAATTTCTGGTTTGTTTATGGCCCGCCCACCCGATGGACTGTCTTACCCATCTATGGCTACATTTACCTTATTCTTTTCATCTGAGTATGATTTCATGACGCGTAAGTGGCGCCATCTGCTAGCACTTTGATGAAATGCAAAATCGGTCTTCGCAAAGTTAATCAAGACCTGATTCAGTTTATATTTTGTGTGATACTTTTTTAACAATCATGATCATGATGTTTGAGATCGGATTTCTGCTGATTTCAAGTTCGTTTATGGAAAATTTCGATAGATGACGCCATTCATAGAACACCACTCATTACTTATACTGGAAGCATAAGAGATGAGCGAGTGAGTTAGTTCGTCAGATGAGGAGAATACAGCCACATCGAGGTAATGAGTCTTGTTTGATGATTTTTCATCAATCTTGATCGCGATGTTATTTGTTTGAGATCGAATTTCTTCTGATTTCAAGTTTGTTTATGGCCCACCCACCCGATGGACTGTTTTGCCCATCTATGGCTACATTTACCTTATACTTTTTATCTGAGTATGATTTTATGACCTGTAAGTGGAGTCATCTACTAGCATTTTGATGGAATACAAAATTAAGTTTTGCATAGTAAATTATTTGTTTGAGATCGGATTTTTGCCGAATTCAAGTTTATTCTCAGTGATTATTGCGGGTGGGACAGAAACACATCGTGAGAGAGTCTTGTGATGACTCTTAGAATATTATTTTCATTCATTACTCTATCCATTGGAAATAAATGGTAAAGCTAATTAATAAACATATTTCTGATCATTCTTACGGACTTTAGTGTGTTTATTGCCCGTCCACCTATAGGTCTGACTTTCCCTTCCTGTGGCGTGATTCATCTTATAGTTTCATTCTGAGTGCCGTAGGGCTTAGCGTAAGTGGCGGCATCCCTCCAAAATTCAGAACACAAATTTTGTAAGTATTTACGTGCCAAAATATTCAACTTCATTAATATATTTATCGAATCTTTTGGTATTTTATCAATATTCTTGATTGTTACTAGAACTTTTTGTATGACCGTGGACCGCGTGATTTACCTTAATAGTTCCATTTTCAGTATTATACGAATTAGCGTACGTGGCGCCATCTCTTGAATAGTCAGATCATATTTTTTTAAATGAAGACATGATTTTCGTACCAGAATATTCAATTTCATGGATATTATTTCTCGAATATTCTTTATTACTAGGCTAAATGCTACTGTGCCTCGGACACTCAAAAGATTAACATTCTTCTCCACCTCGTGATTTATTGTATACTTAAATTTTGAAAACTTGTGGTGTTAAATGAGTAGCGCAATCTCTTGGAAGTTCTGTTTTTTTTTTTAAATAATGCATTGAAATTGATCAGTGAATGTGATTTCTATATCAGAATATGGTCATAAATTTTGCATTAACATCGATAATTGGGATAATCACCTATCTGAACTGCAAATTGGGTTGGAAAACAAAGAATCTTGACTCGTGAATACTTCATACTTTCAGTACTCACATGTGGGAACATTATCGTTGATTTTATATTACATCTATGTAAAACAGAAAAAATAAAATTCTACATTTTTTTACTTTTACAAAATTTCGAAATGTATGTTTGTGGCTTTATACCTCCAGGATGAGTATAATGTTATCTGATATAGGTGGCGCCATTTCCCGACATATTCCTTATACTAGAATAGAAGAGGCAAAAATAAAAAATACTGAGGGAAATGCATTCATCACATTTATTAACCCACAAATACATGGATTTTTAGGTATAGAAATAATTAAAAAATTTGCCCCACACACACATTTTTTAGTTATATATATATATATATATATATATATATATATATATATATATATATATATATATATATATATATATATATATATATATTTATTGCATTTGATATGTTTATGAAATCACTATTTTCCTTCGTAAAATGGGTATGTGGTTTTTTGCATATAAAAATTTTCATTTCAGCTATATCTGTATAAAAACAAACTTTTAATAAATACCCAATTTTCGTGCGTATATTTAACAGTGTTAAAATACTAAGACATTCAAATATCTTGAAAATAACAATTCTTTTGTTCGATAAAGCTTCTCAGGTGTTGTTCAATACCCTAACTTAGACTTCGAACGTTACAGTCTTCGTGATATTTGTACCTACATGCTTCAGTGTCCAATGAAAGAGATACATTTCTGGAAATAACATTTTTGCTTATTTATTATAGACTAGCCTATAAATGATTTTTTGGTCAAATTTCTTCAGCAGTCTCGGAAAAATATGAATAAGATGTAGATTAATTGAGATTTTTTAAATCTTAATTAATAATTTTTGTCTACCACTTATAATCAATATTAAGGAACCATTATTTTTATAAGATAATTTATCTTGCTTTTCGATATTTAAAGAAACAATTTTGTTTCATTTAATTTTTCATTGTTATTTTAATAAACATTTTTTTAATATTTTTTATCGAATTTTATAATTACAGTCCTACGTAACTCTATCATTCTCACCTGGTTTTTCGTCTTTTAAATAATTATAATTTATAAACCAATGGAGATTCGATCAAAACACTTGAGACTTATTTATTCTCCATTAATCAAAGAACAAATTCAGCTTAAAACTCAAGTCAATCCAAAGGTAATTTGGAGATTGAAAAATATTAAGAGGTAAGAATAGAAGTCATTTATAAATGATTATGAACATAATAGAGACAGAGCCAGAAAAATTAAACTCGAAATATTTTTCCAGATATTAGTAAATGTTTCAAAAAATAATACAAAGAGACTTAAATCTGAAAGCTCGAATTGTTCATTGATGAACGTTAAATGACAAGTTACTGAAGTGATGTTGGTCATATTTGAATAGTTCATAAGATATTTGAACATTAAAGCTAAAAAAAATCCTCAAAGCATTTTTTATAAACAATTGCAATGAATTAAATAAATAACTCGGTAACAACTTGAGTTTTGAGCTGAATAAGTTCTTTGAGTAATGGAGAATAAATAAGTTAATGTTTTATCGTACCCATTAGTTTAAAAATTATAATTATTTAAAAAAAAAGGTGAGAATGGTAGAGTTGCGGAGAACGGTAATTATAAAATTTGATGAAAAATATAAAAATGTTTTTTTCCCAAAAAACAACTTATGGTTGTTTTTGTTATATTAAGTAGAATGAGAAAAAACATATGAGGTAAAAATTCTTTTTTTGTAACAAATTGTTTATTAAATAAACAATGAAAAATTAAATAGAACCATTTTTTTTATCGAGAAGCAAGATAAATTATGATTAAAAAAAAAAGATTCCTTAATATCAATTATAAGTGGTGGAAAAAAATTGTTAAATAACAAAAAATTTTTTTTTCACATTTGATAAATATTAGGATTCCAAAAAAAATTATTTCAATTATTCAATAAACAACGCATTTGTTTATAACAATTTTTTAAACAATAGGAGATGGAAATAAAAAAAAAATATTTTCATGCAGCGTCCGATAATAAAAAAACGGATCATTAAAAATATTGGATTTTTTTTTCTTCAATGAATAATTATAGTTTTTAATTTTGCAACTACGTAAATTGTTAATAAAAAACAAAAATTTTTTTTTTTTATATTTTTTCAACGGGGATATATTTTGGAGCCTTCAAGAATAGCTCCGAAGAAGAAAAATCATCTCAGATTTATAGTTTAACAATTATCACACTTGCAATGTTCATGCAGCAACCAATTGGTAATTAACTATTGCATAAATAATTGAAAAATCACGATAATTTTTTTTGCCGACAGATTATTGTTCATTCATATATCTAGTGAGTGCCTGAATTTTTCCATTTCTTGATTTTCATATTTAATATGTTCAAATAATTTTTATTGTTAACGTGTCCGAAGTGGGTGTGGCTGCCCAAGCCAGAGTACCCGTTTTCGGCCGTATTTTCACCCCTCCGGCAAAATTATAAATATTGGTCCTAAAGTTCTGGGAGTTGGGACTCATTTTTAGGAACTTTCCTCCTCTTTTTTAAGCTTCTTTCAGATTTAAAAAATCTCAATTATTTTATGAGATATTTGCAAAAAACCAAACCCTTTTTTTTCAGTAAATTGTTTATAACTTTTGCAATTTTTGCGAGCAGAACTTAATTTTTTCAAAAATCATCTACATGGCATTCCGAATCGAAGACACCTTGTTCATATTTTTCCGGGACTGCTGAAAAAGTTGACCAAAAAAGCATTTGTTGACTGGACTACTAGGGATCATTCGAAACTAGTCTTCATTTTCAATTTGTATTTCCATGAGGATTCCTGAAATGTGAACTTTACTGGGAATCAAGCCAAGGTAGAATATATTTTAGATTATTTTGATCATTTATAATTTTCTAGAAAATGTCTCCGAAACAATCTATATTCATGATTCGTTTCAAATCTGTGGGAGGTGAAACTCCTAGTGAATTCTCATGGTCACAAAATACAAAATATTAATAAAAATATATTCTAAATAACTAAATATCCTCTAGCTTTGAAAATATGTTGTTTGAAAACACCGTAAAATGATTTTTTGGTAACTCGACTACACTCTACAACATTCAAAAAGTGATAGACTAGAATTAGTTATAGAATAATTACAAGTAACAGCTCAATTGACAGACAAGGTTACAGATGACAAGATTATGGTAGTAGACACATATGATTTGAGTGAAATGATTCTTGGAGTCAAAATTCCTAAGAAAATAAACCGACAGCAGAGCAGATTCATGGTCTGTGAAGATAACATATTAATATGATTGAATCTTGTGGGACGAAAAGATAGAATTGATGACTAGACCAATCAATACAGATTTTCAGCTCTATTGATTCTGTGACAAAAATAGTAGCAGGAAACTGACTGTGCGATCAAACGGAAGCCGATCCGTAGTCATATTCTGTTATATTTTCTACTCGCAACTATCATTGTTTAATTTATTATAAACATTTAAGAGCAAAAAATGTTTGTTTTGTTTTTCGCTTGTAACATTTGGGGCAATCTTGATGCTCCCAATTGAGGAATTGTAGAAAATCAAAATGCGAAAAAAATTTGGCCTAGCACGACATGATCGGATTATTAGTAACGGAAAAAAACCGATGATACCGAAAAAATCAGCGTCTTTTTCAAAAATCCATAACACTGACATTTTCAAAGTTGTAGCGCAGGTTCTCCGCGACATAGACGTGATTGATATGTACCTCGTGTGTAGAAAACTCAGGCGCAAGCAAGTCTGGATGCTTCATAGGTGGTCCGATTTCAATTGTGCAAAAAGATAATGCAAGTAGAAGTATAGTATAACAAATTGTTTATTCTCATTTTGCGTTGAAATACTGCGAAAAAGGTGAGAAATACTTGCAAACATGACCAAAAACGGGCGAGAGAGTGAAAGCGGCTGAGTAGTGGAGTAGAGTCTAGTTCATAAGTTCAAAAACGTGTTAACTCTTGTAATAGCTCCTAAAAATAGCTCATGGAATTCAGAATGACGTGAAAAAGGTATAATTTTTTTTTATTAGCAGATGAATTCCAAATTTAGGAACGAATTAAGATGAAAAGAAAGGCATTTAGTATATCGCAAATAACTCAGAAACTGAAAAAAGAACATTAAAGTGAAGGAAATTTTCAACAAAAAAATTTTGGAACTCTATTACTAATAATTTTAAATTAACGCTGAAAATAGTCCTCCGCATGGCAGTTTCGAAATGCGCGCGGCCTCTAAAGCGAGTACGTCAAATATTTTTTTTTAATATTAAATATCAATCAAAAAATACAAATAAATTATGGTGTGTTCTCAACACTTGAAGAAATAAGGTCCCGTTGGAAAATTGATTGAAGGCAATGAAAATTGCTCAAATAATTGACCTACAAATTTTTCGCTCTTTGGAGCCTTTTTTATATGTGTACTCGAAAAAATCACGTAAATTTTTTTTTAGTCGATTATTTTGTTTATAATAAATTTTTTAATTTGCAAAAAAGTTAAAATCCCAAAAATGTTTTTTTATATTTGTTTCTATATTACTGGTTTCTTATTGATGAAAGGCATTTATTAACGTTAAAATAAAATCACGCCATTTGTTTATTAATGTTCATTAACAAATTGACTATTTTCATATTTAAAAATAAAACTTAAAATTTTGTTGTCTTGAAAATATGATTAAAAAAAAAACATCTTGCAAACAATTTATTATTGTTCATAACCATTTTTTTATATTTCCAATGTTTTAATAATTAGTTGAGGAATGTTTTTTTTTTATCATGATTGACAAGTTTCTGTAGAGTAACAAACAAAAAAATATTTAACGACAATTTCATTGTTAATTAACTAAACAATTTGTTATAAACAAATTCTGATAATCATATTTTTTTATAAATTTTAAAAATCAAAAAAAATTTATTGTATTTTTCATAGCGTTTTTCAATAATACACGATACAGAAGTTGAAACGGCGACTCGATTTTTCAACAAAAAAATGAAATAACTTTCAAACTAATAAAGATACGATAATTAACATCTTGGTCGTTTTTATGGAGAATTAATTAATTAATTCTTAAAATGAGATGCTTCCTTAGTTTGTAACTATTGTTGATCACGTGCTATGCGCATTTGTTTATAAAAAAATTAAAAAAGCCGATCATTTTATCAAAAAATGTATTTATTTTCGAGTAACCAATTGCAACTTCCAGATATTTTATATGTTAACAAAATTGCCCCTGAAGGTCCATAACGGTATTTTCATTATTTAATAAGCTAAAAGCCATAAAAGATTGAAAAACGCCGAAAACACCTTTAATTTTTATAAACAAATGCGCATAGCACGTGATTAACAAGAGTAACAAATTCCATTGCAAAGTTCAATTAATCCTTTATAAATATGACCTGAATGTTAATTGTCGTATCTTTATTAGTTTAAAAGTTATGTCAGTTTTTTACTTGAAAAATCAAGTCGATGTTTCAACTTCTGTATAATATTGAAAAACACTATAAAAAATACAAAAAAATTATCATCAATATATTATTGCATAAGGTTGTATTTCTGAAAATATTTATAAAAAAATATTATGATTTGTTTATAACAAATTGTTAACTAAATAAACATTGAAATTGTCGTTCCTTTATTTTGTTTGTTACTTCATAGAGGCTTGTCAATTGTGATTTTAAAAAAATCTTTAACTAATTATTTATACATTAGAAATATAAAAAATGGCTATAAACAATTTAAAATTATTTTCAAGATTTTTTTTCAATCATAATATTTTCAAGGCATCAAAATTGTGAAAAAAAATATGAAAGTAGTCAATTTGTTTATAAACAATTGATAAACAAATGGCGTGATTTTTTTCAACGTTGATAAATGCATTCCATCAATACAAAACCTATAATATGGAGAAAACATAAAAAAATAACAATATTTTTGGGATATTCAACTTGTTTGCAATTCAAAAAAATTATTATACACAAAATAATTAACTTAAAAAAAAATTGACGTAATTTTTTTAAGTACGCATATAAAAAATGCTCCAAGAAGCCAAATATTTCTGGGTCAATTATTTAAACAATTTTTATTGCCTTCAATCAACATGGAGGTCTTAGAAAATTTAGTTGATTAACAATCGCCTCACTTGTTGAAAATGTGAGTAAGCCGATTTTTCCAACGGGACCTTATTCTTTCAAGTGTTAAAAACACCCCATAATTCATTTGAATTTTTTTATTTGATAATCAATACTTGAAAAAAATATTCAAGAGGCCGCACGCGCATCCCGAAATAGCCACGCGGAGGCCTATTTTCAGCGATACTTTAAAATTTCTAGCAATATAAATAGAGTTCCGGGATTTCGAACTTTTTCAATACAAATTTTCACCTCTTTCAGAATATTTTTTCAGATTTCAATGATCTCTTATAGTTTCTGAGTTATTTGTAAAAAACTAAATGCACTTTTTTCATCTTGATTTGTTTATAACTTATGCAATTTTTTATCTGCTAATAAAACATTTCCATATATTTTTCCAGGCGTCATTCCGAATCCAATGAGCTTCGCTTATATTTTTAGGAGCTATTACAAGTCGTTTTTGAACTTGTGAACTAGACTAGTAGGGCAGCAGATGCGGGGAATCGTATAATGAACTTGAAGCATGGGGGAGGAGTTCAACGTGCAGCACGCAGTGGCGGAATCGGGCAAACTGGTCCAGACGGTATCACTTGTCCCCATTTTCCGCTGTCATGAGAAGGGTGTCTACAAAGTTTAAATAATTCGGTCGCAAACGTCAACACGACATTGGTGTTCTGATTCGGCAGGTAAAAGCTTCGTTACAAAGAGGCGCCTATAATAAATGAATGACAATGAACGAGTCGGCTGCAAAAAATCTAATAAAATGTAAATCACGAGAAGGAAGTAATAAAAAGTTTCCCGGTGACCACTACTGTATTGTAGGGTGTACAAACACGCGTGTAAATGCACCCCCGAATACGAAATTCTCTAGTTTTTCTACCATGAACTATAAACGTGACCAAAGGGAGGAAGTGAGTGAAAAATCCATTAGTAGTGTACACTAACTAACAATTAGTATAACTTTTTCGTTGGAAATTATTGACAAATTGCAATAAATGCAGTGTTGATATTTACTTTGTATGATATATACTTGGAAATTTCCGAAGTCAATTCATGATTTCTTTGTGCATGTTTGGGTTGAAAAATTCGATGACATCAATGTTTCAGAATGTATTTTTACATTGATATAAACTATTGAATATTCTCATACTAATGATTACAGTAATATAAATGCCAATTTATGCAACATTGTCATTGTCGTATTCACAGTCGCTGTCTTGAGAAATTTTTGTATTTATGCACCACAGTCTTCAGCATTATTTCAGCAATTGTTTTCCACGAATTCCCAATGGTGATATAATGTTTTGAAAAATGAATCTTTTTTTGTCCCAAAGAAGGCGATATTTTTCAATCATATCAATAAGAGTACTCACTAACAGACAAATTTTTTCAGAAACAAAGGTGAACATGATTAATATCAAATGTCGTTTGTCAAATAGGTATTATGCACATGCGCATTTTATTCATCGTCTTAATCATAAGGATAAATATTGAAATTTGCCAACTTTTGAAATCATATTCTTATAATAATGATTGAGACTAAAACTGACTAAGTTGCATAAATACTTCCATTGAAATGCACAGATTCAAATCGATTTTATGATTGAGACAGAGACTGGGACTGGGACTATGATAGTGATATTGATATTTATGTAATACACATTGAAAATATTGTTTTATCAAATTCTGACAGTGAACCAACAATATGGAAAATATGTGAAAATGTATGTATGTAAAAAATAAAACAATATTTCCAATATATTTATTTATATTCATTTCATATCTATTCATATTTCCTCAATAGTTTTTATTCGTGAAATTTACTGGAACATTAGACATGTAAGTTTTTATTACATTTTATCAATTGTTTGTGAAAATATTTATTCACCTCCAATTTGACAGAGTACTGATTTTTTGTCGCTGCTGTTTGGCCAATCACTTTTCCATGTATGCTGGAATAACAATCTTTTTTACATCCCGCACCTGACACACGTGACCCGATCGCACCAATGCTGCTGCTTTTTTTTATCTTGAATGTTTATAACGAATTAAGCAATAATAGTAGCGAGTAGGAAACATAACAGGATATAACTACGGATCATATTTCGTATGATGACACAGTCGGTTTCCTGGTACTATTTTGGTCACGAAAAAATATCTAGTCATGAATTTCCTTCAATCAAATTCTTCTCAGACGATGAATCGAATGCTGTCGGAGTAAACATGCCTTTAATAGTTTTAGAAAGAAAAAAGTATTTCGAACAAGTATTATCCTATTCATTCACACAATCACATAACAATAACAAAATACATTACCTAATTAACATAATATTAATCTTCTATACAGTCTATTTACAAAAAATATATTCATCACATTTTGATATGTGTTTAAATCGAATTTGATATGTATCTTTTGTCTGGCCTTCGTATTTTTTGCCCAACTAGAATGTTTCTCCATATGTATATGTATATATACATCTATATCTGTATATATATATATAATGTATATATGTATGTTTTGTATATATCCGAACTATAACTCTCCATTTTACTCCTAAAATAGTGTATATTAGTATGGCATCTGTTGATATGCATTGGTAAAATTTTATTGGAACTGAAATAATTGAAAATGTGTAAAAGTGTCGACTCTAGGTAACATACTACTATTGCTTTCTGTAAGTCACCTATAATAATGCCTATGTGTCATAAAAACATAATTGCCTCAAATGGATTCGACGATTAGCAAATTCGGATCATAATCTCATTCAAGATCTAAGTGTATGGGTTTTAAGTATTTTTTCATTCTACATTTGTAAATATTCATTCGATTATGTCCAATTTTCCAGGTTATGGAAACTCAAAAATCAAGCTCCTCAAGGAAGCAATCTGTATGATTTCAGAATTGGTATAACTTTTGTTGCCTATAGGTAACCAAAGTTATTTTGCGCCGTCCCATTATTTGATTGCAGTGTGTAGTTCTTTCAGCTTGTGACTACAAACGAAGTAATAAAAAATGTATTTATGACCAGCGGCAGGTATAATGCTATAGTCTCGCCTACTTACACTTTCTGTTGGTGCAAAAACAGTTTTTATAGGCTGGCGCACATTTCATTTAGAATGTAACATGTCGATCAAGCCCACGTTGATCAATATCAGCTCAAGGTTACAATATAGAAACGCATATTGTTTTTAGTATATTTATACCTTGGGTTATACAGCGTCTTTGCCTCGTTTTATACAGCGTTTTTGAACTATACACGAACTATTCACTCTTTTTGTTCTTGTTTGTTTAATATGTTTTTCTGAAGTTTATAATGCCACAGTGAAAGGTAAATTATTTCTAGGGTAAATGATAGTTCTGTTTTTATTTACGTTATGTAGCTCCTGAATATTTCATTGAGAATAATATCGGAGAAATAGATGCCGAAGGTAATTTTTTCTTCAAATGTTAAAATTTTCAATGTGATAAATGACAATTAATTCTGATAATGTGTTACTGAAGGTCCTGAATGATATTCTGACAGTGATATTATAGAAGTAGAAAAAAAGGTTCGTATGAGGCTTCCGTTCTCAAGTCAAAAGATTGTTGAAAATATATACCGTTGACTAATCAAAGAAAAAGTTATTCGAACTGAGGTGTTATACAGAGATTAAATGTTCTGAATTTTTTTTAAGGGCACAATTATAATTAATGTTTAACGGAACGATGTAATTTCGCCAAAGAAACGAAGGGGAAAAATACGCATATTGTTACGAAACTAAGTAGGGTACAACCCTGCGTTGTTTGTCATCAGCGAGACGTTGTTTAAGTTGGAGCGTTGACCTAGATTCCCCAACCAAACCGTCTGGGAATCCCGATGACAAACATCGAATGGTCTTTAAATTGGTGGTGCTGATCATAGAAGCGGCAGTCATTCATAGTAATCTATTGAAGGAGTATTTTCATGTTCTTTCCGTAAAATTTCGTTCAAGAAAACTCAACAATCGCTTGTGTATTTTGGAATCAACTTGAATTATTGGACTGAGAAACGAATTTTTACACGAAATTAATTGAGTATCTTCAAAACAAGTAGTTTATTGTTTATATGGATCAAACCTGGTATGACACACGTAACATCCAAAAAAGTTGAAGCTATGCCACTAATCGATGTGTACTAAAAGCACCATCAAATAAAAGTAAGTATGAGATCATTGGGCACGCTGGAAGTTAACTGGGTTTTGTTAAAAACGTCTTACTTTTGTCGGCAAAAAATATATTATCTTGCGCAGCCGACCTCCTTTATGGAGATATCAATGGAGATTGATTCGAGAAATCGTTGGAAGAAAATTTTTTTCCGAATCTTGTTCTTGTAATTAACAAGAGCGTTGCACGACAAATCCAGGAAATTCCAGAAGTGAAACAGTATCCACCAAAGTCTCGTAAAAAATATCGTCGCTCCTTTGATATGTATAAATTTAAATCAAAACCATGTAGTTCACGACATGTCCCAAAGAGAGGAACGAGTTCATTCTTCTGGATCCCCACTATGTATCTTCAATCCCATAGAACTAATTCGCAGTAACTTCAAGAGGGAGGTGGAAAACTAAATGTCACACCAACACTATCCGGAAGTGATATTAATACAATTGGAAAAGAAGCATAGAGAATCACTGAATACTGCATTCTAACATAGAAATTCTTCATTTGCAAGGTGTTTGCTATCAAATTCCGTGTCTTCATACCTCTGTATTTCAAACAGAGAGTGGAGTGGTAATCCTGGATTGAGGGTTGAGTGTCAAGGTTCACGCAACGAAATATGTCAGGCCGTTTCTACGGCGCATGTAGGATCGCGGTTTCAGACGTGGACACGCAGCGGTTGTAGTCTGTTCTACGCCGGCAGTGTTTGCGGTGAAAATTTAAATAATTTATATTCATTTGCTCTTCAATTAGCTTCCAGGCATCAGGAATTAAATTCCTGTCATTATGGTTTGGATCCAGTGGGTTCCAAATAATCGGCTCGGCTTCATAGAGGGATAAAAATTCGAACACCACTTTGTTCGACCACTCCATGGTGAAAGTAACCACGGCACTGACAGTACCTCGCGCCTAGCCGCGTCGTTGGAGCAGTGTACACGTGTTGAGCGCCATCCTCCGAGCTCCTTCGAACCGTGTTCATTTACCGACAGACGACGGAACTCACCGCACCGACCGAAGATCGCCAAGGCTGCCCTATCCGGCGCCGCGTGAACTGGCAGGTTTGGCGCGAGGAGTGGCACTTCACGCGTCGTTGGATCCTGGCTAAAGAGGAACCATCAACACTGACAGAACAAAACCGCGTCAAGCTGGTTGCCACGACATTAGGGAGTTGCAAGTAAGCCGAGAAACTCGCTGGAAGAGGATCAGAAAATAAAAAGGGTCCAGGACAAGCCCTGGAGTACACCAACCAGGGAACAGACACGAAAAAAAAATTTAAGGCTTATGCCGCAGACCTGTTAACTGTGAACAGGGAACAATTGAAACTCATAGCGGGGCTCATGACTGGAGATGCGCCAATGAAAAACAACCATAATATGGGACTGTTCAGTGGCAACCTGCCATGCAGATTATACGGAAAGGAACCAGAAACAGTGTCACAAATAATACGCAACTGCGGATCCTGGATCGCAGAAGACAGTCATTTTCTCGGCAACCAATTGGTGATCCAGAACTATACAGCACACACCCAGTAAAGGACTTGAACAAACTAGTACAAGGCACTGGGCACTATACATTGTACACATTCACGTACAGTCAGACTGCAGTCCAGGACTATGGATTTTAATATCTGCAGTCATATTTTCCCAATACCCGCGCAGACCGCCGGCAGGCTGGAACCTGCAATCGATTCAGAACTGATAAGGAACTGACGTGTGTGGACATAAATCGACAGTCTGAGAATCCCGATGACAAACTTCGAATGGTCTTCAAATTGGTGGTGCTGATCATGGAAGCGGCAGTCATTCATAGTTATCCATTGAAGGAGTATTTTCATGTTCTCTCCGTGAAATTTGGTTCAAGAAAACTCAACAATCGCTCGTGTATTTTGGAATCAGCTTGAATTATTGGACTGAGAAAAGAATTTTTACACGAAATTAATTGAGTGTCGTCAAATCAAGTCGTTTATTGTTTATATGGATCAAACTTGGTATGACACACGTAACATCCAAAAAAGTTGAAGCTATGCCACTAATCGATGAGTACTAAAAGCACCATCAAATAAAAGTAAGTATGAGATCATTGGGCACGCTGGAAGTGAATTGGGTTTTGTTAAAAACGTCTTACTTTTGTCGGCAAAAAATATATTATCTTGCGCAGCCGACCTCCTTTATGGAGATATCAATGGAGATTGATTCGAGAAATCGTTGGAAGAAATTTTTTTTCCGAATCTTGTTCTTGTAATTAACAAGAGCGTTGCACGACAAACCCAGGAAATTCCAGAAGTGAAACAGTATCCACCAAAGTCTCGTAAAAAATATCGTCGCTCCTTTGAAATGTATAAATTTAAATCAAAACCATGTAGTTCACGACATGTCCCAAACAGAAGGACGAGTTCATTTTTCTGGATCCCCAATATGTATCTTCAATCCCATAGAACTAATCTGCAGTAACTTCAAGAAGGAGGTAGAAAACTGAATGTCACACCAACACTATCCGGAAGTGATATTAATACAATTGGAAAAGAAGCATAGAGAATCACTGAATACTGCATTCTAACATAGAAATTCTTCATTTGCAAGGTGTTTGCTATCAAATTCCGTGTCTTCATACCTCTGTATTTCAAGCCGAGAGTGGAGTGGCAATCCTGGATTGAGGGTTGAGTGTCGAGGTTCACGCAACGAAATATGTCAGGCCGTTTCCACGGCGCATGTAGGATCGCGGTTTCAGACGTGGACATGTAGCGGTTGTAGTCTGTTCTACGCCGGCAGTGTTTGTGGTGAAAATTTGAATAATGTATATTCATTTGCTCTTCAATTAGCTTCCAGGCATCAGGAATTAAATTCCTGTTTTTATGGTTTGGATCCAGTGGGTTCCAAATAATCGGCTCGGCTTCATAGAGGGATAAAAATTCGAACACCACTTTGTTCGACCACTCCATGGTGAAAGTTACCACGGCACTGACAGTACCTCGCGCCGCGTCGTTGGAGCAGTGTACACGTGTTGAGCGCCATCCTCCGAGCTCCTTTGAACCGTGTTCATTTACCGACAGACGACGGAACTCACCGCACCGACCGAAGATCGCCAAGGCTGCTCTATCCGGCGCCGCGTGAACTGGCAAGATTGGCGCGAGGAGTGGCACTTCACGCGCCGTTGGATCCCGGCTAAAGAGGAACTATCAACACTGGCAGAACAATACCGCGTCAAGTTGGTTGCCACGATATTAAGGATTCGCAAGTAAGCCGAGAAACTCGCTAGAAGAGGATCAGAAAATAAAAAGGGTCCAGGACAAGCCCTGGAGTACACCAACCAGGGAACAGACACGAAAAAAAAATTTAAGGCTTATGCCGCAGACCTGTTAACTGTGAACAGGGAACAATTGAAACTCATAGCGGGGCTCATGACTGGAGATGCGCCAATGAAAAACAACCATAATATGGGACTGTTCAGTGGCAACCTGACATGCAGATTATACGGAAAGGAACCAGAAACAGTGTCACAAATAATACGCAACTGCGGATCCTGGATCGCAGAAGACAGTCATTTTTTCGGCAACCAATTGGTGATCCAAAACTATACAGCACACACCCAGTAAAGGACTTGTACAATCTAGTACAAGGCACTGGGCACTATACACTGTACACATTCACGTACAGTCAGACTGCAGTCCAGGACTGTGGATTTTAATATCTGCAATTATATTTTTCCAATACCCGCGCAGACCGCAATCGATTTAGAACTGATAAGGGACTGACGTGTGTGGACATAAATTGACAGTTCTGATCGACAGTCTAGAACTTCAAACGAGTTAGAAAATTGTCAGTTACCATGTTTATGGAAAGTAACGGGTTCACCATACTCCAATCATCGTGTTAAAAATAAAGCTCATGAATGATGGAATTGTATAAAACTGTGGATGCACACGCTACAACATATACTGTAAAAAATCTATTCCTTGGTGCTTTATAAATGTATTCGCAAGCTTTCGGTTATAATTTTGTGGAGAGCTTGAGGTGAGACTATTGCTGAGAATTTCAAATCTTCTTAACTTCGTCCGGTTGCCAAATATTTCAGTGTGACAATCGCTCTTCTGGACTGATGGCTCTTCTCATAACAGTATTTTTGTTTTCTAACGTGAGAAAAACTCGAAGTCGTCCCCACGTAAATGTTTCATTTTGAAAAATAAACGTGTTTCAGACCTCTTAGGTCCATCTTCAGTCCAACTGTAAGATATATTTAATGTAAGATATGTATAAAGAGGTGTTATATAACTTACATGTGGGGAGGAAAAAACTACACATTGGGCGAAAGTTCAACCTTGGATTGTATGAACTGAAAGGGGAGAAGTTGCCCTCTATTGAAGGTGTAAACCATAATAAACTGTGCAAATAGATTATGTAAATGCATAATTTGGCTTCCACAATCACATGAATGGACGACTGTAGAATTAAATTTATCATGAGAAAAAACGTGAGAAAAAACACCATCTTCAACGTGGAGCGGGGACTGAGACATTTGACAGTGTCAAATAGCCACTGGTATTACTAGTATTACTTGCACTATGATATATAAAACTAGAGACCTCTGATGTCGTACTCGTTGGACGGTGATATGTTTGAAGAGCTTCGTATTATAATTAAAATAAGTTGGTTATGGATGAAAGGACAAGGGGGAAGAAAAACACCAATTTGACATCAACCACTAAGTTAATAGGATGTGAAAATCGTTATTATGAGAATTATAAGGGGTTGAAGAATTGTTAACAATCGAAATTGATCTGTTCATTCAAAGAGAGTGTTCGAGGATCACTTAAGGAAGAGTTCATTTCGAATATTTTCAATATGTTCATCAAGTGACTTTCATTAGCTACGTGAAGGACTTTAAGATCTTTCTTTATATCAAAATGATGTTTGGAATTGAGCTGCAGGAGTTAATTTCTTCGAAAGGAGAATTTTTAAATTTTTCATTATATTTATCGATTATTTCAGTGGGTTCTTTCGCTCTAGTTGAGATTTTTTTTTCAGTTTGTCCAATATATGTTGCAGAGCAAGAAGGGTCAGAACAACAAATTTCGTACACACCTGATTTATCTAGTTGGTTGACTTTATATTTTGTAAGAACCAGATTTTTTGAAATGGAATTGTTTGTATAGAAACTGATGTTCAAGTCAATACTATGACGGAGAAAAATGTTTTTATGTCACGAGACACTTTGCCAATAAAGGGAAATTAACAATAACGGGCTGGAATATTGGACATATTGGTCCAGTATCGATGGTTAATTCTTTAAATCAGGTGTTGAGGGAATTTTTTATTCTCACCAATTTAATTCGGTTTTGAAGTCTTTTGCATTCAAGGGTATTTCGAATAACCTGTGGAATAGAGAGTTGAACGAGGCTAGTAATATGTAGTTTTTTCCTCCCTACATGTAAGTTATATAACACCTCATTATACATTAAATATATCTTACAGTTAGACTGAAGATGGACCTATAGAGATCAGAAACATGTTTCTTTTTCAAAATAAAACATTTACGTGGAGACGACTTCGAGTTTTTCTCACGTTAGAAATTAGCCTCTCCACTTTGAGAAACCATGGACCTAATCCTTCGTATTTTTGCTTGATATGTGAGGTTAAATTAAATCCAGATGTTTATTGAAACACCCTTCATTCATTCTTACGTAATTTTTCAGGTCATCCTCACTTCCTCTTATTTTTCGGATCAAATGCATATGGGACAATTTATCACATTGCTAGAACTGATCTTTCACTGAATACCTAACAGAAATGTATCAATGTTTTTCTTCATGTTTCTGTCACTGAACCTTTTCACCACTATCTCACGAAGTTGACGACTGAAAACTGATGGACAACTGTGTGTGTATATTGAAATCTGAGGTCGCCGGCAGTTCGAGGCTTGACAATCTGATCGTTCACATGAACTGAATCATCTAAGGCGCGCAACAGTCCTGAGACTGCAGTCCCTACGTAAATGGGTACCTTGACAGAAAACATCAGGCGAAATAGAATGCGCCAAAAGACCCAAGTATCATCGGAGATTTGGAGCAGATGAGCCAGGGTGATGATTCAATGGGTGCATGAGCACGGACTCCAAGACTCCCACACTACCGAAAGGTGTCCGCAAGCATTTTCTTCTACTCTATGAATAAAGGAGGGCACAGTTGTCGCCTGGCAGTCTCTTATTTACCGCAAAAATATATGAAATTTTACACATTTCACTCTTTTTCATATGAAAAAATACATATTTATTTGAACATTGATAATCCGGTGTCAATAATTTACAGTGACTGTTAAATGGCGGCGTCGAGTAATCATTGAAGGTTGTATTATTTTAGATACTCGTTGAAATGTAGAAATAAATAATTTCATAATCCATAATCCATTCTAAATAAAGAAAAGCGCACGACAACAAGTTCTGAAGTGTCTAAATTCTTATTTGTATTTTAACGAAAGAAATCTTGGTTATTGTACCTACCTATAAGTATATGTATATAAATATATATATACAGGGTGTAACTGAATAAGTGTAAAACATTTAAGGAGGTGATTCCTCATCGAAAAAAAGATAGGATCTTTCATATAAAGAAACTTCATTGGAGCATCACTTGTTAAGATACAGCCCCTTAAAGGGGGTACATAAAATTTGTATAACGATTTTTTTCACAAGCACTGAAAAAGTTACAATATTGAAATTAACCTGACGTTTTGTACTACCAAAAAGACACTTAGCCAGTAATTTATTTGGTTTACCCCATGGTTGTAAGGGTGAAAAACGCAACCCTAAAATTTATTTCCAATGTAACTTTTGTCTTATTATTTGTTTACCATTTAAAATTTATTTCCGATAGCCTGTTTCATTCTAAACAAAAAATGTCTCTTGGGTTTTGCCCAAAATAAACCAGTAAGCAGCAAAACATTATTTTACGAACAACTACAGAGATACATCGTCATAAATGCGAAAATACGAAACTAATCTATCTAGTAGGTCGCTATTAGCGATAGTGACAATTAAATTGGTATGACGCTGTCAGTTTGGGAATTTTCGAAATTGAATTAATACTAATTGTGTGTTGTTGTTCTGTTCTTAATTTGTTACTTTAATAATTCACTTGTTAATAAAATGGCATACACAAATGAGGAAATGGCTGATATGCATTACGTTTACGGTCTGTCGCAGGGGAATGGGTTAGAAGCTTCTAGAAGATATGCTGAAATGTATCCTCAACGGCAGCATCCTTCACATAGAATATTTGCTCGACTTCATCAACGATTACGAGAATATGGTTCATTCGACAAAAGAACGCAGGATTGTGGTCGCCATCGAGAAATACGAACACCACAGCTTGAGGAAGCAGTACTTAATTTGATTGAAGAACAACCTACTACCAGTACTAGAAAGATTGCTTTCCAGCTAAATGTTGATCATATGACGGTATTTCGAATTTTAAAGAAACAACTCTTATACCCTTACCATCTGCAACGAGTACAGGCACTGTTACCGCGAGACTTTCCGAACCGTCTTGAATTTTGCAATTGGATGCTGGAAATGATTAGAAGAAATTGTGACTTTCTGAAGACGATAGAATTCACAGACGAATGTAGTTTTTCTCGGGACAAGATTATTAATTTTCATAATTACCACATATGGGCTGATGGAAACCCTCACGCTATTGTCGAAACTAGCCATCAAGAACAGTTTTCTCTTAACGTGTGGCTCGCAGTTATTGGGGATGATTTAATTGGGCCTCACTTTCTACCTCCTCGATTAAATGGTGAGGCATACGTTCAATTTTAAGAGAAGTGCATCCAGTACTGCTGGAGGAAGTTCCTTTGGGCGTCAGAAGGGATATGTTTTTTATGCATGATGGGGCTCCCGCCCATTTTAGTCAAGTAGCACGTCAGCATTTAACTGAAACATATGCAAATCAGTGGATAGGTCGAGGAGGACCACATAAATGGCCCGCTCGATCCCCGGATCTCAATCCTCTCGATTTCTCTATTTGGGGCCATTCACAGCATTTGGTATATCGTACTCCTGTTCGCGATGTAGAGGACTTAAGAAACCGCATCATCGATGCGTGCAGGGTAATCAGAGAGACTCAGGAATATTTGAGCGAATACGTGGCTCAATGCGCCGACGTCTAGACGCATGCGTAATGTTTGAAGGTAGACATATTGAACATTCACTATGATTTCTACATGTTGTGTGTTTTGTTATTAATAACTTAGTTTTGTTTATTACCCTTTAATCGTTTAATGCAGGTACTAACTACAAAATAACAATAAATCCAGTTCGCATTTATGACGATGTATCTCTGTAGTTGTTCGTAAAATAATGTTTTGCTGCTTACTGGTTTATTTTGGGCAAAAAACCAAGAGACATTTTTTGTTTAGAATGAAACAGGCTATCGGAAATAAATTTTTAAATGGTAAACAAATAATAAGACAAAAAGTTACATTGGAAATAAATTTTAGGGGTTGCGTTTTTCACCCCTTACAACCATGGGGTAAACCAAATAAATTACTGGCTAAGTTTTTTTATGGTAGTACAAAACGTCAGGTTAATTTAATATTGTAACTTTTTCAGTGCTTGTGAAAAAAATTGTTATACAAATTTTATGTACCCCCTTTAAGGGGCTGTATCTTAACAAGGGATGCTCCAATGAAGTTTCTTTATATGAAAGATCCTATCTTTTTTTCGATGAGGAATCACCTCCTTAAATGTTTTACACTTATTCAGTTACACCCTGTATATATATATATATATATATATATATATATATATATATATATATATAATTTTATTACATTTTGTATTTTCGTTTAAATTTGAGTGATAAAATATACTTATGTTTTTTGTAAGTAGAGGTATATAACTTTTTTATGTCATTACCCCTCTCAATCAAAATTCCTAGATACGCCACTGGTCCCAGTCCGCCATATGGGCTCCTGATTGTGTTAATATATGTTCGGCCAATATTTATCTTGCAATTTCTCTATTTTTATATTATTCTTGTGTTCGGATTTTCTTATTCTTGAAGGTCTTGACAATTCTCCTATGTAAGTTTTACCACAGAACACTGTATACACAATTCCTCGTTTCTTGATTTTGTACGGGAACATACGGCAGTCTGGGACAATACGACATGAAAAGAAAATTAAAAGAAGCTTTCTGTAATGAGTTTATTTCTTTGGTGATGTTAGCACAGTAATCTCCAAAAATATTCGGAGCTGCACAATATTTGGGATAGTTGTCTGAATAATGGACTCGTATATGTACCAGATTTATTGTTATACATTGTTTTCAAAGAAAATATATTGAATTGAATATTCGAGAATGCAGCGCACGTGATTAAAGAAAGCCGCGCCGCTATTGGTCAGGCAGATTAGACTAGAAGGCACGCCTTCGGTGTAGTTTCGACAAGCCACACTTGCGACAATATGCGGGCATGTTTTGAATGTTTACTTGATCTATTTCTATTAATTATAGTTCAATCGTTTGTTTAAATGTTATAATTTGTTGAAGTTGCAGGATCCCGCGTTTCATTTTCCCCTATTTCAGTACACCAAAAGTGGGAGTAATTAAAAAAAATGTATTTTCCGAATCATACTGAATTCGATCTCGCACTAATGCCATGCATTTGTTTTGATGCTACTATGAGTGGTTTCGGATCCCACTCTAGTAGGTAAGGCCCCGATCTTAACTTGTACAAGTTTTAATTAACTTTGAGGGTTGGTCAAGCAACTTAAAAAGCGGTCAAAAAACAATTTCACAATTTTACTTGTTTTCATTTTGGATAGACTATAGATGTATTTTCTTTTTTAATTTTTATATGACGTTATTGACTTTTAATACCTATCAAATCGTTTTTATATTATATTTATACCAGGACATTATGGTATATTGATATATACTACATTACTTCATGTTGATACTCTGGGACAAGCTTACACGTTTTTACTATTTATTTACAATCGCCAATATTTAAATTGAAACCAATCCGGTACTCACTCATGTTTGGCAACTCAGAAAACACAGCTGGCTTTTTATCATTACCCTAATTGTGAAACAGGTCAAAATAACGTTGATCTATAGCATAATGAAGGCAATGTTTCTTTTCTATGAATATTATATATATTCCCATTCTACCGTTTGCGCGATGAACTCTCTATATAATAATCCAGAAGAATGATATAAACAATCATCGAATGAGATTATATCCTGGAACTATTTTTCCGAAGTGGACTATGACACTCAAAACCCAAATAAGGCACTGAATCAATATGATCCAACTGAACCGGACACACAATAAATATTTTCTCAGTTATATAGTCAACAAATGATACAACTACTTTTTCAATTGATATGTGATATGATATGTATCGTTTCGTTTACACTAGTGTATAAAAAAATCATGCTCTTCAAAACGTGCATCAGAAATAAATTGTTTTGATATATGGTATACTAAGAGAAGTCTGTATATTTTTATCACAGTGGTACGAAAGAAAAGTTTTTTCTTTTGGTGCTTGATAACATTTCCAAATCTTTCGTTTTGAAGTTCATGATATTCATAACATTGTTTACTAATATTAAGAACATTGGTACTATAATTGAGCAAAATAGATAATTGTGATAATTTTTCTTATACCGGTCTTGAAGAAATCATGAACTATTGCATAGTGTGAAGATGATACATTGCATCCATCAATTGGGTACCATGAAAGAAATCGCTATTTCTCTATGAATATATGGTAGCAGTTGTTGATTCTGGCATGTGAACAAAATTTTATTGAAATTTCTAAGAACTAGAAAACTACTTTTCTTATGCGATAATTATATTATCTTCATATATTTGATGGAAAAGGTTGATGCTCATATGAAAACGCCATATGTTATTAAAAAACATTCCTTCTAATAATTAGAGTTTTCTATTACTTTCCATAAGACAACTCTAAAAATATTTTTTGTCTTAGGGTTCGCTTAATGATTTTCCTATACATCACGTGGAAAAAATTCCCTTTGAAGTTTGCTTTTGTAGTAGAAATACTAATAATACAATTGATTTTAATTTTTATAGAAACAGCAAATAATTTTGGTATATTTAAGTCTCAGAAAGTTTAAAATGTCATCGAGAGAGTGTAAACATGATGCTGATGCATTTTGTTATATATGTGGCCAATTTATTAAAGTACGAGATATAAGACTCGAATTAAACAAAAATAAGAAACTTTGTGAAGCCTACGAATTATACTTTGACTTGCCTATTCGGAATCAAGACAAGCCATGGGCTCCACATGTTGCTTGTAGTAATTGCAAAGTAATTGTTAAGAAGGTAAACACTTTGAATAAATATTATAAATATGTTCGTTTACAGTTTTATTTCTCGAGGTGTATGAAATTCGCAGTACCAAGAATTTGGCGAGAGCGTCAACGACCGCTATTTTTGCACAGTAAATCCACCTAAACGGCGTAGTGGCAAAAATGCGAAACCAATCGAATATCCTGACCCTACTTCCTCTTCTGTTCCAATTTCATGCAGCTTACAATTCCCAGTACTGGAACCTCCAAAGAAATCATCTCAGTCAAGTTCGTCTCAGAGTTCAAACAAAAATGTTGAGGATTAAGTATTTTTACCGTCACAGGAACAATTAAAACCCCATCTTATTACCTTAGAAAGATTTAATGACTTGATAAAAGATTTGAATTTTCCGAAAAGTGAGACAGAAATTTTGGGTTCTCGTTTGAAATAATGGAATTTGCTTGTTGATGTGAAAGTAAGTGATCAACGCAATCGGCATAAAACATTTTCTAAATTTTTCACAAAAGAAGATGGAATTTGTTTCTGTAACGATATGAGAGGTTTGTTTAAACTAATTGGGGAACCTAGTGTTCAGAGTGAATGGCGTTTATTCATTGATAACTCTACGAATGGAAATAAATGTCCTTCTCTTTCAGTCGCTCATTCGGTACATCTTGAAGAAAATTATGAAAGTGTCGATATTTTACTAGAAGCTCCAAAATACCGGCGGGATTTTTTCATGGGACTACTGTGTGGATATACAAAATATCCAAGTTATCTTTGTCTGTAGGATAGTAGAGCGGATGCTCAGCACTAGTTCGATGGTCATGGCCAATAAAAATGGAATTTTGTGTAGGAAATGTGAACCCATTGCTGAACCTTAAAATGTGCTAATGCCGCCTTCGTACATTAAGTTAGGTTAGGTAGAAACAATTTGTGGAAGCAATATATGAGAAATCGAAAGCTTTTAAATTTTCACGAAATTTTTTCCGAAATTATTAGAAGCAAATGTTAAAACTGGAATTTTTATCAATCCACAAATTAAATAAAAATTAGTGTGACTAATTACCAAAGTTTCTCAGTAGTATTGAGAGCTTGGGATGAATTCAAAGCAGTAGCCTCTGGATTTTTGGGGAATAACAAAGGCCAAAAATTACAAAACATTTGTTGAAAATATGTTAAAGAACTTCAAGACCATGGGTTGCAGGATGTCTCTGGAAGTGCGTGTGATACATGCTCTTCTGAAATAATTCAAAAACAGTACTGGCGCGTACTCAGAAGAACAGGGAGAACGTTCAAGACTTTATGGAAATATGATGAGAGACTATATTTGGGGATTAATGGAAGAAAGTACTAATAACCATAGAAGAAAGAGTAACAATTTTTTCCCATTTTTTGTGAGCTAATATGATGGATAAAGTTAATAAAAATACTATACAAAAATATTTTTTCAGATATTTCAACAGACAAAAATAAACATAAAATATATCATACAAAAGCAAACTTTTTTTATGAAATATTTTTTTTTTCAGATGGCTATCGATGGACCTATCATAATCGCATACTCTAAGTTCAAAGGCAGAATTCTTGTTGACTTGTGTAATAGTTCTCCAAATAATTGCCAAAAAATACTCAGAATTACTTTTGATTTGAGAGCAGGATTGGAGTTGAATCCCAAAAATTGTTATTTCCTCAAATCGAGTATCTTTCATGCGATATAAATATTATTTTTGTAGTGGAATATTTCAATGATGTATTGTGAACATGATAAAACTGTTTTTTTTCTAATATTGATATTTATTGGAATGACATCTGCATCCAGAATTCCATTGAATTATATAATATTTATCCTAGGAACTATGAAGTTCATTCAAGGGATCTTCAACGTTAGAACATCAAACGAGCAATCGAGTAATTGCTGTTTATATACAGAATTTGTTTTCAGAAGTTGAAATACTTTTCAGTTTATACGCAGATCAGTAAATATATGAATCCTTATCACTCTGTGCCAATGGAACTTGAATATTCATTCGATTCCCTGATTATAATCGATAATAATTCTTTTGAGAATAAATTTGCTCATTGATTTGGATAATGCTTCTGTAACTTTTTGTTAAAAAATAGATCAGGAAGGAAGGTATATATTTACCAAAAATGTATATTCATGACATAATGCTTTCAGGGTTGGTATTTCAAATGCTGAAGAATTCAGATTGATTGATTTCTTTCATAGACCCAATGGACACATTGCAAAACTTCAAAAGTAAATTGTCGAATAGAACAATTTCTCGAAGGAAACGTTGGACAGAAATTCACCACCAATTAATCTTCATCATAAAAGTTAGACAAAGATTGTGAACTTTGTTTTCATAACTTTTACGAGATTGCACTCATGGGAAGGTGAAGTTATTTCCGAGTTTCGCAGTGACAATAGTGATAAATCATAAAATTGGACTTGTGCAGTTTGAATTCGTTACGTTGGAAGTCATACAATTCCTGAAGTTTATGTTTTTAGTTTCAAGTGGGAGAACATATAATAGAATTTTATAATTTTCCATGTCGAATGTACTTACAGTTCTGCTTAATGATTGCGAATGATGATGAAATTGAGAGGTTCAAAACAATAGAAGAGCACATCATGTATCAAGAATAATGAGTAATAATTTAACATGGAGTATGATCGGAGTGTAACTCCAGAGTAAACATGGGACAGTTCGCCACTAGCGACACTATGCCAGGCAGGGGTACATACAATCGAACTCTACCAATGACAACTACTTCATAGAAACTGCAAAGTTCAATGAGTTGAAATCATGTCGGACTGCCAAGCAGTATTGCATTATGGAATCTAATAGGGTCCAGATGAGTATAAAACTACGTGAAGGCCACTGTAGGGATAACAGAATGACTGTGATGGATCCTTGGAAACAAATCGAAGGATTTATAGGATACGAATCTATTTGAAATATCGATAAGCCGACAGAAAAATTTCATATTGAACAAACCTTAGTACTGGAACGAAATAGTGGGACAAATTCACTAGAAGGATTTATTGAAAAAATTAAAATAAAACATCAGCTCTGAACTGAATGAGAAAAATCTGCGAAAGCATCTTCGTAAAATGGGACTGACAGCCTGATCTGTCACTTGAACTGCGTGAAGGCCGAGGCAGGGATAACAGAATAACTGTCTTGGATCCTTGAACACAAAGGCTTTGGAGGCCTCTTGGCCATAAAAATTGCTATGATAGGATTATTAGGATCAGAACCTTTTCGAAATAACGGGAAGCCAGACTGAAAAAACGTGAGTACTGGAACGGAATAGTGGGACAAGTACACTGGAACGATTTTAAAAATACATACAGCAGCTCTGTTAGAACTGAATAGGAAAAACTTGCAAGGGCATCTTCACAAAATGGAATTGAAAGTCTGATTTGTCACTTAAACTACGTGCAGACCAAGGCAGGGAAAACAGAATGACTGTTATGGATCCTTGAACATAAATGCTTTGGAGGCCTCCTGGCCAGAAATGGTGCTATGAAAGGATTAATAGAATCGGAACCTATTTGAAATATCGAGAAGCCGACAGAAAAGTTTTTATAGAGAATAAACGTCAGTACTCGAACAAAATAGTGGAAAAAGTTCACTTAAAAGATTCATTGAAGAAATGCAAACAGCAGCTCTGTTAGAACTGAATAAAAAAAACCTGCGAAAGAATCTTCATAAAATGGAAGTGAAAGCCTGATTTCTCGCTTAAACTACATGAAGGCCAAGGCTGGGATAACTTTCATGGATCCTTGAACACAAAGTCTTTGGAGACCACCCGGTCATGAAGATGCTATGGAAGGATTAATAGGATCAGCACCTATTTGAAATTTCGAGAAGCCGACAGAAGAGGTTTCAGACTGAACAAACGTCAGTACAGGAATGAAACAGAGGGAAAATTTCACTTGAAGAATTTATTCTGGAAAAATACGAACAGCAACTCCGTTATAACTGAATTGGAGAAACCTGCGAAAGCATCTTCATGAAATGGGACTTGCTGAAAGCCTGGTTTCATGCTTCTGTAAAGGCTAAAATGATACAACGCCTTATCGACTCCGTTGAATGCGCGATGCTATGATGTCACAGTAGTTCTGGAAACGTCACAGTGGAAGGGGTTATTATAGCTGCACTCGAATAGAACCTTATATAACATAGCAAGGTATTTTCAATTTTATAATGAATTTGATCAAAAGCGGAAGAAATTTTCATCGGCATGTTTTTCCTTCAGTATGGAAACGAACCAGGCATCTGAAACGTTAACTGTCATTTCAGGAACGAACAGTCATTTCAGGAACGAAAATTGCAGATTTGTTTATTTAGTTTGGACTTTATATTAATTGTATTTTCCATTTGAATGGAGTGCAAATTGACAGGGTTTAGAAAGTCACATAACGGACCAAATAGATCCAGACATAGAAATAAAACGCATAATTGCAATGACTAAAACCACTTTCCAAAAAATTTTAATGTTTCTTTGCAACAGCCATCTAAATTTGGAACTGAAACAAAGAATGGCTAAATGCTATGTTTGGTCTATGCTGCTGTATAGAGTGGAAGCGTGCACTCTGAAGATATCAACAATGATTCGAATTGAGGCATTGAGAAAGTGGATACATAGGCGGATGTCGAAGATACCTTGGACGGCACACAATACCAACGAAGAAGTACTAAGGAGAGTCAACAGGTACAGAGTATTGCTGAAGACTGTCAAATATTGGAAGATGTCTTATTTGGGTCGTGTACTGAGAGGAAATCGATATCGACTACTACAACTGATTCTCAACGGCAAGATATAAGGAGAAAGCGAATGTTTTCGCTGAATAACATCCGAGAATGGATTGGGTTACGAATCGCAGGGCAACTTCGCCGGGTTGCTGAAGACTGTGAAGCCTTGCTGAAGCCATGGTGATCACCAACGTCGGACAATTCTGATATGGCATATAAAGGAGAAGAAGAAAAAAATCATCTACCAGATATACAAATCTCACACGAACACTCAAACTCTTTAGGACAAGCATTAATGATTAACAAGGACGATATCAACACCCTCAACAAAAGCGGAATTTACAAATCAGAACGTGACAACTGCCCAGAAACCTATATAGGCAGAAAGTTTGGACCTTTCCGAACTAGAATTGATGAACACGACAAGACAGCAAACCAGTCGGCATTTGGCTTCCATCTGGAGTTCAACAACCATGCCAGAAAATAATACAAACATTCTTCACAACATTAACTCGAGAAACATAACCAACTGACAGCCTGATCTGTCACTTGAACTGCGTGAAGGCCGAGGCAGGGATAACAGAATAACTGTCATGGATCCTTGAACACAAAGGCTTTGGAGGCCTCTTGGCCATAAAAATTGCTATGATAGGATTATTAGGATCAGAACCTTTTCGAAATAACGGGAAGCCAGACTGAAAAAACGTGAGTACTGGAACGGAATAGTGGGACAAGTACACTGGAACGATTTTAAAAATACATACAGCAGCTCTGTTAGAACTGAATAGGAAAAACTTGCAAGGGCATCTTCACAAAATGGAATTGAAAGTCTGATTTGTCACTTAAACTACGTGCAGACCAAGGCAGGGAAAACAGAATGACTGTTATGGATCCTTGAACATAAATGCTTTGGAGGCCTCCTGGCCAGAAATGGTGCTATGAAAGGATTAATAGAATCGGAACCTATTTGAAATATCGAGAAGCCGACAGAAAAGTTTTTATAGAGAATAAACGTCAGTACTCGAACAAAATAGTGGAAAAGGTTCACTTAAAAGATTCATTGAAGAAATGCAAACAGCAGCTCTGTTAGAACTGAATAAAAAAAACCTGCGAAAGAATCTTCATAAAATGGAAGTGAAAGCCTGATTTCTCGCTTAAACTACATGAAGGCCAAGGCTGGGATAACTTTCATGGATCCTTGAACACAAAGTCTTTGGAGACCACCCGGTCATGAAGATGCTATGGAAGGATTAATAGGATCAGCACCTATTTGAAATTCCGAGAAGCCGACAGAAGAGGTTTCAGACTGAACAAACGTCAGTACAGGAATGAAACAGAGGGAAAAGTTCACTTGAAGAATTTATTCTGGAAAAATACGAACAGCAACTCCGTTATAACTGAATTGGAGAAACCTGCGAAAGCATCTTCATGAAATGGGACTTGCTGAAAGCCTGATTTCATGCTTCTGTAAAGGCTAAAATGATACAACGCCTTATCGACTCCGTTGAATGCGCGATGCTATGATGTCACAGTAGTTCTGGAAACGTCACAGTGGAAGGGGTTATTATAGCTGCACTCGAATAGAACCTTATATAACATAGCAAGGTATTTTCAATTTTATAATGAATTTGATCAAAAGCGGAAGAAATTTTCATCGGCATGTTTTTCCTTCAGTATGGAAACGAACCAGGCATCTGAAACGTTAACTGTCATTTCAGGAACGAACAGTCATTTCAGGAACGAAAATTGCAGATTTGTTTATTTAGTTTGGACTTTATATTAATTGTATTTTCCATTTGAATGGAGTGCAAATTGACAGGGTTTAGAAAGTCACATAACGGACCAAATAGATCCAGACATAGAAATAAAACGCATAATTGCAATGACTAAAACCACTTTCCAAAAAATTTTAATGTTTCTTTGCAACAGCCATCTAAATTTGGAACTGAAACAAAGAATGGCTAAATGCTATGTTTGGTCTATGCTGCTGTATAGAGTGGAAGCGTGCACTCTGAAGATATCAACAATGATTCGAATTGAGGCATTGAGAAAGTGGATACATAGGCGGATGTCGAAGATACCTTGGACGGCACACAATACCAACGAAGAAGTACTAAGGAGAGTCAACAGGTACAGAGTATTGCTGAAGACTGTCAAATATTGGAAGATGTCTTATTTGGGTCGTGTACTGAGAGGAAATCGATATCGACTACTACAACTGATTCTCAACGGCAAGATATAAGGAGAAAGCGAATGTTTTCGCTGAATAACATCCGAGAATGGATTGGGTTACGAATCGCAGGGCAACTTCGCCAGGTTGCTGAAGACTGTGAAGCCTTGCTGAAGCCATGGTGATCACCAACGTCGGACAATTCTGATATGGCATATAAAGGAGAAGAAGAAAAAAATCATCTACCAGATATACAAATCTCACACGAACACTCAAACTCTTTAGGACAAGCATTAATGATTAACAAGGACGATATCAACACCCTCAACAAAAGCGGAATTTACAAATTAGAACGTGACAACTGCCCAGCAACCTATATAGGCAGAAAGTTTGGACCTTTCCGAACTAGAATTAATGAACACGACAAGACAGCAAACCAGTCGGCATTTGGCTTCCATCTGGAGTTCAACAACCATGCCAGAAAATAATACAAACATTCTTCACAACATTAACTCGAGAAACATAACCAAACTGGCCTACGAAGATCTTGAAATAAATAAAGAACTCTCAAGAAATGGATTCAAATACAAAAGTCAATCCTATCAAAAAATGTGTACCTCTACACTACAGATTAAATCGTATTACTAGTAGTACATCCATCTGAAAATAAAGTAGCATTTGCAACTTACCCGTTTCCCCGCTACACTACCCTTTCCTCACTCAAATGGCCCAAATCATTTTCAGCTCAGTAAAATAACTCTCTTAACTCCATGACGTCATCCGCTATTGCAACATTGTAAATACCAGGATCTTGACAGAACACCAGTGCGGCACCCGCTCGACAAAACGAATAAAAATAAGAAATTACAAGTTCAATCTCGTTGAAACAATTGGGTATATCGATAATTCCTACAAATAGGAAATTTTTCCTAAAATTAACACAGATGTACATTACTAGCAATTATGGAAAAATCGATTCTATTAGTAGTTTATCAAAAAACATGGATAGATATTCAATCAACCTTTAATTTTAATCGTTCTTATCTTTCCAACCTTAGATAAGCACTGTTGATGGCCTGTTAGCCGAAAGCGCTGTGCACAATAAATGAAGAATTATACACGTGATACAAACAGTCTTTCCTATTCATCTGAAAAGTCGTATACTCAGCATTGGGAAATTATATCCAAGACGAAGAATGATAGTGTATTTTTGCTTTCAATAGAAGGTATCAATCTAGTGTCACATATATATCCTCCCTTATGGTGAGTTGAACAGACATTAGTCATTGTCATCTGGCATGATTTTAATTCAATGAAGTTCGTTGTGACTTGTGATGTTTTTGAATAGCTATAGATATAAAAATAATGGAGGATACTCATTTGGCATTAATGATATAAATGGAGGATATTTTCAACATTCTTATATCTGTTATCCAAATTTCAATAGAAAATAAATAAACTTGGGCTATCCGAGCTAAAAGCTCTTGCAGCTAGACTAAGGCACAACTCGACAAGAAAGAAATCATTCCTCAGGTTACAAAATGAATCACATAATCCATCCTCCTACCAAATTACCTTTCGAATGAACTAATTCATATACGAATAAATTTCAAACATGAGGATTCGTCTGTCTTCCTTTGGGAGTTGGGAAAATCAAATCTGAATATTCAACCCATACTATCAACAATAACTGTTGATTGAGATTGAAATTTTTTCAAAATATTTTTCTTGATATAAATATCATGGAAATGGTTTCAAATGGGAGCATATTCCTCTCTATCTCTATAATACATTCAGTTCTTGCATCGTTTTCACAGCCTTCATTCCATGTTATTTCAGTTTCTATTGAGTGAGTGTGCTATATCTAAAAACTTTTTCGTTGGGAGTGAATTAGTTTTTTTTTGGAAATGTTCGAATATTAAACATTCGTGAACAAATTATCCATATTTGATGCAAGAGAAATACACAACACTTTTTTCGGTGATTCAAATGATTCATTCAATAACTTGAGAACAATAGTAGCTCGCGACGCGATGTGGGCATTTTCGTTATTCGTGTATTTCTCTATACCACCTAATGTACCATAAATGTCAAATTGGCCTGATTAAAAATTTTAGTTTACGCAATTTTTCATCACACGAATGGAGTTTTTGGTGGTGTTCTACTTCCTCAAAAGGTTCTTGCAAATCATTATATTCAGATAATCTATATTAATATATATATATATATATATATGCGACAATTTTTGGATCATATGAAAGGATATCGTGGAATGGCGCGTTATTGGAGATACTTTCTGATGAATTTCTGTCACGTTCTCTCAACCAAGACCCGGCTTTCGAAAAACCGATTGCATCAACATAACCACAAACTAATATAATGTTGTTACTCTTCTGGCCAACCAAGATCCTCACCTACCAATTCATAGAACCTCTGATTATGCTCACTGAAATACTTCCTGAGTTTGGAAACGACTTCTGGATCGACTCTAGGATGTTTTCTTCCCTTGGTCTCTCTCAAGCATCTGTCTGAAGTTTCGTTTCTCAGGCAGTAGAACCCTTTGGTTTCGTTAAAGTAGAAATTGTGTGTTCCTATTCTAGGTTCTATGCCTAGGAAACGTTCGATCTTCTGGATTTGGGATACGGGGTCTTCTATGAGGAGATCGCCATTGACGATTAGGAGTTGTTCTCTGGAGAAGACCTCGAGCCACCTGGAAATTTAATAAATTTTATCACATTCGTATTCAATCAATACTTTATTTTCCTGAGACTCCTTTACAAGCATGGAAATCGTCAAATACACAAGTAAAAATAAGAGTTAAAAATAAAGTGATAAAATATGGAATATACATGTGAGAAAAAAGTATATAATTATACCAAATGATATTGAACATTTTCTTGCTTTGGGATTAAATTAGTTTACCTCCTACTACAAGAGACGTATCGATTTCAAAACTTTCGTCTGATATCGAATCACTAATAAGTGGATTCAATAATGAGAAAAAAGATATTTTCAGAGCAAAATTAACAAATATGGTTACTAACTTTTTTCAAAAACCTATAAAAAATGAAACAACACTCAATAAGCAAATAAATTTATTTCAGAAATAAAAAAATTAAAAATGATCGCGTAAGAAGAAGCAAAAAAATGTATGATATACAGAGTTCTGTATCACCAAAATACTATGGTTTACCCAAAATTCATAAACCAATCATGAAACTCAGACCTATCATTTCATCTATTGATGCACCCAATAGCAAAATATCTAAATTATTCACAGACACAGATGCATATGACTTTGAAGATAAGTTTTATGTTGAAGATTCTTTCGAGTTTTCTAAATTTATCAACGAAAAACAACTTCCACAAAGCTATGTCTTGATAAGCCTAGATGTTGTTTCCTTATTCAGTCACATACCGATAGAATTGGTGTTGAAAAGTATAACTAAAAGATGGAGTAAAATAGAAGAACACTGTAATATTTCACAAAAAAAATTTTTAGAAATCATTCAATTCATATTCAAATCTAGTTTCTTTTCGTTCGAAGGAAATTGCTACAAACAAATTCTTGGAACACCTATGGGAGCTACCATCTCACCAATCATTGCTTCGTATGTAATGGATGACCTTTTCGAAGAAATATTACCACAATTGACCTTTGAAGTTCCATTTTAAAAAAAAATTGTAGATGATATTATTTGTGCAATACCAATGGATAAATCCGATGAAATTTTAGGAAAAGAAAATAATTATAATAAAAATTTACAATTCACAATTGAATTAGAAAAAAATAAAAGTATTCCATTTTTAGATACTAAAATAATTCGTAGAGAAAACAATTCACTAATCACAGATTGGTATATAAAACCAAAAAACTCTGAAAGATACATAAACTATCATTCCTTCCACTCAAAAAGAATGAAAATAAATTTGATTCTATGCATGAAAAAAAGAATCGAGATGTTGGTTCATCCTTCATTGAAAAACAAAAATTTTAAAATTCTCAGAAATATTTTACTAGATAATTCTTACCCCAAAAAACTTCTTAATAGAATTCTTTTCAATACCAACTCTGATAGACAAATTAATAATGATGACACAAATAATCAAAATTCAGAAAATAACAATGAAAGGATAATTTATTTTTCAATTCCTAATATAGGAATTCTATCATCAAACATAATTAAATTATTCAAGAATGAAAGTAACATAAAAATCTCACAAAAAAATATTAAGACTATTGGAAATTTAAATACGAGGTTAAAAGATCCCACACCAGATTTGAAGAAATCAAATGTTGTCTACAGCATACCATGTAACAACTGTGATTTGAACTTTATTGGTACAAGTTCAAGAACTTCAAATAATCGTATTATCTCTCACAGAAGTGATATAAGACTCAACGAGAAGTCATGTGCATTAGCTCAACATGCTATTGAAACAGGCCATAAAATATCATTTGAGGAAGCACAAGTTTTACATTCAGAAAAAAATTTCTCTAAAAGATTATTTCTCGAAATGATTGAAATTAATAAATCCAATCAAAATATGAACAAAAAAACAGATATCGAAAATCTTAGCAAAATCTACAGTTACCTTCTACAAATGGATTAAAACTGATGATTCTCAAATAATATGATATAAACATTAACACACCCACTACATATTTTATTTTTTTCTGACGATTAATCATAGGTTGTCATTTCAAATCCTTCAATGTCACTCGAAGCGTCAAAGATATAACACCATTCCGACAAATTTTTACATATTTTACGTTTTTTTTTAAGTTAATGTTCATTTATCATCCACTCAGATTACTGAAAGTACTTCCTTAATTTTGAGTATTTTCTTCACAATAATGTCATTTACATATTTCAGGACCCTTAAGAAGTTTCAAAATTGAAACGAAAGCTCGGTCCATCGTATCAAAGAGTTTTTCATAGTTCAACACTTGTGCTGACTGAAGATCCCCGTTATTCCTCACTGTTTATATATATATATATATATATATATATATATATATATATTTATATATATATATATATATATATATATATATATATATAATATATATATTGAATGTACATAAAGAAATAATTCAATAGTAGTGATAGGAGATAATCATATAAAACAATTAGAAAAATATATAGTATAAACAGTAAAATAGTAAACAAGCAAACAATCATGATGTCAAGCAGCCAGATCAGTTTGAAAATATTCATCTAGTGAATAAAAGGTATTTTTGAAGAGAATACTTTTAACGCTATTTTTCAAATTGATGGGATTAGACATTTTCTTAATAAATATTGGAAGTTCATCAAATATTTTTATAGACATAATATGAAGTCCATTTGATACAGATGTTAATTTGTGAACAGGAATTATCAGATTATAATTTTGTCTAAGAGTATAACCAGCGGCTATGCGGATAGTATCCCTTTGCTGAAACTTGTGGTAATGATTCTTAATGTAAGTGACACAATTCAAAATATACATGGATATCACAGTTAAAATTTGTAATTCAGTGCATAACTGCTTATGAGAATCACCATATTTTTTAAAACACATGGTTCTTAATATTTTTTTTTGCGAAATCAACAGACCATTCAATCTACTGCAGTTACCGTAGCAGACTAAGCAATAATTCAGACTTGAGTGGACATAGGCATAGTAGTAGCTTGATAAAATATTAATGGGGACAAAATTTCTAAGATTCCAAATAACGAAACAATGTTTGGATAATTTATCAGAAATAGAGTCAATATGATCATTCCAGGATAATTGGGAGTCAATGTTTAACCCTAAGAATTTGACTGATTGTTTCTGTACAATAGATTCAGTATTTGCTCCAACCAATATACTACAATCCATTTCTCTAAGCGAGAAAACAATGGTATTTGTTTTGTTGCTATTTAGTGCGAGGCCGTTTCTGGAGCAGTTATTAAGAATATTTGCAACTGCAGTACCTGCCTGGTCAGATAACCCTTCACATACAGCAGAACTCAATATGAGGGACGTGTCATCAGCAAACTGTACAGTACAATGTTGAATAATATTGCAGATGTCGTTAACGGATAAGAGAAAGGGACTAGGACCCAGGACACTACCTTGGGGAACACCAGTTAAGATGTTACGATTATCAGAATGATATATCCCCGACTTGAGCCTAACCTTAACAGATTGTGACCTGCCAGTCAGATAAGTCTCAATCCATTTGAGACTTTGGCCGCGAACTCCAATGTCATAAAGTTTATCGAGGAGAAGTTGATGACTGATGGTGTCAAATGCACGTGACAAGTCAAAAATAATACTGATAGTTTTTTCGCCATTTTCAAATTTGGATAAAACCTGATTTACCAGAGAAAGAGTAGCATCTTGGGTTGATAAACCAGCTTGGAATCTATATTGGCTCTTAGAGAGCAGGTTATACTTTTTACAGAAGGATACAAGTCTGTTGAGATAGGATTTTTTGAAAATTTTTGAAAATGAAGACAGCAATGCAATACCTCTGTAGTTGGAGATTAAGTGCTTATCATTTTTCTTGTGAACGGGAACCACAATGGCGTGTTTGAGACACGAGGGAAATGAACCCTCAAGGAATGACAAATTAAGTGAGTATGTAAGTGGTTTGATGATTAGTTCAGCAACAGTCAACAAGACTCTACCAGGCAATTCATCTATGCCGCTAGAGTTCTCAGACGATATAGACTTGATAATATCAAGAAGTTCAGTTTCGTCAAAAGGATGAAGAAAAAAAGAGTTTGTTTTTATATCATGATGATCTTCACCAGCAGGCTCAGTATCATTGATTAGAGATTTTACAGAGTCAACAAAATGATCATTGAAGACTTGAGGAATTATAGGGCCACCGTGAATCCGAGTTCCATCATCAGTTTCAAAATAATTCGGTAAAAAATTGCCTACATTATTGAATGACGTATTCTGTTTAATTATATTCCAGGCAACTTTAGATTTGTTATCAGCTACAAGAAATTTGTTGCTGAAATACTCTTTTTTTGAATGGTCAATTTTTTTTCTATGATTCCTCAACAGGATTATATATTGCTCATTGATGACTTCATCAGATTGATTTCTGTTCAGATTGAAAACATCACGAAAAAGTATACCTTCATTGATGATTTCATTGGTGATTCAGGGTTTACCTTTTGGAAGTTGGGTGTTATTGATTTTACGTAGAACAGGCGAAAACGCTTTGTCAAATAGATCGAGGAATCAGGAGAAGAATTTGGAAAATTTTGTGTCGAAAGTCCCAAGATTCACATGACAGTGAAGTTTTGACTGTCAGTGTTATCGATATCAGCATCATGCATTCAATATTGTGGATATTCAATGAAAATGCATGGATGAATGGAAGAAACTTTCGGATAGTTGCGGATGATAAATGATGGAAATGCATAATTGAAATGAACCATTACATTTTACTTTATGCTTGATGCAATTGGTGTATGTTACAATGCTTCTCGTTTCGCTATCAAATGGTTTTGCCTCTACCTCTAGATAATATCTAAGAAATCACTCAGATCTCCAACAAAATCATTTCAATAAGGGGCGTAATTGCATATAAATAATATAGAAATTCAAGGAGCAGTAGAGGCTAATTATTGCATCTAGACAGTAAATAAACATGGGAGAATATTGTGCGAGACAAAAGTGAGAAAGTGAACCTCTGAATTAAAAATATTTGGTTGTTTAGAATGGGATCATCCTTGTCACTGAAAAATGAAATTGTGTCATAGAACCCATATGAATTGATCATGGGAATTATTAAATGATTGCAATCAAAATCATCAAGAACAATCCCGATTACTCCATGGTATGTGTTCAACCACACGTAACACACATATTTTGACATACATTCACTTGAAGGAGAGCACTTCAATAAACTTAAAAATAACTTCAAACCAACTTAAAGAGGAACTTGCCAATCCCCTTTGTTATTTGATCGGAGGGCCAAATAACTTATTCTATGTGTTTTTGTGCAGACTGTGTCAATTGCCGTTTCCATTTGGATGCTTTTCGAATCTTTTGAATGAATTGAGCACCTATAGATAATCAGTCAATACTGGTAGCGCAAATAGAAGGACAGTAATTATTTAAAGAAAAATCTAAAGCCAACCAAGGAACGTAATTATAAGCTATGATGGGCAATGTAATATGTCATAAAATAAAAAAAAACATTAAAATAATTTGTTCGAACATTTCAGAAAAAAAAAGACAGTAAAAACGCAGAGCGAGGGATCTGTATAATATTGTTAACAATTTGCAACTCCAAGGCAAATATAACTTTTTTAAATTTTTTTGTCCATCTTGATACGGAAATTTGAAGTAATAAACTGTACCATTGGGGAACACATCAACTTCCAAATTTTAATAGCATGGGGAAGGTCATGTCAATTCTCTCTCCAAATATCTAATTTTTTTTCATTTCGTTGATATGTGACTTTGCGGCTTTTTATGCCCCCCCTTATAACTTTTGAACGGTTCGACGTAAAGCAATGAAAAAAAAAGTATTGTATGATATCACCGATACTACTTTCTGAAATAGAAGACATTGTGATTGACCGATAGATGGCGCGGGGGAGCACATCAACTTCAAAATTTGAAATAGCATGGAGGGTCATATGGCACATCGTTGAAAAGACAGTTCAATTCTCTTTCCAACCATCTAATTGTTTTTATCATTTCGTTGATTTGTTTTTTTACAATGTGCATGCGAAATGTCAAGCATAAGTGCGGCTTTTTATAGTCCCACCCACTCCTATGAACCTTTGAATGGTTCGACGTTGAACAATGAAAAAAAAGGTATTGAATGATATAACCGAATTTTCCAACCAGTTCCCTCAAATACTTTCGAGTTATTGGATGATCAGGGAATGTTTCATTAAAAATCATCTCCTCTGCATGGAAGTTCCCATGGGCCTCACCAAAAATGTAGATTGCTTCAGTTTTCCCCTCGATAGGACGTACACGAACCATGATAATGTTTCAAATTCAAAATAATACTAGTAGAAGTAGAATGAAAATCTTCTTTGAATACAAATGCGATAATATAAAGAGCAGGTAAGTAATGATGGAATCATTGTTACATTAGAAATTCTTGAACATCGACAAAATAATCCAATTTCATAATAGACATTTCTAGGTTACTGATTGATTATCAGTTCACAAAATCCTATAAATGATAATCTTTATAATTATGGTCATTAAAAATAAATGAGTTGGGTATCATTTGGGTATAATCTCTTGAATGAGCTACGTGTCGTGGTTTTGTAAACCCAGTTAAGTGAAAATAATTTGGTGAATTGAGAGTCTTTTGTTTACTTCAATATGGATTTTCCTCAACTATCGGCCTCATCAATTCAAAAAATTGGATTACTGTATGGATTCCAAATTTCTAGCTAATTAAGCTTTGTAAAGGTACTACTTACGAAACATAGAGTTAATCAACTAACTAAAATGAACACTAGTCAACTAAATAAAATGAACACATTCATTGATTGTTCATTTGATGGATACTTGAATACATACAGTCCTAGTCTGAACGTGCTGCTGAACAATCAATGAATATGTTAATTTTATTGAGTTGACTAACTCTATGTTTTGTACCTATATTTTCTAAGTCACATTTTGTCAATATGTCCTTTGTTTTTACTCTTTTAGGTTTCTCCTGATAAAGTTGATAAAATTTAAGGAAATATTGATGATTATGAAAAACGAATGAGTTTTTATTAGTCACAGACCGCATACCAGAAACCTCACCTGGTCCTCTATATATATTTATATTTATATATATATATATATATATATATATATATATATATATATATATATATATATATATATATATATATAAACAGTGGGGAATAACGGAGATCTTCAGTCAGCACAAGTGTTGAACTATGAAAAACTCTTTAATACGATGGACCGAGCTTTCGTTTCAATTTTGAAACTTCTTCAGGGTCAGTAATCTGAGTGCATGATAAATGAACATTAACTTCAAAGAAAAAACGTAAAATATGTGAAAATTTGTCGGAATGGTATCTTTGAGCGTCAAAGATATAACACCATTCCGACAAATTTTCACATATTTTACGTTTTTTCTATAAAGTTAATGTTTATTCATCATCCACTCAGATAACTGACCCTGAAGAAGTTTCAAAATTGAAACGAAAACTCGGTCCATCGTATTAAAGAGTTTTTCATAGTTCAACACTTGTGCTGACTGAAGATATATATATATATATATATATATATATATATATATATATATATATATATATACAGGGTGTAACTGAATAAGTGTAAAACATTTAAGGAGGTGATTCCTCATCGAAAAAAAAATAGGATCTTTCATATAAAGAAACTTCATTGGAGTATCCCTTGTTAAGATACAGCCCCTTAAAGGGGGTACATAAAATTTGTATAACAATTTTTTTCACAAGCACTGAGAAAGTTACAATATTGAAATTAACCTGACGTTTTGTACTACTAAAAAGACACTTAGCCAGTAATTTATTTGGTTTACCCCATGGTTGTAAGGGGTGAAAAACGCAACCACTAAAATTTATTTCCAATGTAACTTTGTGTCTTATTATTTGTTAACCATTTAAAAATTTATTTCCGACAGCCTGTTTCATTCTAAACAAAAATGTCTCTTGGGTTTTTGCCCAAAATAAACCAGTAAGCAGCAAAACATTATTTTACGAACAACTACAGAGATACATCGTCATAAATGCGAACTGGATTTATTGTTATTTTGTAGTTAGTACCTGCATTAAACGATTAAAGGGTAATAAACAAAACTAAGTTATTAATAACAAAACACACAACATGTAGAAATCATAGTGAATGTTCAATATGTCTACCTTCAAACATTACGCATGCGTCTAGACGTCGGCGCATTGAGCCACGTATTCGCTCAAATATTCCTGGAGTCTCTCTGATTACCCTGCACGCATCGATGATGCGGTTTCTTGAGTCCTCTACATCGCGAACAGGAGTACGATATACCAAATGCTGTGAATGGCCCCAAATAGAGAAATCGAGAGGATTGAGATCCGGGGATCGAGCGGGCCATTTATGTGGTCCTCCTCGACCTATCCACTGATTTGCATATGTTTCAGTTAAATGCTGACGTGCTACTTGACTAAAATGGGCGGGTGCCCCATCATGCATAAAAAACATATCCCTTCTGACGCCCAAAGGAACTTCCTCCAGCAGTACTGGATGCACTTCTCTTAAAATTGAACGTATGCCTCACCATTTAATCGAGGAGGTAGAAAATGAGGCCCAATTAAATCATCCCCAATAACTCCGAGCCACACGTTAAGGAAAACTGTTCTTGATGGCTAGTTTCGACAATAGCGTGAGGGTTTTCATCAGCCCATATGTGGTAATTATGAAAATTAATAATCTTGTCCCGAGAAAAACAACATTCGTCTGTGAATTCTATCGTCTTCAGAAAGTCACAATTTCTTCTAATCATTTCCAGCATCCAATTGCAAAATTCAAGACGGTTCGGAAAGTCTCGCGGTAACAGTGCCTGTACTCGTTGCAGATGGTAGGGGTATAAGAGTTGTTCCTTTAAAATTCGAAATACCGTCATATGATCAACATTTAGCTGGAAAGCAATCTTTCTAGTACTGGTAGTAGGTTGTTCTTCAATCAAATTAAGTACTGCTTCCTCAAGCTGTGGTGTTCGTATTTCTCGATGGCGACCACAATCCTGCGTTCTTTGTCGAATGAACCATATTCTCGTAATCGTTGATGAAGTCGAGCAAATATTCTATGTGAAGGATGCTGCCGTTGAGGATACATTTCAGCATATCTTCTAGAAGCTTCTAACCCATTTCCCTGCGACAGACAGTAAACGTAATGCATATCAGCCATTTCCTCATTTGTGTATGCCAGTTTATTAACAAGTGAATTATTAAAGTAACAAATTAAGAACAGAACAACAACACACAATTAGTATTAATTCAATTTCGAAAATTCCGAAACTGACAGCGTCATACCAATTTAATTGTCACTATCGCTAATAGCGACCTACTAGATAGATTAGTTTCGTATTTTCGCATTTATGACGATGTATCTCTGTAGTTGTTCGTAAAATAATGTTTTGCTGCTTACTGGTTTATTTTGGGCAAAAAACTCAAGAGACATTTTTTGTTCAGAATGAAACAGGCTATCGGAAATAAATTTTTAAATGGTAAACAAATAATAAGACAAAACGTTACATTGAAAATAAATTTTAGGTGTTGCGTTTTTCACCCCTTACAACCATGGGGTAAACCAAATAAATTACTGGCTAAGTGTCTTTTGGTAGTACAAAACGTCAGGTTAATTTCAATATTGTAACTTTTTCAGTGCTTGTGAAAAAAATTGTTATACAAATTTTATGTACCCCCTTTAAGGGGCTGTATCTTAACAAGGGATGCTCCAATGAAGTTTCTTTATATGAAAGATCCTATCTTTTTTTCGATGAGGAATCACCTCCTTAAATGTTTTACACTTATTCAGTTACACCCTGTATATATATACATTCATTGCCTTTTTGATAATTATGGAAAACGAATGAGTTTTTATTAGTCACAGACCGCATACCTGAAACCTCACCTGTTCCTCTATATATATATATTGTTATGTTATGATGAATTTTGTAAATATAATATTGTAATATTTTTGCCCCACGTTTTGGGTGCCAATTGTTATGTTATGATGAATTGTATAAATAAAGAAAAGTTATTATTATTCTTATAAATACATTTTTTGCACCGCGTTGGGCGCTATTTGTTATGGTTTGATAAATTGAATAATATATATTGTTTTTATAATGAAGATAGCTAATTATTTTTGGTTATTCTTTGTGAGCCAAATTGATATGATATAAATAGATATTTCTGCCCCTGTATTGTATGCTGTAATAATAATTGCCAGCGAACGTCACTGTTCTCTCGTCACGCTACCAACAATTATTATTTTCCTCACCACGGCTAAGCAACAGTTGGTACGCCCTTATCTCAAGGTGGCCGGTTCAAGGCAATAGAGACACTGCCACAGCTGGCTAACTTCAGTTCATTGAATGGTCTTTGGTATGTTATTGATCATTGTGAGAAAACAAACAACAAAATATCATAAAGCAACTATCTCCTTTATTCAGGAAGACTTAAAATACCTGGCCTACGAGAAATAACGTATACTAGGGTGAATCAAACAAATATTCACGGATAATAATAATAAATCAGATCATGGATAGATAAACAGAACCTCACTTTTTCCGTGAGAGTGAAGTTTTCTGTTATTGTTCAAAATAGAGTGACATAAAGTTCTTCGAATGTGAAATTCGTTATTGGTGAAATAGTTCAGGACCGGAAGAGCACTATTAAAGTTTTATACCTGGTTGGAACTGTTGGTGTTCTAATTAAACCATGAAACTGGATGTCTCCTCTCTCCAATCGCTGTCAGGACCATGAATACCATGAATCAGGAATTATATAGATGCGGAAATCAGCATTTGGATCCGTGGATATGTTATCATTAAGGTAATATTGGTTTTGTTTACCAAATGATGGGATTATTCCAATTTTCTTTTAGTAAAATTTTTGCGTGGCATCCGCTTGGAAATTTATTTTCGATCTCTTCTGAAGCTTTGTTTTCTGTCGCCTAGATACATCTTTTTCTCCTTGTTTTTTCATTTGAATTTTTGAATTGTTGCACTAAATTGTCACTTTTCACTGTTTATATTTATATTGCATAATTTATATATACAATTATTTTTCCACTCTTATCATTATTCACAAATTTCAATAATAATTGCTTCTGATACCATCTCATTGCTATTCTCCCACAATTTCCAATTTTACACCTGACCATCTATTCCCTGATTGGCTATTTTTATAAAGACATTTGCTGTTCTATCATTGGCTACTTTTAGTTAGCTACAATTTCATATACTGTATATTTCAAATTTATAAATGTGTTGATTACTTTTTAATCATGAAAATTTTGTAAATTCAGACTTTTTGTTGTCTTTTGAGCAATTATGGGTTATAATAATTTTGACAGTGTATAAAATTGATTGTTTTATAGTATTTTGACATTTTTATCTATCCATATTCTACCTAGGCTCACAATATACATAGAATTTCAAAAGTTATTCACAAACAATCTCTTGAAACTGATAACCATCTAGTTATTATTCTTTTTGTGGGTTTTTAGTCTTTAAAAATTTACAACTGGCATAACATAACATAACAATATATATATATATATATATATATATATATATATATATATATATATATATATATACATTTATTGCCTTTTTGTGGAAGGGGGATGTTCGTTGTTCTCTCTTTCTCTCTTTCTCTCTCTCTCTCTCTGTCTCTCTCTCTGGTCAAGTATCTATTTTGCGTCAGAACAAAACGCTTCTGACGCAAAACGTTACACCCTAATTGGACCTTGACATCTTACTCTCATCGCGCTCAAAGGAGTTTCACTCAAAAAACATTTTTCTTATATTATTATACAGCACTGTACGTAAACTCTACAGGAAAATGTTCTTGCATTTTGCAAAGACCAAGATAGTAAATGCACCTAGTACTTCCAGTGTATCGACATAAAATAGGTGGTGTTGAATCGTCTCAATATGACCACTTACCTGTGCATATAGTTATGATACACGGAGATTGAAAGCGGCCTGTAAGCTTCGTTGATGGATCCATTGGGAAAGATGGCGAGTTGTTCAAACGCCTTGGGTTGTGGAGTGGGCAGAGCGGGGGAGGCGGTGGCAGCGTTCGCCCTCAACTGCGTGTAATCCGATATGGCCCTAGTGACGGGTTCTCGAACTATCAGTAAAAGTTTCACGCTAGCATTCATGGCACGGATGCGTTCGGGGACCTGGAAAAACAGTTTTTCTTCGAGTCTATCTTATTGTTTCGGGATATAGACGATCCCGGAAAGTGTAATGATGATATTCAGGTTTGAATTTGTTCGCGGGGTTCGAATGATCGTATTCGAAAGTTTCACAATCGGGACTGGATGATATCAGTTCCAGTGGATATACAGCGCGTCCATACACACAACCCGTGTCTAGCATGTTGTATCGTTTGCAAACTGTAGAATTAATCCTAGTATCACAAATGCGTCTATAGTCAGTATGCATAATAAAAAAACCTTTTTAAAGACAAGCTTTTATTCAAATGCGCTAAAAAGTAAAAAATAATAGCTTTGGATGTACGACTTAGCTTATTCCGTGAGTTATAGATTCAAAGTCGCGCAAAGTTTTCAGTTCGAATACAGAAGCGACAAGCTTTTGAATCTATAACTCACGAGATAACCTACGTCGCATATCCAAAGCTATTACTTTTTACTCTCTAGCGCATTTGAATAAAAGCTTGACTTTAAGAAGGTTCTTTTATTAATTATTTTATTTTGTGCTCTTTAGTAAGTACACCTTAATATATGCATTTTTGTTAATGCATAGTCATTATGAGGCCTTTTTCCTGTAAGTTCTGAGCTATCTAGTTCTTCAATGAGGAGATGATCTGAAGATTAACTCCTACGCCATCTTCAATTTATGTATTCTGACAAAAAACAATAATCTTCGACTGAATTCATAATTTCTGACCCCAAAAACCCCGACAAACCAATTTTGAAGAGAAATGTCCCATTATCATAACCATGTGGATCTTGAATTTATGAATTTTGAGAATAAATTCATAGTCTTTGACCCCGAAAACCTACACATACCAATTTTTAATAGAATCTGACTATAATTACAAAACTCGTTTGCCATTTCAGAGCCGCCATCTTGAATTTGTGAATTTCGAAAAAAAATTCATAATCTCCGACCCCAAAAACCCCCACATACTGATTTTGAGTCGAATCGGACCATAAACACAAATCTCGTCCGCCATCCGTGAGCCGCCATTTTGTTTTTTTTTCTCAAAAATTCCATAATGCATTGTCACGGGAACCATGAACACCTGCCAAATTTCACGTTAATCGGGCAACTGGAAGTGGATCAAATTTAATTTGCAAGATTTGATGACAAACATCGGGACAGGTGAAACTAAATGAAAGCTTGTAAAAAAAGCTTGTAATTGTAATAAAGCACCGTTTGTTATTTGGTCATTTTGAATTTGGTGCGATACTTGAACGATGTAGAATGAACAGCCGTAGTGAGTAGACGTGTCTATGGGTGCTCCGTTCAAATAACAGTTAAAATTGAAACCTTATCAAATAAGTGAATAGTGACTGAAACTATTGTGGATATATACTCATAAACGAAAAAATGCCACTCACAAGAGACCAGCTACAAGAAATAAAGAGTGTTATGAAAACTTCATGTCGATTCTAATGGAAAATATGGACGATATGATAGAGGATTGTACAGCTGGATACGAGGAAAAAATCATGAAGCTAGAAGATAAAATTGATGAAATGGAACAATACAACCGGAGGAAAAATATTAGGATTTATGGTATTGCCGAAAATTCAAGACTAACGGACGATGAGCAAGTAGAAAAGGTTCTCGAGAATATGAACATACAATGAAAACCTCTCATGGAATGTTATAGAATAGGAAAACCTAAAAATGGTACAAATGATAAACCTCGACCTATCTTTGTGAAATTCCATAACCTGATGGATAAAACTGAAGTGATAAGAAATAGGAAAAAAATGAAAGGTACTAAAATATTCATAAAAGAGGATCTAACGAGTGCAAGATTTTGGATACTAATGAAAGCAACAGAAAAATTTGGTTACAAAAATGTATGGACAATGAATGGAAACATTTTTACCAGTGAAAATGGGAATAAGAAAAGCATCAAGAAACAGGATATTATAAATTAGGTATCAGTTATCTCATAAAAATATTCACTTATTATATGTGAATGAAATCGTTTTTTTTTCAATTTTGACCACGTGAAAACTATATTTTTCATAAATACGGGCACCATGGATTTCAGCCATCATATTCACTATCCCTGATATATTTATTGTTTATTGACTTTTCATTTCACTTTGAATACCGTTTCAATAGTTCAGGAGCTCTAGATATAGAAAATACCAATGGATGACTATAATGAATATATTGATGAATTGGGAAATTATAACAATGTTCAGGAAATTGTTGTGAACAATGATAAATTGGATGAAACTAATGAAGAGATACTTTCAAATGGACTTAATGTATTTCAGATGGATATTCGTAGTATGCAAAATTTTTTCGAAGAGTTCACGGTTTACTTAGAGTCTTTGTCGTTTACTTGCGATATAATAATATTAACAGAAACATGGAATCTGGAGTATATCAGTATTTACAGTCTCAGAAACTACACAATATATTACAATAAAAGTAAAAATAATAGAAGTGATGGAATAATCATTTATATCAAGCATGGAATAAATTATTCGTCAGTAAAACAGCATAAAGTTGCAGAAGTTACTCTAACAAACCTAAAATTTCAATATAAAGAACGAGAATATAATATATTTGCAATTTATAGATCACCTTCAACAAATCCCGATGACATTGTTAGCGCGCTAGATATTTTTCTAAGTGATCATGAAAAATCCAAATTCAACATTCTGATAGGTGACATCAACATAAATTCAACTGATGAAAATGAACTAACCCCAAATACATATCTCAATACTTTGAATTCCCACGGATATACTTCATATATAAATGCAAATACCAGGGTTTCTAAAGTTAGCCAAACTGTCTATTTTCTTGAAAATAGACAATTCTGTTGATGCCAAAGATTGTACATCATTTATTTTTACAACAGCCATTACTGATCACTACAGCATACTATTGAACATCGCAGAAAAATATAATAAAGAAAAACTGGAGGAACCTGATGGTTTCATACAAATCACCAAAATTGATTGTAAAGCACTTAATATAAGATTACAAGCTGAACCTTGGAGCAACGTGTATAATGAAAATGATATTGACCGGGCTTTCGATAAGTTTCACAAACAGTTGATGTATCATCTGGAGGAATGTACCCATTATAATAAAATCAAAATCGCTAAAAAACTAAAACCATGGATAACAAATGGATTAATACAGTCAATTAAAAAAAAGGATGCTTTGAAAAAAAAAATGCTTGGCCAATAAACATAACGAAGCACTTTGGCAAGAGTACAGGAAATATAGGAATTTCCTCACTAAATTACTTCAAAAAACTAAACAAAACTATTACTCCAAAAAAATTCTGGATGCAAACAAAAATACTAAAAAAATATGGCAAGTTATAAAAAATTCTGTTTCAAATAACGAATCAACCGAACCATCTACTATATATAATGAAAGTGAAGATTGCGAGTCGGATGCATATAAAATATCTAATATATTCATAAATCATTTCTCAAAAGTTGGAGAAAATCTTGCAAGAACGATTAGATTTAACCCTCTGTCAGATCATGAATCACCACCTGACCTAAACGATAAATCGATAAATAACTCTCTATGCTTGACACCTGTCACGACTCCAGAAATACTGAGTATAATTGACAACCTTAAAACTAATGCCGCTTCAGGAATAAACAAAATATCAGCAAAAACCATCATAATGATAAAAACGAATATTGTTCACCTGATAAATTCGATGTTCCAAAGTGGCGTTTTTCCAGATAGGTTGAAAGACGCTGTCATTACTACCATATTCAAAGCTGGAGACCCATATTTTGTCAATAATTACCGACCAATATCTGTCATTAATAATATTGCGAAATTGTATGAAAAAAGTATAGCCAGCAGGTTACAAAATCATGTGGATCGCCACCAACTAATCTCTCCCATACAATTCGGTTTCAAGGCAGGAAGTTCCACTGAGGATTCACTGTATTATCTCACGAATGGAATTCACCAGATCCTCAATAAAAATGATTCTTTTTGAATTTAGCTAAAGCTTTCGACAGCATTTCACACGATAAACTTTTGGAAAAACTTGAAAAATATGGGATTAGAGGCTTACCGCTATCATTATTTAGAAGTTATTTATCGAAGAGGAAATCTGTCGTTAAAATAAAAAACAAGTTTAGTGAACCTTTGGAAATCGGATATGGTGTCCCCCAGGGAACAGTCCTCGGCCCTAAGTTATTCCTTCTCCATATCAATGAAGTGTTGAATATGGAGATAGGTGGAGATATTATCTCATATGCGGACGATACGGTTCTCCTATTCCATGGAACAAATTGGCAGGAAGTTACGAGAAACGCGGAAAAAGGTTTATATCAAGTCAAATGTTGGATGGACTGTAATCTCCCGAGGTTAAATGAGAGCAAGACCAAATTTATAACTTTCACAAATAGCCCAAAAGTACAACCAAATCAGAAATCAATTAAATTTCATGAGAGATGTGATCTGGCCAACTGTGATTGTAAGAAGACAATTCAAAACACTTCAGAAATCAAATATCTGGGAGTTATCATCAATGAAACGCTCAGATGGGATGATCATTCACTGTATTTGAATAGCAAACTTAAAAAACTGGTATTTGCATTTTATAAACTCGTGGATATTCTTCCAGAAAAAATTTAAAAAATGGTCTATAAATCATTAGTTGAATCTGTGATATCCTATGGAATAATGGTATGGGGAGCTGCGTAACAATCAGATAAATTGTTTGAAAGTCACACAGAAATGGATTTTGAAAGTAATACTAAGAAAAAAGCTCAGATTTTCCACCGAACAGCTCTTTATAGAAACTAAAATGCTTGATTTAACACATCTGTATATTTTTAATATTTCGAAATCCATGTACAGAAATAGAATGCATCGTCAAGAAATTTCCCACAATCACAATACAAGACAAAAAGGTCTAAAAAATTTAAATATTCCTCGTCCTAATTCTACCCTCTATAAGAAGTCGATAGCATTTAATGGCCCAAAATTCACAATTACATCCCAGAGTCCATCAAAAATATTTATTGTTACAAACTGTTCTGCAAAAAGCTGGTGTCCTTCATTTTCTTGAACTCTAGAACTCTTGAAGTACTCCTACAATGAATATCAATCAATATATAATTATAATTTCTTATACTATTACTTTAGTCTCTTAGCTTCTGATAATTTTAGATTATTTTCTTTACTATATCTATCATATTATTTAGTATTATTATTAATATTATCTACGAAATGTTCGAACACTACTAGTTAATTAGTACCATTCAGGCACAAAACGATCTCATCCTGAGATCAGGTGCACTCAATTTGTAAAAATTAGTTTATAATACCAATGTAATGAAATATGTAATTTAATATAATAATAATAAAAATAATGTATACAGGGTAATTCTTAAGTACGTGTAGAAAATTTATGAGCATAGTCCGCAAGTTATTCGTTTCTGAGATGCAGGGTGTGAAAGGTAAATTCCTATTTTTATTTTTTGTGAGTACATTTCAAAATAATTGTGATATTCGGGTAAAGTTTGGTATCTCGGAGTATTTTTCAATGTCAAAATCATACTTGATGTAAGTTTGTCTCTTCCGAGGGGTGGCGCCACCTACATGTTTTTCAGTCATTTGAATTGTGATCACTTTTTTGTACGTACCTGTATCGCGTTTTCTAGTAAAAAAATCGATTTTTCCAACATTTTTGTGTGAAAAATATATTCTAGGTAGAGGTCGCTGCGTGCAACTGTTTTCGAGTTATTGGAATTTGAAATAATCGATGCAAGTGATTTTGAATGACAATATTTTCAAATTCAAAATTAATTCAGTTAGAGAAATTATTTGACTTTAATTTCATTTTAAAATAGGAATGGGGGTGTTATTAAAATCTAATACTGATAATAATGCAATAGAGCTTACGGAACATTTGAAGCAGCCTCTATTTTAACGAAAGTTTGTGGTCGACTTTATTAATTGTACTGATATTGCAACACTGAATGATCGAGCTAAGAATGAGTCACTGACTATTATTTCCGTCTTATGGTATATATACTAACATCAAATGTGTTTGCGGTACTGATTCGTCGACAAGTTACTTACAGCACTTGTCGTTCTATGAATGAAATGGAGGCGAATAAAGGACGTGACATCCGGTAACGAATCGCCAACGGGCAGTATATCATCGCCGCAACGTGGTGGGGACCTGGGCAACTATGTACGTATATATGTAATCAATGCAGGAATACCAGAAGGAAGAATAATAGAGACAGTCCTTCCTCTCCTATATAATGGCGACATTTCTAAAACATGATTCTATTACCAAAGTCGCTGATGACATGGCTATCTTGGCCATTGAGAAAAGTCATGAAGAAACATTGTAAACAAACTCCAAACTTCTATCAATCTATACCTAGACAAACAATGGAGCATTAAACTACATGACATAAACAGATCAGTACACGTTAACTTCACTAATGAAAGATAATATTATATTCCAATTAGAGAAGGCAACAATCTGATACTATGCAATCACACCAAAATATTGAGGACGACACTGGATACAAATCTGCGTTGTGAAGCTCATATAAGATAGAAAATAACTCATAATCAGATGTAGAAAAAAACTTTTTAACAAAAAATTAAATCGACGAAATACGGAACTGAGAAGTAAAAAATAAAATAAACCTTCTTAGTCTCAATAACTAAGCTCCTAAACCAATGTGAGTAACTAATTTTGAGTCGGTGCCAAACAAACAAGCAAATGAATTAGATAAGGCGTAAAATGATGGCATCGAGTTGCGCGGTGACATTCTGATAATTTTTTGAAGTACCTAATTTAATGATCTTCGTTAATTGTTCGTTTGGCGCCGACTCAAAATTAGTTACTTACATTAGTTTAGGAGCTAAGTTATTGAGACTGAGAAGGTTTATTTTATTTTTTACTTTTCAGTTCCGTATTTCGTCGGTTAAATTTTTTGTTAAAAACTTTTTATTTTTCAATTTTTTCTGGCTGAAATCTACTAATCAATACCTACTTGTTTTTTGATAACTTCCAAAATACTTACTTACCCACCTTACTTCAACTATTACCAGTTTGATAATATGATTACCTACTTCTACTATTTGTTATAATATAAATTATTTTTGATGTTCTGGTTAGTTCATTTCATTACTTTGTATATCATTCCATCTCTCGTAGGATATTATGATTGTGACGGATGTAGGAGAACACAAATAATGACATTAGCGATCTGTCATTGTCAACTACATATGTGTGCCAATGTTCACAAGTGAAAAATCAATTATTCCCTATTTTTCTATCCGTAAGGGTGGATAATTCCATTCGAAATCCAAATATGATCAACTATGAGGTATACCCTATTGAAAAAAAGAATCATCCAAATCGAAGAACCCAGTACAAAGTTATGCCTGATAGAATCGGTTGACAGACCAGAACCAGAGGGTGAGTGATCAATATCCTTCATTTTGCTACCCTTAGGGGTGGATTTCATTTTTTAAATCTAAATGGGACCAACTTCGAAGTACACCCTATCAACTGAAAAAAGAATTATCGGAATCGGACGTTCAAGTAGAAAGTTATGCGTGATCAAACATAAAAAAAATTAACGAGTCGACTAGAGAACCTACTCCTTTTTGGTTTCGTCGGATAAAAATGTACTAGCTTTTGGGAAGAAAATCCACACTATCAATCTATTAAAAAATACTGTGCGAAAGAGAGCAAGAATCAGTTCAGAAGTAGAAAAAAAAGTACTAGAGAACATCATAAGTGCTGTTTTACGGCGGGAATAGAAACCTTCACCGGTACCCGGAGGTGAATAATTTTAGTTAAACGATTAGTAAAGTGGCTCAAATCACGGAAATCGACTACTCCATTACGTAAACGTTGAGGCAATCGAGCTACTGGACAGCACGAATCACCTTATGAGATGGAAAATGTGAAAAAAGCACAGTAATGTGCGGTCGTGAACACACTAGTTGAGTTTATTCAAGTAACTAGAACCTGAGGATTGTAACTTATATCAAGAAAGTGAGATCTCAGCTAAGTGAAGCTTCATTCCATAGTAATATATTCAGTTGAAATGAATTTGCTCATTGATCGAACATTCAATAATTTTGAAAATTCAACAAAACATCATCTATAGATAATAAAAAAGTATCCAACAGAAAACAACTACTCACCCAACAATATGCGCAAACACCAAACACTGAATTACATTTCAAACATTGTATGAAAATTGCAATTTATACAAAAATTCACGTGCATTATGATTTTGGGTTCAAATAAGGAGGGTTTTGGATTCATCGCCAGATCTATAATAATATCTAGTTCAACATCAGCATTGTTGTAGCATCGTGTTAGTAGTAGTTGTTTGTGAGGTATTATAAATGGGAATATCAGGGAATATTTCCATTTTATGTTATATATGTCGCCAGAAATCAATGAAGTCATCCGGGAGGAATCCTAGGGATAGTTCATAATCGAAGAATCACAACTTCTAGAAAATGTTCATCACTCACCTCTGGTGTAACAAAGTAACTGGGACTCTTCTCTATGGTGATCTGTCCCGGATACGAGTGTGGCATCTGCATCCTATACCATTCCAACCCCCTGTAGTAGTTATCGTCCCTGTCGAAAAAATGCACCTCTCCAGCAGCTTTTCGTATCATCGGATGCAAATACAACATTTCCAACAGAGCTCTCGTGCCACACTTTCGAACCCCCATTATGATCGCCTGCAATATTGAAAATGAGGGAGTCAGTATGCAAATGGGCCATATTTCAATCATGCTCGAAGGTGAAAATCTGGTCATCTACTGAACCTCGATCAGTTCCAATTCAAGTTGAGTTGAATTATTCCATATGCTTTGGGAATAATATATTCCGTGAATTATGCTTTATCTCTTTCTATAGAAACATATCTCAATACCATATATACCCTATATTTTCCAATGATCTCAATTGTTTTATGCAGGAGGGACTTGGATCAGTTGAAAGAAAACTAATTTTCTAGTCGATTTTGATGAATTCAACTTAAACACTTGCCAAAAAATCGTTTTTGATTAATTATGTTTATTCCTCAAAATCAAATAACATTTCGACCATAAAAAAATGCATAAAAGCGTATGAATAAACATGATTACCACAAAAGCTGACACTTTCAGTTTGTACGTGGTGTGGAGTGGTTTTTATTCGTTTATGGGGATTATGATATCGTGAAATATGGTGATTTTGGTAAATCTCAAAATTATAAATGGAATGATATGAGCAAAAAACAAAAATATGCGAGGAGAAAGAAATACGAACAAGCAAATATACAGAAATAAATTATTTGAATATTGATAAAAGGAGGTCATAGAATGTTATTCGAAAACATTAGAATATTAGTACTATTGGGAATAATGAAAATAAAAGTAATGATAGTTACATGCAGAGTATATACAAAGTGTCAAATTACAGAAATTGAAATAGATATTTTAATAACAAACATTCCACATGTGAACAACTTATAATTTTTTTATTATTAGTCGATTTGTACGCATGTTTTCGTTCTGATCTGAGAAGTATTTCGATCATTTCTGATAATTCTGTGAATGAATGGTTTTTTTTTTATATACATTTTGTGTTCTAGTTTTGAATTGATTGTGGCTTTTATTCCCTTTGATATTGGATAATACATAATAGTGTTTACCACTCAAATAATCATAATATTGAGGAAGGTAGGAAAAATGTATCTTGAGTGTATAATTTTTTTTTTATTTCAAAAGTTCAACTAAGCTGAGCGTTTTCGGCTTCATGCCATCATGAGAGCTTTTTCTAATAATGTATGGAATTGAAAAAAATTATGTAAATCAATTGAATACATACTATCAAATTAGGGTGAGACTCCATTTCTTACGATATACAAAATCAGTGTTGACAATGAACTGATGTTCAATATAAAATTAGAACGTGTCACAGACTCAAAATTGATGGGTTAGGCTGGAGGGAGTGAGTAGCATAACGGTTGAAGTAAAATTAGTCCTAACTAATGTGACGTTATCAAGCTGATAAAGAATTTGGTAAAATGACAGATAGTTGATGACATAGATAAAGGGTCAACATTGAGATAAAAGAGGGACACTTAGAAGTGTTTGAACATGGGATCGAAACTATAATTCAAGTATTTTTGTATGTTAACACAATTAGCACCATTATTTTTCATTTCGCGAGAAATTTCTAACTCTTTTGAAGTTATGATCAGATATTTTATGTATAATTTTAATGTTGGATTTGGGTGAGAAATTGTGATTATTGAATCTAATATGAAAACTCAAATTAGGATTCTGAGGTCTAGCTAAATGTTCAGAGGTCTGATAGTTCTTCCAATATACAGTTTCGGAAACACTTTATCTGGGGTATAGACAGAAATCTACACGAGCAACAAGGAACGCAATGATATGATAATACCACATAAACAAGAGAGACGCACTGCTGTGCGCCCCTCCTGTTACCCCACCCGACGCATTAACTGACCACGTGGCAATGCGACACAGCGCACAGCTTGCCGAACCGTGGTTGCGAAAACACAAGATCGTGACAATTATTACCTTTTGAAACATGCCGCCTATTTACACAACCGCAGAGAAAGTACAATAGATTCGGCTATTATTTGGCCCAAAATGGTGGTTTGTTCGAACATTTAATAAAATAATTCCGTACACAAAATATTTAATTTGGTTTATCTTTTCTTGTAAATATTTTTTTTCTCTCCATTCAAGAAATAATTGTTTTTCTGTTAGAAATAAGTTTTTTGTTTTTATTGTCTTACAGAAATATCGTTTGCTTTTGTTTATGTTTGAGAATTTTCTTTTGTTTTCGCGGCCACCTCGTCACCAAAGATATTTTGATCTATCTGTCGTCCGACAGATTAAATTGAATCAATGATTCAGTTTAATTTGTTCAAATTATCTGAAGTGAAATTATCGTCAATAATTCTTCTTCATTGCACATTCTCCCGACTGCTGCTGGTATGATACTGACGTCTTAAGCTGACCGCCGGGACCGCCCTGATTCTCCTATCTCTGTGTCGTGAAGTAAATATCCCTTCCTCGAGCGAGTCGAGGAGAAATTGTAATGATCTCTCAACATAAAGCAAGCTATTCTTTACGCTGTCATGGAACCACCGTACCCAAGATAAATACTTTCCGATACTGTATGAATTTGGGCAATCTCTACCCTAATCCATCAATTTGATTTCGAAAGTCTGCGGCAATTTCTAATTTCATATTCAACAACAGTTCATTGTCAAAAATATTTTTGTATATCTCAAGAGATGGAATCCTACCCTAATCTGACAATATGTATTCAATTGATTTACATGATTTTATTTTTAATATTCCTTATATTTTTTTCAAAAGTATGAAGCCGAATAACTAAGCTATTGAAATAAAGAAAAATGTATACACTAAAAATTAATTTTTCCAACGTTTCTCAAATCGAGAATGTATACTTCTTGTTAGTCTCAAGCTCATATCAAAATATTGTTGATAAGTTGTTTTCTTACACAATATAGAAGAGAATTTCGATTTATACTGCCTTGTTTCACATCATTGATAATAATAATGAAAAAATATGAGCTGTGTAATGTCACATCCATCCATCGGATAATCCATCAGTGGAATATTCCCGTGCTCTAATTTCCATATGGGGCATCTCTAGCCATTCAAACATTGTTTATATTCAGTGTTATAGCCAAAGCAGGTTCCAGAGACGCTTGCAAACCTCTCTCCATACACTTGCTGAACTTTATATGTATCATTTCTGATTGAAAAAAACACGATTCTTATTATAACAAACCTTAATATTCACCTAACTAATAATTCTAATATTTTATCAATTTGAATATGTGTAATAAACTTTCCAAGAGTTGTAAGAAACTCAGCTCTTTCAGATTGAAACTGGCAATTGAACACCTTGTTTTGAAACACAGGTTTTACTGGATTGAATAATTTTTGTCAATTGATTTGAAAGAAGAAAATGATGCCTAACCATTATTTTCTTTGAATTTATTATGCATCGATTTTATTTTTTTTGAACATTCATTCGTCAAATCATTTCACGTTTTCTTAAATTATTTCTGATGACTGTTGTGATTTGTTATATTTTGATTTATAATAAATTCTGTTCTATTAATCGATCTATTCATTCCCGACTGGATGAACGTATTTAAGGTAATGACTAGGTGAATATTTACTAGAAAATTCTTCTTGGAAGGTCGCGACCTTGAAAACATGTTTCTGATAAATTATAAGTCTAATGAATTACTGTATAACCTTGTGTGATATGTATGAAGTTAATAGTGAGCAATTTCCCACATGTTTATATTTGAATGCGTTTGAAGGCGATTTATTGGTTGTGTTCGTAGTATCAACACCATGAATTCTTAGGTCTTTGAGGGATAATATTTTGTCAGATATCGGACTTCACGTAGTCTTTTTGACTCTCTGCTTGTTATAATTTTCCTCTGATATAAGTAGAGATATCCCAACTTCTTATATGATATCCAATAACGTTTGAATACTTTGGAAGTCCATGAATCTTCGATAATATAAATGTTACTTTCCTTTTGCTTGAGAATTTTGAACGAGGAAATATAGTGACTAAAGTTTATCTTCAGTCACAATGCTTCCACATCTGATTTTATGATCATCCTAGTGACATTTCCAAAGGATCCATGAGTCGCTTTTGAACATAGCTGCATTCATACATTGTATGAAAGGAAATACTGAATCTACTGATTGAAACTATTTATAGTAATGACGTGAAAAAAAAAATGAAAATCAAACATGATAAATCCCCAATCGCCAACGCACACATTCGTTTTTCCATTCATGTTACAATTATGGGTTTATAAATCGTTGTGGTCATTAAGAAAAACTATTTTTGGTTTCTAATGATGTTCTGATATATTTTTAGAACTGAACAATACGTTCATACAAATTATTGAATATAGTGAGTAATCTGTACATTCCATTCTACTTGTGTTATAAACTTATGAATGATAGTGAAACCAACTTATTTTCGTAGTAACTAATAGCACAGTTGTAAATAATCATGATGATTTCTTGAAGGAAAAACTAAACCTTCTCAGTCTCAATAACTAAGCTCCTAAACTAATGTAAGTAACTAATTTTGAGTCGGCGCCAAACAAACAAGCAAATGAATTAGGTAAGGCGAAAAATGATGGCATCGAGTTGCGCGGTGACATTCTGGTAATTTTTTTGAAGTAATTCAATGATCTTTGTTGATTGTTCGTTTGGCGCCGACTCAAAATTAGTTACTTACATTAGTTTAGGAGCTTAGTTATTGAGACTAAGAAGGTTTATTTTATTTTTTACTTTTCAGTTCCGTATTTCGTCGATTTAATTTTTTGTTAAAAAGTTTTTATTTTTAAATTTTTTGTGGTCTAAATTTACTAGTTACTACCTACTTGTTTTTTGATTATTTCCAAAATACTTACTTACCCACCTTACTTCGACTATTACCAGTCAAATAATTTGATTATCTACTTTTACTATTTGTTGTAACATGAATTATTTTTGTTGTTCTGGTTAGTTTATTCCAATACTTTGTATATCATTCCACCTCTCGTAGAATATAATGATTGTGACGGATGTAGAACAAAAATAATGACAATAGCGATCTGTCATTGTCAACTACATATGTGTGCCAATGTTCACAAGTGAAAAATCAATTATCCCCTATTTTTCTACCCGTAAGGGTAGATAATTCTATTCGTAATCCAAATATGATCAACTATGAGGTTTACCCTATCTAATAAAAAAAGAATAATCCAAATCGAAAACCCCAGTACAAAGTTATGCCTGATAGAATCGGTTGACGGACCAGAATTCAGAGGGTGAGTGATCAATATCCTTCATTTTGCCACCCTCAGGGGTGGATTTCATCTTTTAAATTCAAATGGGACTAACTTCGAAGTACACCGTATCAACTGAAAAAGGAGTTATCGGAATCGGACGTCTCAGTAAGAAGTTATGCGTTATCATACATAAAAAAATATACGCGTCGACTAGAGAACCTCCTCCTTTTTGGTTTCGTCGGTTAAAGAATCAATAGAGATTGAATGAATATCGTTATGCATAGTTTAAGTTACAAACCCACTTCCAATTAATTGTTTGCGAGAATACCATATACAAAAAATATGATCATCTGGTTGTTGGCCAGAATAATAAAGCTTATCTGCACATGCACAAATATACAGGGTGTTAGTGAATAAGTGCGACAAACTTCAGGGGGTGAGTTTGCATGAAAAAATAATGACAGTTTGCTATATAACTTTTGTCCGCAAATGCTTCGTTTACCGAGATACGGGGTTTTAAAGTTTTTCTTAAAAACTGACTATTTGATCTATTGCTCTGAAACCGGTCGAGATATGCAAATGAAATTTGGTTGGTTTCAAGAGGTAGTTATTGTGCATTTTTTGACATGCAATCAAGAATTTTATGTTCATCATTGGCGCGCAAACGGGTAATGATCTCAATTTTTTCAAAGAAAAAATAGTACGCCACTGAGATATTTCAAATTAAAAATCATTTTTGAATTCCTCGTTCAATTTGTAAAAACTTGTTGAAATCTCTCTTGCCTTTTTTTCGTATGGGGCGCCGTTTTTATGCGAAAAAATGAAACATCTTAACGCGTATTTTTCATTTCTTCAATACATTATCAGAACTATCTAATAGATTAACGTTAAACCAGAACAATAACAGAAAATAACCCTAATAAATAAATAGGCGCAAAGCTACAACAAATGTTCAAAATTACTTCCCTCACACGTGATACAAGATTCAACTCTTCGCCTCATTGATTGTCGTATTCGCGCAAATATTCCTGGTGTATTTCTTACTGTCTCACAGCCGGCTATAATTCGATTCCTCAGTTCTTCAACATTTTCGACGGAAGTGGAATAAACTACTGACTGAAGAAAACCCCCAATGCAAAAATCTAGAGGATTTAAAGCTGGAGATCGAGCAGGCCAATGTTCCGTTCCTCCCCTACCTATCCAACGATTTGGATATACTGTATCTAAGTGATTGCGTACAATAATGCTAAAATGGACTGGTGCACCATCATTCATGAACCAGAAGTGTTGTCTCAGCCGTAGAGGAATTTCTTCAAGAAGAAGAGGTAACTCTTCCCGTAAGGAAATTAAGGTAAGAGTCACCTGTTAGTCGTTGTGGGAGGAAATATGGACCGATTAAATGATCATCAAGTACCCCAAGCCATACATGTACTGAAAACTGATTCTGAAAATGAGCTTCAAAGATTCCATGTGGATTTTTCTCAGACCAGAGGTGATTGTTATGGAAATTTCGTATAGAGTGTCGTCCAAAATAAGCCTCGACAGTTAACAAAATGCAATTTAAAAAATCAGGAATTTGAGCGATTTGATGAAGAATTCAATGGCAAAAAATTGGGCGCGGAAAAAAGTCTCTAGGTAGTAGAGCTTGCACACGTTGAATATGAAATGGATACAATTGCTGTTCTTCAAGAATTTTAAATACAGTGAAGTTGCTTACATTCAGTATGTTGGCAATTTTTCGAGTACTTGTTTCAGGTGACTCCGCAACCAACTCGAGAACTGATTTTTCTAATAGTTGCACAGTTCGTACTTCTCGAGGGCACCCGCAGTCAGCCGTTTGTTTCTTAAGTGTACCATTTTCGCGCAAAAGTTGGTGAATACGAGCAAATATTGTGTGATGGGGTACCCTACGTCCTGGATACAACTCAGCATACAATCGTCGAGCTTGCCGACCATTTCCATTACTTCGACCATAGACAAAATGCATGTCTGACAATTCCGCATTTGTATAATTTTCCATTCTTTTCGACAAAAGAGAAATTAATTACTTATCATCATTAATGTTATACTAAACTCATAGCTTAAAAATGAAGAAACGCTAATTTGACATTTCGCTACTAGATAATGTATTAAAGTAATGACAAATATGCGTTGAGATGTTTAATTTTTTTGCATAAAAACGGCTCCCCATACAAAAGAAGGCAGAAGAGATTTTTTGTCACAAATTGAACGAGGAATTCAAAAATGATTTGAAATATCTCAGTATGCGTATGCGTGCCAATGATGAACATACAATTCTCAATTGCATGTCAAAAAATGCGCAATAACTACCTCTTGAAACTCATCAAATTTCATTTGCATATCTCGACCGGTTTCAGAGCAATAAATAAATAGTCAGTTTTTAAGAAAACCTTTGACACCCCGTATCTCGGAAAAAGAAGCATTTGCGGACAAAAGTTATATAGCAAACTGTCATTATTTTTTCATGTAGATCACCCCCTCAAATGTGTCGCACTTATTCACCAACACCCTGTATATATTTTTTTCATTATGCAATTGTTCTTGGTTTTTTATCACCATTCACCAAGATTTAAATTGATCCAAATTGCAACTACTTAATCAAACTTCCATAGCAACATAAAACACGTAATGGTATAAATATAATAGTTATTCATGTAATAAGGATCATAAAGACGATCATTATGGTACAAGTCGTGAATGTTATTGAGCGAGGCGTAGCCGAGTCCGATAACACGACGTGTGCCATAATGATTGTTTATGATTCGTATTACATACAAAATTTTATCTTTCATCATTTATATTAATACATTTTCGAAAAATTCAAAACTGCATTTTCGACATGTCACAATGACAACTATTTTTGAAGGAGTAAGTATATGTGTAGTTTCAAATATTAGTAGGTTAGTGAGCTGTGCTTTGCCATTTCCCTGACAACGTCAGGTTGTAACGGCAATATTTATGTATCTGCTGTTAAACACAATTGTCACGAAGAATTGAATATAATTTAAATAATAATGAGTGATTCTGAAACTGGTAGTTCACCTTCTGATTTGGAAAAAATGAATTCATTATGGGACTAAGTACCATAATGAGCTTCCTTATGTCATCAAAATTGAGTGACATAACGTTGTCATTATGACATGCCATCAGATAAACATTATTGGAGAAGTGACAATGATATTGGTGACGATTGAAAGCGATGAAGATGAGATCCTGGTTTCGATGATCGGCGAAGATATATCAAATAAGGAAGTCAATACATCCGCAATAGATAGTATATTGATGGATTGGATTTCAAACATTTTCGATTGTTTGAAATTATTATATGGATAAATTATTCTCATATTTCATTGATTATCGAAATTTTACGCATTTGCTGCAATTATTGACAGGAAATTTATCGAAACTTTCAAAATTGATAATCAGTAATACGTGATCGAACCAGACTTGATGTGGTATTCTACTTTTGTTTTCAGACTTTTCGATTAATTTGCTGTGGAAAGTATATCCATGTCATCAGCAAAACTGGAGATAGAACCATCATATGTCGACGTAAAAAAGCTGTTAATGTGTTATGAGAATAGTAGTAGTCCGATAGCTGATTTCTCAGAGCCTCGAATATCGTTTATTTCCACCACATAGGGTCTCCAATAACTGATCATGGTCGACAGTATCAGAAGCTTTGACCAAATCCGAGAACATACATATTGTCGGTCAACTATGGTCTATAAGATGATACATTTCGCCTGTAAGTGCAGATATCGCGTTATTTGTTGACGAGTCTCTTCGTAATCCATACTGTTTAACAGAGATCCAATTGTTCTAGCTAATGTATGTCAGAAGTCTGGTTTTGTGTAGTTTTTCGAATATTTTATTGAAGTATGTTAGTAGCGATATTGGTCTATAATTCTTGAGTATTCGAAGATCTCCTTTTCGTAATGGGTGTGACTATTGACTATGTTTGGAATATATTGTTGGTTAATAATGCTAATAGGGATGTTATCACCTGTGTTGTGTGTCTGATATCATCAAGCCCCGGAGCTTTTTTGAAATTTCAATTTTTTTTTCTGGATGGCACTCTTGTTTCAATTTCAGTTTCAGTTTCAGTTTTAGTTGTCGATGCAACACAAGGGCAGAATTAGTTCTACCAATGGAATTTGATATAAGATAATGTAGGGTGATATTCGCAGTGATGTTAATGTTGAGTTGACCGTTGACCGAGCTCTGCAATTTACAAATCATTTCTAAGATTCTCTTCTGAGAAGTGTATAATGAGTTCAAGGCATTATCGTAGGCTCCAGCCTATGACAATATTCTATGAGGGTAGCCTGGAAGTTTCCGACCTGGCCTTGAAGATGGCAGCACTAGACCTATTTCCCTTATTCCTTTTTTAGGAAAAATATTCGAAATAATTTTGAAAAATCGATTAGCCATGTACTTTGAGGAATTCAAATTGCTGCATGAAAATCAGTTTGGTTTTCGGAAAAACACCTCCACCATAAAAGCTATAGCTAAGGCAGTTGAAAACATAGTAGGAGGATTTGAAGACGGCAGGAAATCTGCAGTGACTCTATTTGACTTAACAAAAGCATTTGATTGCGTGAACCACGATTTGTTACTAGAAAAATTGAACCTATACGGTGTAAGAGGTATAGCCTTAGCTCTTTTCGATTAATATCTTGAAGATAGAAGACAGTCAGTGTGCTTAAATAGTATCACGTCAGAAACAGTAGAAATGAAATATGGGGTACCGCAGGGCTCTGTGCTGGAGCCCCTTCCATTTATCATTTACGTAAACGACTTTTTTGATCATCTAGTTGATTCAACCTGTATCATGTTCGCAGATGACACCACTATCTTTCATCAAAATATAAACGAGAAAACAATAAAAGAAGCCACTGAAAAAAATGCCGAACGTTGGTTTGCAGCAAACAGTTTGAAACTTAACGCGAGCAAAACAAATCATATAACATTTTCTTCATAGGCAACAATAACCAATGAACCCACAAAACTTTCAGGATTTTTTTTAGATCCATCTCTAAATTGGTCGTTTCACATCGAGAATCTCTGCTTTAAACTTTCAAGCTCGATTTTTATTCTGAGACAACTGAAAAATGTAATAAGTTCTGACACACTGATGAATGTCTATTATGCTGTTTTTCCCTCGCATATTTCTTATGGGGTACCTCTATGGGGTAATGCATCTGACTCTGTCAAAGTATTTGGGCTTCAAAAAAAATCCATCCGAATTATTGCTAATGTGGCCTTCAGAGACCATTGTAAACCTTTATTCCAGAAATTCAAAGTCATCACACTACCAGCTCCTTATATTTTCCACCAAATACTAGAAATTCATGATAGAAATAAAGAACTAAGTAAAAATTCAAACTTTCATGAATGTGACACTCGCGGTGCTGGGCATCTCAGACCACAGAGATTTAGATTAAACAAATCTGCAAAAAACTCCCTAGATATTGCTCTCTATAATAAATTACCATCCACTAGGAAGATTCTAGACATGCCTTGCTTTAAAAAAATATTGAAAAAAATTCTTTCAGAAAATGGGTTCTATTCAATTCAGGAGTATATGGACACACCTGTCAGTGATATGCGTAGTTGTAGTAATACCTGGAATAGTAGGAGTGCCTACTAGTTTATATGTATATATATATATATATATATATGAAAAATGGAAGGAACTTAATGGACATAGCCCTCAGAGAAAAGTGCTAACCGTAGACACGTGTTTCGGGCTCTCGGCCCTCATCAGTACGGTGGAGAAGTGCAAGGATGAACAACACTTAGTAGAAAACGACAAATCAACGGAGTCAACAAACAGAAGCCAGCCGCTCATTTGTGATTTCGGTCAGCAGACCCTGAATTCCAGGGCAACAACCAACGTCACCACGGAGGCAGCTATAGCTATCTGCGTGACATCCGAGTCCAGGAATATAAATATGAAAGAGAGTAA